>JARBWK010000009.1:117898539-118080847 GCA_030556195.1 Anolis apletophallus | reverse complement strand
ACTAACAAGAGGCAATTCAAACTAAAATCGTACGCCAATTGCCAGTCCACTGGCCTAGTGTATTTACTTGAGTGCAGCTGCCACCTGCAGTACACAGGTTATACCACTAGGAGCCTCCGTGAGCGATTCCCTTGAACACAAATCCAGAATTAAATTGAAATCGACGGACTCCACACTGTATTCTCATTGTACAGAGATGCAACACACTTTTGACAACATCAAAATACAGGTTATTGAGAGAGTGAAAGGTCACCCACATGTCGACATGACAGCTCTATTGAGAGAAAGGGAAACATTTTGGATTGTGCAACTTGCCACCGAGAAGCGCTGGGGGCCTTAATGACCCCCTAACCATAAATGCTTTATTAGGTAAATGAATGTGCACACTATTAAGAGATAGAGGCCATACACCCTCATCACTTTCCTAGCCCATCCCTGTCTTTATACATCACAGTGAGTGCTCCTTTAAAAGCCTTCCTATTTAAGCCCATTGATTACCTCCATCCCTTGCCATTTCCGGGGTTTGGAGTGGCCCGTCCTCCGCATTAGTTGAACTTCTCTGAACGGTAATTATGACTATTTTACCTAATACTTGAGACATGTTCCCCTTTCCACCGTTTGTTCAGGTCCTTACTCTCTTAATTATCATTATTGTCTAGATATATACCCACTGAGGAGAGGACGCTATTATTTACGCCTCTGAGGAAGTCAAATTGACGAACGGCCCTCAGCCGGCTCAGGAGAGAGCTCCCGCCGTCAGGCGACCCTTTTACCGCTGTTATCACTCACCTGTGAACAACGGACCCCCTTTGCTTCATTCCTGGCATCTGCCTGTTTACCCTTCATACTTAGGACGCCCTGTAACTCTTCCCGGACTACCCTATCCATCATCCTTTGCGGGACGCCATTGCGCGTTCCCCCGCCCGAGTTTAGATCAGTTCGGCGTGCAGAGCTGTCCCGGCTGGACTACGACGCCCAGAATTCAACAGCGGCTAGCCACTGCGCATGTCCGCGCGCGCATCACAGCGTTTTTCACTGTCTTAGCGTCACCAGCCCCCCTCTTCTAGCTTGACTCAGCACAACAGGGGATTCTCCTTTCTTCGACAGTTCACGGACTCCCATTGTGGTATTATTGTTTTTGAACTGTTTATTTCTACAGGAAGGATTAATATTTTTCTTTCTGTATACTTGACTCCTTGAATGTAGAACGAGTATTTTGCCATTGTGCCTTGATTTGTATGAACTACATTGATACTTCCATTGTATATGTATAGCGATATTGCTATTGTGGTTTACCCACTTATATATATGTACCCCATTGTGGAGACTGATATTTACTGCATTGCAATCTTACCAATATAATTGATTTTACTGATACAGTTTATTGTGCTTACTTGCTCACCTGACCTAGTTTTTGAACTACTAGAGGTAGTCAGCGAAGCATCCTTCCAGTTATGGAGGAGATGGTTTGAACAACTGTGAGGTTCTGTCTTTTGCCTTTAAAAGGTGGTTCTGGCTCCTGCAGATCTGGATGGCCCTTTCAGCACAACAAGCCTAGGAGTGTTTGAAGATGTTTGTGAGCTGCCCTGAGTCCCTTCCACAGTGAGAAGTGCGGGATATATATAAAATAAAATAAAATAAATTGCACTGGATACACAGGGCTATGTAATATGTCACACTTGATTTCCAGGAAGGCTCTCAATAGAAATACATGTGGTTCATATGCAGACCTAGTTAAAGTTAAAGTTTTCAATCCTTACTTATTCCACTCCTAGATGGAATAACACTCTGTGCTCAATGGCATATCTAGTTTGACCTCATCTTGCATTAAGTCTTATTATCAAATAGCTCTCTGATCCTGTTTGGTTACTCATCTGTACTGTTGCTAGAATGAGAGACTGGTTCTAGTGCAGTGGTTCTCAACCTGTGGGTCCCCAGATGATTTGGACTTCAACTCCCAGGAAATCCTAACAGCTGGTAAACTGGCCAGGATTTCTGGGAGTTGGTGGCCAAAACATTGGGGACCCACAGGTTAAGAACCAATGTTCTAGTACATGGAATATTGTGGCACAATGCCTCATCTTTTGAGGGAAAGCTGGGGAATCTCTTTGGACTTCAGGTCCCAGATATCCTAGTCTATTATAACTAATGTAGGGTTTCTAGTACAAAACATCTGAAAAGGCAAAGATACACCCACCCTATTAAAACGGGGGAGGAAATTGTGCACTCAATCCAACTGTAAATTGAGCAAAGACAAGGCAGAATCCTGCCCTTCCCGGAAGGCCCAGTTAAAGCAAACGTCTGTAATATCTCCTACCCTATGTCTTATTTCCCATTATTAACATTTACCATCTTGATTATACACTGATCTTGCTTGACCACACTGCCCGAAGTCAACTCTGGGAGATAGATGCAGGATATAAATAAAGTTTGTAGTTGTTGTTTGCATCTGTGAAACGCTGGTATGTATTTTGTCAAAACCCAGAGACCCCAAAACACATGATGAAGGATGGGGCTATGAAGGGTCCCACTAGCCAGGTCCAAGGGTGATCTTTCCCTCAGAAGCACAATCTGGCTAATACTCAGAGGCGACCTTTGCTCCAATTTCTAGTTGCACAAACACACACATTGGGGGAGTACGGGGACATGGCTAATCCCATTATTTTTTCAGCACTATCCCTCCATCTAACAATAAAATAACACACCCAACAATTCCTAGGTAGCCAAGAAGGTCACAAAGTTACCCAACACCCTGCCTTTGTCTCTTCTTGAAAAACCATCCATATAGGTGTGCCAACACCCATGGCTTCCCAGCCCAAACCCATTGTCAAACCCAGGCTTGTGGGATTATGACCATTAGCCCCCGAACCCCACAAAAATTCCTTTTCCTTATGTACCCACTGAAGGTAGACACAGAAAATAACCACAAGCTTCAAGCTGAGCAATAGCAGTTCATTAAAATTCCCATCAGATTAGGAAACCAATCAGCAACAGTGGCAGACAGCATGGCTCCACCGATCAGTGCACGGCTTGTAATCAACACCAATTTGCACCAATCAGTGCTCTGAGTGGCAAAAGCCCACAGTTTGAATAGCTGTTAAGTCTCTATAAATGTATCTGTTTGGCCATTTGTCGGGGGTGCTTTGTATGCGATTTTCCTGCTACTTGGCAGTGGGTTGGACTGGATGGCCCATGAGGTCTCTTCCAACTCAATTATTCTATGATTGTGTGATTCTATCTGCATGACTCCATTGTTTTATGTCTGATTTGAGAATGCAGACTCTCTGACATCCACTTTTGGCTGAAGTGAATAAAGCCTCTGTTCCTTGCCTTCAACCCTATACAGTTCTGGCTCAGTTTACTTGTCCGAACGAATTCTCCCCTATGAACCATCAAGGGCATTAAGATCCTCCGGAGAGGCCCTGCTCTCGATCCTGCCATCTTCGCAAGCTCGTCTGGTGGGGATGAGAGACAGGGCCTTCTTTGTTGTGGCCCCTCGGCTGTGGAACTCCCTCCCAAGCGATGTTAGATCTGCTCCCACCTTGTTGTCCTTCAGGAGGTGGGTGAAGACTTGGATGTGGAACGAGGCTTTCCCAGAATAAGCTGAGATTGATTTCAATCTGAAATGGGTGACCACTTTTTTAGATCGAGCTGAATGTGGTTTTAATGGCAATGTGATTTTATGTATGTCTGTTTTTATATATTTTAATATGCTGTTTTAAGATGTTTTAAATTCGTATGGCATTGAATTTTGCTGTAAGCCGGTCTGAGTCCCTCCATGGAGGTGAGAAGTTCGGGGTACAAACATTTTAAATAAATAAATAAATAAACCCATTCATGTCTTATTTGATGCTTTGGAGCCTAGGCACGCTGGGCCCCTGAACTTGATTTTAGCTCTGCAAAATTGCAGAGCTAAAATCAATTATCAGGTATGCTTCACCTGTCTTCCAGGAAATCTATGATTGTTTCAACCCCATCCCAAAAACAATTGAAAGGTGGGGGTTTTTTTGTTCCAATTTGCCACCCCATCCCCCAAGTCTCCAGGGGTGTTGGAGGGCACAGTTTGGCCACATTGTTTTCAGTCTTCTGTAGATCTTTTATTTCAGCAGGAGGTTGCCTGGAAGCATAATTTGAATAAGGTTAGTCACCTAAACTTCCAAGATCAAAAGCAACTTTTTTCTTGAGATTTAAGGAGCAAAACATAAGGCAATGCTTTCTGCTTCTCGCTGGTATTTTTAACTGTTACTTTAATGCTCACTATTTATTTCTAATTTTCTAGGTCTGCTGCTTGTCTTTATAATGTTTTATTATTTTTTATTCTTTAGAAATTACTTTTCACTGTCACTTGTACTATTAAATCTTTAGAGGTGTTTGTGCTTTTGATTTAATGGTGTGGGCAAACTTCGGCCCTCCAGGTGTTTTGGACTTCAACTCCCACTATTCCTAACAGCCTACCGGCTGTTAGGAATTGTGGGAGTTGAAGTCCAAAATACCTGGAGGGCCGAAGTTTGCCCAGGCCTGGTTTATACCATAAGTAGTTTGTACTCAACTCAGCAGTAGGGAGAAGAGAGGATACAATATTCTGTTTGAGTCTTCTCTGTAGACTTGGGCAAAAGCAAATTGCTGCACCCTCTCCTATCCCGTGCATTGCCTCTCATTAATAACATTTTTTTCAACTCCAAAGTTGCTCAGTTTAAAAACTTCCAGGTTTTCACCTGTGAAATGTTTTAAGTTATGCTTGCTTTGTTTCACAGACAGAACTAGGAGCAGACGGCTTCCTTATATTGACTTCTCCTGTACATCAATGTTGCTATTTTATTTTTTCGTGTCAGGAGCAATTTGAGAAACTGCAAGTCACTTCTGGTGTAAGAGAATTGGTCGTCTGCAAGGACGTTGCCCAGGGGACGCCCGGATGTTTTGCTGTTTTTTCCATCCTTGTGGGAGGCTTCTTTCATGTCCCCGCATTGGGAAGCTGGAGCTGACAAAGGGAGCTAATCCACGCTCTCCCCAGATTCTCCCACGTTCTCCAACGTGTCGGTCTTCAGTAATGCCGGCACAAGGGTTTAACCCATTGCGCCACTTGGGGGCTCCAGTGTTGCTATAATACTGTAGCTTATACTAGAGTTTGGAGAAAACAAGCTGTCATCCTTGAACTGCACAGTAGAGGCAGTTAATTTTGTAAACAAGCTTACCTCACAATTGCTGGTGATTAAATATCTCTCATACTGCTAATTTATTCCAGTAAAAAGACTAGTTTGTAGAGTATTTGTATGATTGTAAACCATGTTTGGTGATTATAATAGCAACAATCAATCTAGTTAAAACCACAGTGTAGTTCCGCCAAGTTGTTACTGCATGTTAGTATTCTCAGCAGTTTGCAGTTATTATAAAACAGCTGGGGCAGGAAATTGGTCATTTACTAGCAGTTAAAGACTTCTTTGCACACATTTGCTACCCTTCCACTACCAACAATCATGAAATGAGCTACACTTTAATGTACCTCCTGGCTATACAAGCTGTGTCTGAGTTGGTGATATTAAAGTCTTTTATGGTCCAATGTGCACACAATTGGAGAAATCACATTATCAACCCTAGGCAAACCTACGTTTTTCATTCAGGATATAATGCAGGAAAACACACACACACCATGAAAAGATTTTTAATGTCTCATAAATTATTTGAAGCAATTGGGAATGAATTACATTTTCTCATTCTTTTTTTTTTAAAACATCACCCTTCATTTCCAGCTTAACTCAGCAAGAACAAGTGAAACCACAGCAGGGGCTAACAAAGGAATTGGGCCTGTTAAGTATGAATTCAGATGACCGTAAAGAAGTGGGTGTCCAACACATATTTATCTAAGCCAAAAATGAATATATTCAGGTGAGGCATCATCCCCTGTCCATCCTAAATTTTCTGCTGCCTGCTCATTATACAATACATGATGGATAACTTATTGTAGAGAGATGTATGACCTGATCACATGGAGGCCAAGAAGCATCTTCTCCTTGCTGCACGGAGTATGCCAGAGCCCATCAGAAGACGCAGGGCTACTTTTGGCAGGGCTACTTCTGGCAACACAGAGATCTGAGGAATCAGGTGTACAGCCAACATCTCATAGAAGAAACTGGGGAAGAAGTGTGAGGAAGCCAGGGACAGCAGAGAAATGTCGTGTGAAGGGATCCCATCACCAACCATGGTAAGGGGACGAATCAGTACCCTGCCCCATGGTTTCATAGAATCACAGAGTTGGAAGATACCTCATAGGCCATCCAGTCCAATCCTTTCTGCCAAGAATCAGGAAAATCATATTCAAAACACCCCTGACAAATAGATATCCAGCCTTTGTTTAAAAATCTCCAAAGAAGGAGCCTCCACCACAGTCCGGGGCAGAGAGTTCCACTGCTGAACAACTCTCGCAGTTAGGAAGTTCTTCCTCATGTTCAGGTGGAATCTCCTTTCCTGTAATTTGAAGCCATTGTTCCTCGTCCTCGTCCCCAGGGCAGCAGAAAACAAGCTTGCTCCCTCCTCCCTATGACTTCTCCTCACATATGTCTCATCTCTGCCTTCTCTTCTGCAAGCTAAACATGCCCAGCTCTTTAAGTCACTCCTCATAGGACTTGTCTCCAGAGCCTTGATCATTTTAGCCACCCTCCTCTGGACACCTTCCAGCTTGTCAACATGTCCCTTCACCTGTGGTGCCCTGAATTGGACACAGTATTCCAGGAGTGTTCTGACCAAGGCAGAATAGAGGACTAGCATGACTTTCCTGGATCTAGACATTATACTTCTATTTATGTAGGCCAAAATCCCATTGGCTTTTTTAGTTGCTACATCACATTGATAGCTCATGTTTAACTTGTCTACGAGGATGCCAAGATCTGCTGTTGAGCCAGGTGTCCCCATTCTGTATCTTTGCACTTTTTCTGCCTAAGTGGAGTATATTGCCTTTGTCCCTGTTCAACTTCATTTTGCTAGTTTTGGCCCATCTCTCTAATCTGTTAAGATCATTTCGAATTCTGCTCCCATCTTCTGGAATATTAGCTATTACTCTCAATTTGGTGTCATCTGCAAACTCAATGTTCATGCTTTCTAACCCTTCATCTAAGCCATTAATAAAGATGTTGAACAGAACTGGGCCCAAGACGGGACCCTGCTTGTGGCACTCCGCTTGTCACTTCTTTCCAGGATGAAGAGGAAGCATTGGGTTCCTTCACTTAACCAATTACCTAACCATAGTTTTGCCTAGCCCCCATTTGACTAGTTTGTTTGCCAGAGGACCATGAGGGACCTTGTCAAAGGCCTTACTGAAATCCAGATACGCTACTTCCACGGCGTTCCTTATATCTATTTAGCTTGTAACTCTATTGAAAAAAGAGATCAGATTAGTCTGGCATGACTTGTTTTTGATAAATCCATGTTGACTATTATGACTATTAGCAATGACCACAATCATTTCTAAGTGTTTGCAGACTACTTCCTTAATGATCTTTTCTAGAATCTTACCTGGTATTGACATGAGGCTGACCAGATGGTAATTATATGGGTCGTCTTTTTGTCCCTTCTTGAAGATAGGGACACACTTGCCCTCCTCCAATCTGTTGGGGCTTCTCCCATTCTCCAAGAACTCTCAAAGATGATTGTCAGTGGTTCCAAAATGATTTCTGCTATAGTTTTTTTCAATACTCTTGGATGTAGTTGATCTGGCTCTGGGGACTTGCAAACACTTAGAATGACCAGGTATTCGTGTACGACTTGTTTCCCTATTTGGGGTTGGATTTCCCCGAATCCTTCATCCACTCCATGTTGGCTGAGGTTTCTCTCACCCACCCCCCAACCCGTTGTTCCCCACTATCCCACAGCTTCCTGGCCTCCATGTGATGAGGTCCTTAATGGTCTTTTTTTTACTTATTGTGCACAAAACTATAAAAGACATGCATACACTGAAACGATCCTGTTTCTGATCTTACCATTTGAGATATTTGACAATGATATATCTTATGAATGAGCTAGCCAGGAGTTTAGCACAGCAGTGCTGTGAGTTTCGCACAGTGGTTAAATCAGCAGCTATAGCTGCAAGCTGTAAGCCAGGGCTGCCCAACTGGCGGCCCGGGGGCAATATACGGCCCCCCAGCCTGTTGGACATGGCCCACTACCCTCCTGCAAGAATTCTTTAAAAAAACATTTTTATAAAAAAAAAAATTTTTAAATAACCAAAAAAATGGCGGCAGGGAGGGGTGCAGGGAGGAGGAAGGGTACCAGCTCCTCCTCCCTGCACCCCCTCCGTCCCTCACTCGGCGCCGCCACTGCGAACTGGATCGCATCGGCAGCGCCGAGAAAGGGACAAGGGGGTGGTACCGGGAGAAGGAAGAGTGCCGGCCCCTCCTCCCTGCATCGCCCCTTGTCCCTCTCTCGGCGGCGCCCATGTGATCCGGTTTGCATGGGCGGCGCCGAGAAAGGGACAAGGGGGCGGTACAGGGAGAAGGAAGAGAGCCGGCTCCTCCTCCCTGCATCGCCCCTTGTCCCTCTCTCGGTGGCGCCCATGCGATCCGGTTTGCATGGGCGCCGCCGAGAAAGGGACAAGGGGGCGGTACAGGGAGGAGGACGAGAGCCGGCTCCTCCTCCCTGCACCGCCCCTTGTTCCTCTCAGCGCGCCCATGCGAACCGGATCGCATCGGCGGCGCCGAGAAAGGGGCAAGGGGGGGCGGTACAGGGAGAAGGAAGAGAGCCGGCTCCTCCTCCCTGCATCGCCCCTTGTCCCTCTCTCGGCGGCGCCCATGCGATCCGGTTTGCATGGGCGGTGCCGAGAAAGGGACAAGGGGGCGGTACAGGGGAGAAGGAAGAGACCGGCTCCTCCTCCCCTGCACCACCCTTGTCCCTCTCTCGGCGGCGCCCATGCGATCCGGTTTGCATGGGCGGCGCCGGAAAGGGACAAGGGGCGGTACAGGGAGAAGAAAGAGAGCTCCTCCCTCCCTGCATTGCCCCTTGTCCCTCGGCGGCGCCCATGTGATCCGGTTTGCATGGGCAGCGCCGAGAAAGGCACAAGGGGCGGTATAGGAGAAGGAAGAGAGCTGGCTCCTCTTCCTGCATCGCCCTTGTCCCTCTCTCGGCGGGGCCCATGAGATCCGGTTTGCATGGGGCGCCGAGAAAAGGGACAAGGGGGCTGTACAGGGAGAAGGAAGAGAGCCAGCTCCTCCCTGCATCGCCCCTTGTTCCTCTCTCGGCGGCGCCCATGCGATCCGGTTTGCATGGGCGGCGCCGAGAAAGGGACAAGGGGGCGGTACAGGAGGAAGGAAGAGAGCCAGCTCCTCCTCTCCCTGCACGCCCCTCGTCCCTCTCTCGGCGCCGCCCATGCAAACCGGCTCGCATGGGCGCCGCCGAGAGAGGGACAAGGGGCGGTGCAGGGAGAAAGAAGAGAGCCGGCTCCTCCTCCCTGCACCGCCCCTTGTCCCTCTCTCGGCGCCCATGCGATCCGGTTTGCATGGGCGGCGCCGAGAAAAGGACAGGGGGCGGTACAGGCAGAAGGAAGCCCTGCATTGCCCCTTGTCCCTCTCTCGGCGGCGCCCAAGCCCAACGCTTTGCATGGGCGCCGCCGAGAAAGGGACAAGAGGGCGGTACAGGGCGAAGGAAGAGAGCCGGCTCCTCCACCCTGCCCCGCCCCTTGTCCCCTCTCTCTCTTCCCTCCCTCCCTTCCTTCCTTTCCTTCCACTCTTTCCTCTTTTTTCCTTCCTTCTTTCCTCCCTCCCTCTCTTTCACCTTCTTTCCTTCCATCCACCCTTTCGTCCTTCCTTTCAACTGTTCTCCCTCCCTCCTTGCCCCTCTTTCACCTTCCTTTCTTTCTTTCCTGCCACCCTTTTATCTTTACTTCCTTCTCACTTTCCCTCCTCCCTTTCCTCCCTCCATCCTTCTCTTCTTCCCCTCCTTCCTTCCTTCTCCTGTTCATATTTGGGCATATTGAGTATTCATGCCAAGTTTGGTCCTGATCCAACATTGTGCTCTCTGGGTGTAGGTGAACTACAACTCCAAAACTCAAGGTCAGTTCCCAAGCAAACCCTTTCAGTACTTTCTGTTGGTAATGAGAGTTCAATATGCCAAGTTTGGTTCAATTCCATTGTTGCAAGAGTTCAGGATGCTCTTTGATTGTGTGTTAACTATAAATCCCAGAAACTGTAACTCCCAAATGTCAAGGTCTATTTTCCCCAAACTCCATCTGTGTTCACATTTGGGCATATTGAGTATTCATGCCAAGTTTGGTCCAGATCCATCATTATTTGAGTCCACAGTGCTCTCTGGATATAGGTGAACTACAACTCCACAACTCAAGGTCAATGCCCACCAAAGCCTTCCAGTATTTCCTGTTAGTCATGGGAGTTCTGTGTGCCAAGATTGGTTAATTCCATCATTGGTGGGGTTTAGAATGCTCTTTGATTGTAGGCAAACTACTAATCCCAGCAACTACAACTCCCAAATGTCAAGGTCTATTTCCCCCCCAAATCCACCAGTGTTCACATTTGGGCATATTGAGTATGGGGGGGGCAGAGCCGGGGGGGAGGGGGGCGGAGCCGGGGAGGGGTGGGGAGGGGGCGAAGCCAGGGTGGGGGTGGAGCCAGGGCGGGGGCAGACCCTTAGCCCCCCCAGGTGATCAGTGACCGGAATTCAGGCCCCCAGTCCGCTAGAAGTTGGGCAGCCCTGCTGTAAGCTATAAGATCCGAACATGGCAAGTTCGAGTCCCGGGCTGACCTGGGTAAGTCAGCTGTAAGCCTGCCCCTGTTGACCTAAGCAGTCGAAAGCAACTAGTTGCAAGTAGAAAAATTAGGTACTGCACAAGCAGGGGAAGTATCCTAAAGGACTTTTTAACTTCAATAAATATTGAAGATGGAGTGGATTCAGCTGGCTGGCAGGCTTTTCGTCAAAAAAGGAGGAGGAGGTAGCAGAAGGATGGAACATCAGCGCCCCTCTGTGACGAAATGGAGCGGCAGCACCCAGTGACGAATATAGCAACAATACCCGGTTGGAAACAAAAGAAAGAACAATGCTCAGTCGAGAAGATCTTCCTGTTACATGTGTGTATGTCTTATATGTCAAAATGGCAGGGATTGTCTGCTGTATGTGTTCTGTGATCCGCACTGAGTCCCCTTTGGGGTGAGAAGTGTGGAATATAAATAAAGGGTATTATTATTATTATTTAGCTCCTTCCCTACCTATATTACTTAATTATAATTGGTTACTAAGTGTTATCAATAATGATAACTGTAATCCAGGAATAACTGTTCACTTAAAGCTAGATATCATTAGATTGAGCAGTGGTGACATATTTCAGTTTCTTTGTGTGTATGGCAGTGCATCTCAACCCCACTATGCTTCTGAAAATACGTTCTGTTATTCGATGAGCCAAGATTTGATCCTTACTGTCATTTGCAATAACTATAAAGAAATAACAGAAGGAAAGAAATTTCAAACTTTGGAACATGCACAGAGAAATAAGGGTGGGAGTTCTTAGTGGGATATAATTTACTGGTTTGTTGGTTGCCATTTTATACAGGTTATTGCAGCAGCTTGTTCTTGTTTTTTGTGATAACTGTTTTTGTAGTTTTATTGCTTTAATTTGTACTGATGAGTAGTTTTGTTTTTCTGTGCTATTATGGGCTCTAGAGACTTTTAGGAGAACAAAAAAATATTTATGCTTAAAATAAGGAACATCTACAAAGCCAGTTTTAAGCTACATACATTCTCTTCCTCAATTTTGCCCTTTCAAAATGAAGTCCTCTTGGCCGGGTGACCCTGTTCTTAAGATGACCCTGTTTATATCAGGAATTCTGTCTGTATGATACACTTTATTCCCAGAATCTGACTCTCTTTTTCAATAATAGGACTCAACATACAGCGGACTGATATAAGGAGCTCTTAATCACTGGAAAGGCCCTAATTAATTTGCAAGATACATTTTTAAAAAGAAGAGTTAGTTATGTCTATTGCAAGTATTTACTAATCCATGGGCAAAGTATTTTCTTAGATGAGGCATCCTTTCTTCATTTTCTCTCACACAAGAGGCTAGTAGAAACATTTTTCTTGTACAGGAAGTTACTGCACACTCTAGTAACTGCAACAAAAATGTGTATTTAGGACCTCATCTCATGGGGGTGTGTTCCCATCCCATGTTATATTACCCACTTTTCACTATTTCTGTATGCAGATAGACCATTGAAGTATGGAGAAATTACCTATTTCTATACACTTCAGAATGTGTTGTCTGATGGGCTCCTTGGGACTCCATTTTTAAGTGTATAGACACAGAGGGAACACAGGATCTGATAAGGTCCCACATGAACACAGAGAGAGGGAGAAGAAGAGCAAAAGCAAGCTTTCCCCCTTTTGAATTAACATCCGGGTGTCCCCTGGGCAACATCTTTGTAAACGGCTGATTTCCAGAAGTGACGAGAAGCGACATACATTGGTTTGCTCCTGATAGGATAAATAAAATAAATGAATGTAAAATCAATGAACATTTAATCAATTAATGATGAAAATCAGTGATTAATTTTAACACTACGCAATGTTCTTTCGCTTCACTGCAGAGAACACTGAATGCACAGACTGTCATCTCTGTAACTAAATAGTAAATATCTCTTCTGTTCCTATTGTCAATTCTACACAGGAAAGCTTATTACTAAAGGAACTGAGGGCCCTTCCAGACAGGCCCTATATCCCAGGCTCTGATTTCATGTTTTCTGCTTTAAATTGGATTATATGAGTCTGCACTGCAAGATAATCTGGGATAAACAGAAACCCTGGGATCAGATCTTGGGATATAGGGCCTGTCCGGAAGGGCCCTTAGTGTCCTTAAGATCTTGTTGAGCTGTTTTTCATGTGCTTGGCTCAAACTCAAGGTATTCTTTTCAGGAGTCACCACTGTCGCTGAATCTGAGAGCACTTATAAAGAGGGAACTTAAAATGAATTTCCTCAATATGTTTGCAGGGTCTAAAACAGGCATGGGCTAACTAAGATCCATGCCCACTGCATCCTTATGCCGAAAGGACAAGGGAGGAAGGCATGGGCAGGCTGGGAGCTCTCAGCTTGCTGCACGCCTTCCTCAGGCCCTCCCGCTGGCATTAGGAGTGAGCGGCCCTGTACTGATACCAGCAGAAGTCCGGCCAAGGGAAGGAAGCAGGTGGCAGGCAAGGCAACTCCAAAAAACCCCACGGCCTGCCTCTCCCTTCTCCTGGTATCAGGAGAAGCAAAGCCCCATCCCGATCCCAGGAGTTGCCCAGCCTGGGGAAAAAGCAGGCAGTGAACAAGCACTCTCTCCCTCACCCACTACCTATTTCTCCCGTCTCTCAGCATCAGGATGATGCAAGACCCCATCCAGATGCTGGGAAATCCTGACCCAGGGGAAGGAGGCAGACGGGGGCTGAGGGAGCTCCAAAGCCTTCTCGACCCCTGCCTGCCTCTCCGTTCTCCCAGCATCATGTGAGCAGCCCTATCCTTATGCTGGGAGGAAAGCCAGAGGGTGATCTGCGCCTGGACCTGCCCCTCCCACCCATGACTTCAACCTTCCAGCCCACAGCCTCACACCTTCCTGGGGGGTCACCTGATCCCAGCCCCACCCCTCCCAGCCCTGCCCCCTCCCACCCTACCCACTGTCCTGGCCTGGCCCTCCCTCTCAGCCTGGCCCTTCTGGCCAGGCCCGCAGTGCGGCCCCAGGGTAAAAAAGTTTGCCCATGCCTGGACTAAAATATCTATGAAACTGTGGCCCTTTATACCCTATATACACCTGTGGGCATGGTATTTATGCATTTGTTGCTTTTGGAAATCAGTATGATGACTACCACTCCCTTTCAATATCTTCAGTGCATTCTTTGAAATCTTTTCATTTTGTCCATATGTGTGGGATTGCATCCAGACATCATCAACAGACAAAATTATAGTCTTAAAGACTACCACATTTCTATACACAAAGTTCATCATATAATTATAGCATTTTCTCAAGAATGGTATTCTTTGTTAAATAAAATAAACCAAAAGTGGAATTAACCCCCTATCTGCGATTGACAGATCAGAATTTTCCTATACACTGACATTTTGAGGCCAAAACCCAGAGCCAGGGAGAGGTTTTTTAAAAAAGAAATATTGCAGACAAAGCTTGGAGACTGGCCAGTTAGAATAAATGGGTATGAGGACAGAAATGAGCACCGAAACTGATTAAAACCCAGTTAACCCATTAATAGACAGCCTTAAACCAGGAGAAATATGCAAAACATTACATAGCAAACCTATGTGAGCATTGGTTCAGCACTAGCAGCACTATTTCCTTTCCCTTAACGGTCTTGGTCAATTTTTGCGAAAGGTGGTAATGTTGTTTGTAAATTAGCATTCATGACTTTATGCAGTAGTAATATTTTTTATTATTATTAACAGTATTTATATTCCACCCTTTTCACTCGAAGGGGACTCAGGGTGGATCACAATGCACATATACACAGCAAACATTCAATGCCGTTTTTGACATACAAGACATATAGACAGATGGAGGCCATTCAGCAGTTCTTCCACTTCGAATCCTGGAGGTTGCTCGATTCCACCACAGGGGGAGCTGTTGCTTCGTCCACTATGACGCCGAGCCTTTTTGATTGTAGTATTGTAGTGGTCCCTAATTTCTCTACTCACAGCTCACAGCTGTTTTCAAACTGCTTAGGTCAACAGTGAGCTGGACAATTTTTTTAACAGCTACTTTTTACGAGGCCCTCTGTTGAATATAGTCAACTGCTCCCTTGAGCAAGGAGCTTTTCCAGAGGAGTTAAAAGAGGCGGTGGTTAGTCCATTGCTGAAGAAGCCTGGGTTAGACCCTGCGGCTCCCTCCAATTACCGCCCAGTGTCAAATTTACCGTACCTGGGCAAGGTAATTGAGAGGGCAGCAATGGACCAGCTGCAGGCATTCCTGGATGATGCAACCTGGCTAGACCCCTTCCAGTCTGGCTTCTGTTCAGGCCATGGGACAGAGACCGTCCTGGTCTCCATCACAGACCACTTGGACTGAGGCGGATCGGCGCTGCTCGTGTTATTAGACCTCACGGCAGCGTTTGATACTGTCAATTACCAACTTTTGACGCACCGCCTGGCAGTGGCAGGGGTGAGGGGGACAGCCTTAAACTGGCTGTCCTCCTTTTTCCAAAACCGCCTGCAGCGAGTGAAGTGGGGAGGGGTGGTCTCCGAGGGCTCCCCCTTACATTGTGAAGTTCCTCAGGGGGCCATCCTCTCCCCGCTGTTATTTAACATCTATATGCGACTGCTCGCCCAATTGGTGCGGAGTTTTGGGCTGGAGTGCCATCAGTACGCTGATGACACCCAGCTCATTCTGAGGATGGACCCCGGGGTGGAATCTGTACCCGATAATTTCCATCTTTGCCTAGAAGCCGTAACTGGATGGCTGAGAGCCAGTAAGTTGAAGGTGAACCCGGCAAAGATGGAGATCTTGTGGCTGGGCCGCCTGGGGGGGGGGTGGGTAGAGATCCAGTTGCCGACATTTGACGGTGTGGCACTACGCCCGCAGCCTTTAGTCAAGAGCTTAGAGGTCCAGCTGGACCCCCAGCTGTCTATGGAGGCGCAGATTGCCTGCGCCTGCAAGACAGCGTTTTACCACCTGCGACAGGCAAAACGTCTGGCTCCTTATCTCTCCCGCTACGACCTGGCCACGGTGATCCAAGCCACGGTCATCTCGAGGCTCGATTACTGTAATGCGCTGTACATTGGCCTACCTTTGTCGGCGATCCGGAAACTCAAGTTGGTGCAGAATGCAGCAGCACGCCTGCTCTCAGGAGCCACAAGATCTGCTCATGTAACTCCTGCGTGAACTGCACTGGCTCCCAATTGAATTCTGGGTCTCCTTCAAGGTGTTAGTTTTAACTTTCAAGGCCTTATATGGTTTGGGGCCAGTGTACCTGAGGGAGCGGCTTACCCCATACATGCCCAGAAGATCACTGCGTTCAGAGGGGCTCAACATCCTGGAGGTGCCTGACATAAAGACCTATAGGCTATCTAGTATGCGGCAGAGGGCGTTTACAGTGGCCGCGTTGAGCCTTTGGAACTCGCTGCCTGAGGAGACGCGAGCCCTATGGGACTTGATGGCATTTCGCAACTCCGTTAAGACCTGGCTGTTTAGGCAGGCATTCGGCTCTGACCGGTGCCCGCCATAACCTGCCACCCTGCCGCGTCATTGCCGCCTGCACTATTGTTGTTCTGCTGTGGTTTTATTGTTGGGAGCGGGGTTTTAATTGGTTTTATAAAGTTGTTTTTATGTGTTTTATCTGGTATTTTATTGCTGTAAACCGCTCTGAGCTCCGGAGAGAGCGGTCTACTAAGTCGAATAAATAAATAAATAAATAAATAAATAAATAAATAAATCAGCTATTAACAGTCAGGCGCTCAACCCCAACTCGGGCTTCAAACTTGCCACCTTGCGGTCGGCAGTGATTTATTGCAACTGATTAACCAGTCGTGCTGCCAGCCCGGCCCAAATAGCCACAGCTGCAAAAATGAAAATAATTAGTATACCATAAACAACCAGTGGCACTACTATTTTGTCATGGTGGTTAAGATTGCATGAGGCAAGACGTTATATGGCAGCAGGGCTCCAATGTCATATAGGCTTTTGCTGAGAAGCCAGACTAAATGTATAATACAACTATCCACCACCACCAGCAACAACAGTGCATGATGACACAGGTGGAGGACCTCTGAGAGAAAATGTTAGTGGCACCATGGCTTGTTGATACAGTGAAGGAGATATTGTAAACCACTTTTGAATGTCTTATACCATGAAAAACCCTATAATGAAGCAATGGCACCAGAAGATGACATTCCCAGATTTAACAGCATTCAATGAGCTATTTGGTACAGCAGAGGGCAACTAGAAGTAGCTGTGTGTCTAATGATGTAACTGTATTCATGCAAAAAAAGGTGTTTAGTGTTGATATGCTTAGAGGTGAAAGGAAAGTTTGAAGCTGCCCAAGACAGAGAATAAGAATACAGAATGTGACACCTGGGAAACTAGACATAGTAAAACAAGAAACATAATATACATCGTAATATTTCAGGTGAGAGAGATAAAATGGGAGGAAGGAGAAATTCCGAGTCAGATAATTACATCATGTTTTACTCAGGAAATAAAAACCTAGGAGAACTGAGGTGGCATTTATAGTGAGGAGAGATGTAGATGTTGCTCCATATGTTAAAACTGAATGAAGTACAGAGTAGTAAGGAGAGGTCCAGCAAGAATAAGCAATAGGGGTAAGGATGACATCCAAACCCATCCATTTTACACTGTTGACTTTTAGTGATCCCAAATCTAGATTTCTATAGCCATGGCAGTTTTGAAGATGGTTTTGCTTTCCCATTGATTATTAATGCTGAATTTCTTAATTGGTTTTATTAAGCCTCCTGGTATATTTCAGTATACTTTGCTACATCCACATGAATCTCTTCAAAAGACATTTCTGAATTATAATGGGATCACTTTCCTTTGCCACCCACCTCCCACCCCAGTCAAATCATCTCTTTAATAATCCTCAGAAATCTTGCACTTGAGTGAATGGGATTTGTGCAGCTGTGAAGACTTGGGCCTTGGCTGCTGCTGCTTCTTTCTTTCTTTCCTTTTCCTTTCTGCTTTTCCCCCTCCCCTCTTCAACAGACTGCAGCCAAGCACACTATTAAATAAAATTGGAAATAGGGCTTATTGTTAAGCTGTATAATTTGAACTAATAGAAAGCGTGTGAAAATGGGAGACATGTCAAAACAAGAAAGTTGGAACTGATGACTCATTGTCCCTACATTTGAAGGATAATAATTAAAAATATGCTTATGACATTTGGAATAAAATGAGATGGAAAAACAACATTTTTGTACAGAATTTGGTAATGGCTTTGTGATGTGAAATTTTAATAAGGTTTCTAATGTTATGCATGGCATGGACTGGAAAGCTTATGCACAGAGTGTTTTATTATATAAGTAGCAAGTGCTTGCCATTCCTGCCCATTGCGTCCGTATCTGAAATTGGGCTTTATGTTGCCGAAGTAGGAGGAGGCATTTTACATCCTTTGGAGAACCACTCAGTGGAGATGTGTCACGATGCAAGACCTAGGCCGGCCCCGTAATCACACACACAGAGACGATAATCAGCTAACTACTTTATTGAAGAATAAAAACAGTTGAAAGAGTAATTGTCCATAAAATTATCAAATAATCCAAAAGTAAAGGTATAGTCCAAAAGGCAAACTTGGCAGTATATCCAAAAACTTGGCAGAGCTCCGCTCGACTAGCGGATCAGGAACAAAGCAAGGCTACAGGGTAAAACTCTACTTGGCAGGCCACTAGCCCCAAACTTGGCTACATGGACTTGGCTTCGCTACACATCTGCATAGGTGAGACGTGGCCGAAGTACTGAGGATTCGTTCCCATGGATCCTATACTTAATCCCCTTGACGAGGCCCCCGACGCTCTAGGCTTCTCCTCCTCCAATCTGTGCTGCGAGCCCTCGGTCGGTCTAGGCTGTGGAACCAACCCCTCCTGCTAGCCTCAATGCTCCGTCTCCTATCAAAGGTTCGACCTTGCCTCCCAGCACCTGCTTCCCTATCTTCGTGAGAGTCAAACTCCCCATCTGCTTCCCGGGCCTCTCCTTCGGTTGTTTCCCACATCCTCTCTTGAGCCTCGCCCCCGGCCGCTCGTAATCTTCACTATCAGTGCTTTCGAATTCCAACTGGCCTTCCTGCTGTTCGTGAGGTCAGGCCAGCCGTCATCCCAGGCTAGGCTTTCTGTGGGAGAAGAATGCCCAGCTGCCTCAAACTCCCCTTCTTCTAGCCCCTCCAAATCCTCTTCTGAATCAACTGGTTCCAATGCTAGTGGGACCCCCGGTGCTGCCCCCTGCCTACCAGGCACAAACGAGAACTGGTGTGCTACACGATGGCAATGCCCTGAAACAATGCCCTGGCATATACAGTGATACCTTGAGTTAAGAGTTTAATCCTTTCAATGACTGGGCTCTTAACTCAACTTGATCTTATCTCAAAGCAAATTTCCCATTTAAATGAAATTAATCCGTTCTGGGCCCCTGAAACACCCTCCCTCCATTTTTTGTTACATGTTTTAAAATAAGAAAATGTGCCTTATAACAATGTATACATGTACATTCACATGGAACAATACAAAAGAAAAATCAACTTTAAAATGGTAGAAGCAGAAAGTTGTGCAAGGAAGCACAAAGCACAGAGTGAAGAGGCAAACGCATCATTTTCTTCATACCGTACTAATTCCAGCTTCCCTCTGGCTCTTGCTCTCTCTCTTTATGAAGCCAAATATGCCAGGAATGAAAAAACACACACAAAATCAACTAACCTGAAGTTCCATAAAGCGGACAAGAGCAAAGCAGACAGCAACCTCCCAAAGCAGACAAGAGCACGAGGCATGAGGCACAGAGGGCTGAAGCCCTAAATCCCCTTGAAGTGCTCCCTAAATCCAATGTATCTGTTTTAAATGTGGTTTTATTCATATGTTTTTATTGATTGTCATGTGCTAGTGCTCCATCTGACACTAGCGGAATATAAAAGTGAACAATAAATAAATAAATAAATAAATAAATTAACTCAAAACACTGCTCATATGTCAAAATGAAACCTGGGCTGAGTGACAGCTCTTAACTCAAAACACTGTTAAGTTGGGGTACTCTTAAGTCAGCCCTTATGTATTGACACAGGAAAAAATGAAATGATGTATTCAGAGGCACAGGCTAATACTGTACCAATGACCCAATTTTCTTAGGAAGTTTTGCTCTCTTCTACATACATATAGTAGCCAGTTTACTGTAGTCCATCAAACCTAAAGGAAATAACTAGGAAATGAGCCAGAACCTATTTCAATAAGGCCTGTTCTTTGGTTGGTTGCAATAAATCCAAGTAGAGATGTTGGGAAACAGAGACGAAGGTTTCCAAAAGCTCACATATTTTCAGAGAAAGCAGTGCCAGTTTTGATTGCGGTAAGAACAGTGTTTAATTAGACAAATCAGTCATCCAATCACAACATGTCACTATTTCTCGCCTTATCCCCTTGGAGGTCTTCAGCTGCACCAACATTGCTCCATCAGTTCCTCTCACCCAGACCTTCTCGGCACTCTCTAGCATCTAATACTTCTTTCCATGTCTCTCTAGTTTCCTTTCAAGTGCCAACAGTTTTTCCTGAGCATCTGTCTTCCTCCCAGTTTGCATTATGTTTGCCACAGTATCTGGAAAAATCAGAATTCCAAGGGATCATGGAAAATATTTACAGTGCCAAGATTCCTGAAATGTTGTTTCCATGGTTTTTTATTGCAATACCCAGTTACTAGTTTTATCTTTTTTCATATTCCAGTATGGAATTAGCTGTAATAATATCCAAAAGATAATATTATGGAGATTGAGATCCTATAACATTACACTCTCAAGGGATCTCAATGTCCATAATACTCTCTCTCTCTCTCTCTCTCTCTCTCTCTCTCTCTCTCTCTCTCTCTCAGCATTACTTCACGAACAAAGATTCTTAGGAAGGACTCATCCAGCGTGTTGATGACTAAAAAGGCCAATCTGAAATAGGCAAGTTCGGTTGCAGAAAGCACAGCAGAAAGTCTCCTTGGGTGATGTTGTTTCCAAGTTGCGGTTCTTTCTGCGTTGTCACTTCTCTTCGAGACCCATTCGGCGTGTCTTCTCAAAAGAGATATATCATATATCAGGGATACTTCAGACTTTATAGGCCATATCGAGAAATTGAACATAGATACCCGTGACATTTTGGCCACTGCCGATGTGGTATCTTTGTACACGCATATACCACTCCAGGATGCCAGAACTGTTTTGGAAGAAGTGCTAGATACACGAACCAATAGGATGTACCCGCCTACCCATTTTTTGTTAGATCTCATTGACTGTATTTTTGATTATAATTATTTTCAGTACGGTGGCAAATTTTTCATTCAAGTCAATGGGGTCTCCATGGGACAAAGTTGCGCACCCTCAGTGGCCAACTTGTATGTTGCATCCCTTGAGAAACGCTTCATGTGGCCTGATGACCCTTTTTTTCAATATATTAAGTACTACGTTAGATACATAGACGACTGCTTCCTCCTCCTGCGCCAAGACACTCCACTCCATGAATTTCATCAGTGGCTTAACACGTGGGACCCCCATATACAATTCACATTCAGCTCCAGTAATACAGAGGTTCAATTTCTGGATACCACGGTCTACAAGCGCAATCACAGCCTTGCGGTGCGCAACTACATCAAACCCACTAGCAAGAACTCCACACTACATTACAGTAGTTACCACTCTTTCCCCTTAAAAAACAGTCTCCCCTATAGCCAATTCTTACGCATGAAGCGTAATTCTACCACCACAGAGGATTATGTTGCCTCTGCCAAGAGACTCACCAATGATTTTCTCGCCAGGGGCTACCTGGCCCATATAATACTCAGGGCGGAGCATAGAGCAGCTTCCCAACCCAGGGCACCATTATTAATACCCAGAAAGAAGGTCAACAGTGATAGGATCATCTGGCCTATCACTCTTACTCCCCACACTAAACACATTGTGGACATAGTAAAACAACATTGGAATATACTTCCTGACATGGAGCCCTTCAAAAGTTTCCGTTGGTAGCTAATAAACGCACCCGTAGTCTCAAAGATGAGCTGGTGCACTCCACCCTCCGCCCCCCTCCCCGGAGCATATTGGCCCAGGGTGCAAGCCCTGTGGACATTGTATCTGTTGCCCACAGGTTTATAGGGCCAGAACTCTAACCACCCCAGGCAGATCCAAACCCTATGATATAAGGGTCCATTCCACATGCGCCACTGAAAATTGCGTGTATGCACTAGTGTGCGATCCATGTGGCAAGGTGTACCTTGGCCAGACTTCTAGAGCATTAAAATTGAGATTGGCTGAACATCGGTCTAGAATTAAGGCCAGGGCTGATAATTCTATACTGTACAAACACTTCCTTGAAGTGACACATAATGCTGGTTCCTTTAAGTTCACAGTGTTGGAAAAAGTGGAGCAGCATCCCCATGGCAATAATCACAACAACTTGATTAGGGCTGAAAGCAGACTAATTGCCTCACTCAAAACAGAATTTCCAAATGGGTTAAACGACTCCCTCAGTCTTAACTCGTTACTAATTTGATGTTAACTGTGATCTGCCTCCTCCCTGCAATTACGTAAGCCTTCTATGCTGTGCTGTCATTTACCTTTGGGTCCATGGAATTTCCTATGATGGGGCCATGTTATCGCACGGTATGCTTTTACTTTGTGGATAGTGTTCTCCTTGTCTGTATTTTACTGCATCTTTGTAGACCATTATTATTATACTTATGTTGTTACAGATTATATTATTTCCATGAAACGCCTTCTTGTATAGCACCTGGCCGCTTGATAAAGCCGTTTATCGGCGAAACGGACGGGCCCACTGCAGCTGAAGCCGTTGCGGCGTGCCCGGCGTTTCTCTGGCACTGGGGACTGCTGCTTGTGTATCTCTCCAGTGGAGCCCCTCCCAGGACGACGTGAGGGGCTCGGGTTACCGAGTCAGGCGCATCGTGCGCTTTGCTCCAGGCAAACAGCCTTCGTGAGCAGGATTTCTAGGCATTTGCCTTGGCGCTAATTACAGGCTTGGATCACGCCCGGGAATATTCCACCGTTTACCTCATTGCTGTGATTCCCATCCCCGCGAACTGTGTTCCCCATTGAGCCGCTTCACCTCAGCTCCTGGAACTCCGCCCGGTGACTACACTGCGCTCCATTCATTGGTATTTTCACCCTCTATATTGTTACTAGCGCGGGGGCACTTATGTCACTGCCCCCTCACAGTTTGTACCTTGTGCTTTGTCATTCAATACACATTATATTTTTGTTATCTTTGCTATTGTGAAGTCTATACTTGTGTATTCCCCTTCTCAAAAGAGGCCTCACATCCCCCCGATGTGAGGCCAGGGTGGACCATTGTTGGTGATCAATCTGGCCGAGTCTGAGATGTTGTTTCAGGGAGTCATTATATCTCTTTTTGTGGGCGCCTCTCTTGCGCTGACCCGTGGCGAGTTCACCATAGAGTAGTATCTTTGGGAGGCGGTGGTCCTCCATCCTAGAGACGTGCCCTGCCCAGCGCAGCTGTGTTCTCAATAGCATGGCCTCAATGCTGGTGATCCCTGCTTGCTCAAGGACAGCAACATTCGTCACATAGTCGGTCCAGTGTATATTCAGGATTGTGCGAAGACAGCGCTGATGAAAGCGTTCGAGGAGTCTAATTCTACAACTCTAGATGTAGAGAAGTATGGTGCTGAGATCAAACTTCAAAGAGGCTTGAACTTGGCTCATAGCCCAGAAATTCCAAACTGGTGGAATTTGTACTCTAAATTCAAATTCCAGCTATTTCAATTGTGCCCATTTTGCAGAAACATACAATTTATGAAGACTTCTGGAAGATCACTAATGTTACCTTGTACAATAATATGCTGTCAGCCATCTGAAGTCTTGTCTTTGAGATTAAGGGAAAACATTTTAGTCAACGAACCTTGGCACAATTGCACTTGCAGGTGTTCAGGAAAACTAAATCAAAGCAGATCCTGACAGTAAGTGTCCCCCAAAATCTGTTCCCTAGAATTGTTTATCTTTTGAGAGTGCATCTGCTCCTACGATCCTTCAAATAACAGATTTTACAAGCTCTCCTAGACATAGGCTGTCACCTAGACAACATCTTGAATATGGGGGAAGCGACTGAACAAATATGTATTTAAAGGACACGTCATGAGTGCCTTTCGTAACTGGAATCTGCAGTTTCCAGTTTCTCATCAAGAGGCCCGACATATTATCAGTCTAGTTTCAAATTGGCTTGTGATGCATCTCCATATGGCTTAAAAGCTGTAATCTGCAGTGTAAGGTTCATTGGAGAGGAAATACATTTTACCAAAGCAATTAACAAAAGCAGAACATGGTTGTATTTGAGTATACTTGGAAAATACACAGACAGTTCAAAACATAGACTCCGGCAGTTCAATTCAGAACAAAAATATTATTCAGGGGGAAAATATGTGGAAGTACACCTTTCTGAGGGGTAAGAAGGCTTCCCCATACATCACAAGAAGGTAGTTAAAAAGGACAGGAAAAGCACAGCCAAAATAGAGGGACGAGAGCGTGAGCACGAAAGAAAAGCACTCCAGGAAATTTTATGTAAGTACTGTTTTGGCAGAAAAGAACCATTTATTCTAATCTCTATTACCGGTTTTACTCAAGTGGCAAAAATATCATTTCAACAGTGCTTTCAAAATTTTGCCATTTCTGGAATATTTCTGATTAGAAACAAAGAGTAATGCAGCATTTTTCCCTTCTGTGAGTTAAGGTTCATTTCAAAATAGGAATGCTGTTTAGGTGTCTATTATCCTGTAAAGCAGGGGTGCTTATTAGGTAGATCGCGATCTACTGGTAGATCGCTTAGGGCGTCCTGGTAGATCGCAGGCAGGGCGGGAGGAAGGCTCCGTCACGCCCTGCGGGCTCCCGACGTTGCCCAGGTGCAGAAGGAGGTTGGACTGGATGGCCCTTGGAGGTCTCCTCCTATTTTAGGAACCCATTATTATTAGTATTATCAGAGGCTGAATGGCCATCTGTGAGAAATGCTTTGATTGTGTTTTTCCCTTATGGCAGAAGGAGGTTGGACTAGATGGCCCTTGGAGGTCTCCTTCTACTCTAGGAACTTATTGTTGTTGTTACTATTATTAGTAGTAGTAGCAGAGGCTGAATGAATATTATCATCATTATTATTATGAATAAATTCAGGGGCTTATTATACTCACATTTAGTTGAATTCAGTCTTAAAATATATTATATGGCTCTCACTGAAATAAATTTCCAAATATTTTGCTTTTATGGCTCTCTGAGTAGTGGGTAGGTAGATCATTTTGACTTGATTGTTTTATAAGTAGCTCGCATGCTGAAAAAGTGTGAGCACCCCTGCTGTAAAGCATGCTTGAGACTCAGCAAAAAAAGAAGGCCTGGACAAAAAAAACACAAAAACAAATCATGGATAGATTTGTGCTTGCACAGCGGGGTTTCCTCCCCTGTTGCTCTTATAGCTACCCACATACTCTGTACAATCACTCCTGAAAGTCAGCCAAATCTCTGCTTCCACAAACTTGTATCATGTGCAAGTACTGCCCAAATGTCAAAAGGCATACAGTTCACGGTAGCTGCAGATAAAATTAATTAATGTTGTTTAATGAATTGCTTTGCTTAGCAAAGGCCAGACTCAGCAATTAGATCTCTAATGCACCTTCTCTTTCTATCTGCTGGCATGTATTTAATTTAGCTTGAAGGATGAAAATTTGGATTCAGTGGATAAACACATTAGTACAGCAAACTTTCATCCGATTGTACTGCAAGTCTTGCATAAATATCTACTCTGTTATATTTGAGTAAGTACTGGAAAATCATGGCATCGCTAAGAAGAAACATCAAAGTAGAATGAACCTTTAAGTGCATCTGGATTTAGAAAACTTATTATAAGTAAGGTTTCAAGATCTGAGATGAAGAAAATTTTATATCCTACTCCTCTGACATAGGCATCTAACTGATATCACATCTAGTTTGGCCCTTTAGGCCACAAACATCTTAAGCTTATACACATTAGATACAAGGTTATGTCCACTGCCACATGTCTTTGCATATGTATGGTTGACATCTATCCAGTAATTGAATGTAATGTTCCAACCCATCTGTATTATGAGCAGGTCATCAGCCAAAATGAGAGTCCTTTTACAACAGCTCCGTCACTACTGATGTCCCCAGTTGTGTTTAGTCAACGTGCACCAGCACCACTAAAGTCAAGTGAGAGCAAATGGTTTTGTGAACCAAAGAGCCCTTTTTAGTTTGTCTTCTTATGCCTGTGCAGAACTTCAAACCACCTGTATGTAAACACCAATGCATTGACAAAGTGGCAGATGATCCATGCAATGTTAACATTTCTCACCTGTGTCTGTCTACTCTTCATACTCACCTGTGTCTTTAAGCTTGAGGCATAAGCATTTGCAAGAAGTAAACTTTCATCATTTTTCTCTGGCAGTGTTCTGTAAATTGGTGTGACTATTTATACACTGAGATCCTGTGATCCTAGATTGAGTGACAGAGGCCAGAAGTACCCCATACCTACATCCCAAAGTTTCTTCGATCTACCTGCTCTCCTAGCTTAGAAAGCATGACTTGTGTGTGGCTCTGTGGGAGGAAGTATAAAGAGAAGGCTCTCAGCGATATCCATGCTGTTCTCTGTCTTCTCATGTTCCTCCTGTAGTAGTGGGAGAACAGCAATCTCCATAGAATCAGCAGGAAATTGGCAATAGAAGGAAATTCAACCATGGCAGTAATGGGATCAAATACATCCATCTCTTACAATGGTCCATTCAGGTTGTGTGCTCCTGATATAGATAGATATTTCCAAGATATATAATCTTGTTTTGATATCAAAGCTACTTCTCATTTTTTCCTCATGAGCCAGCCTGTATATTGTGTATTCTCATGAGCCAGCCTGTGTATTGTGAAAGCCACTACTTTTGGATGCCTTTATCTAGGCCCTTATCACTAAAGCCACTATCCCGTATCAGTTGTACAATTACAGATAGGTGCAATATACCATGATGATCCTTGCTATTTAATCTCTCATCACTTACACAACTGCGCAGATGTGCTGCTCCATGGTCCTGCAGTTGTACTTTTGCTTAACAACAACAACATATTTATTACCTGCCTCTTACTGTGGTTTGAGGTGGGGTACAATAGTATTAAAACAAGAGCTCAAACACTATTAAAATACATACAACAAGATACACAGAGTTAAAATGCAAGTTAAAATCAACTGATGAAATGCAAATTAAAATTCACAGCTTAAAACAGACCAGGTAGGTTTGCTGGAAGATGCTTCAACTGAGTCTTAAATTCTGACAGCTGATTTAAGGGCAGCCAATGAAAAGGTCGTCTCCTGAGTGACGGTCACCAATCCGGTTCTGGCTGGTTGGAGTAAACAACCCACAGAAAACCTAAGTGTGCTTAGAGTCATAACTCTGCCCTCTCGTAGTTCTCCTGCTCCAATATTTTTGAAAAATAATTTTAAGCACTTTCACTATTCTAGAGAAGATATTTTTTTAAATTAAAAAACAGGACAAAATCAACCTGAAATTGAATTGATTACTGCGAGGTGAAGAATCCTGCTCCCTGGCATCACTGGCATGCCAGCACAGAAGCAGAATGGACTCATTGCAACTGGCAAGTGATCTGAACGTGGCATGATCTGTTACTATTGACAGGTTTTCCCATCAACAGTAGAAGATGGGTATCTCTCACAGAAGTGGCATACTGGCAACGGTCCCATTTCAATCCCAGTTTGCCAACTACATGTGATAAACAGCAGAATCACAAAGCTGAGTATATGAGGCTGTTATGCCCTTAGCAAACAAGCAAACAAGCAAAAAAAAGGTGGGGGAAGGGGGGAGTTAACCCTATCTATTATTCCTACAGCTTTTCAACCATTATCTAAAGCTCCCAATGGAGCAAGAAGCAGAGTACTGATGCAAAGTTGGTACATATCAGAAGCAACACACTAATATCTCCCTGCAGATTCCTGCAAATGGTGTTCATTGGGAATTGTTTCCAATCAGCATGGATCATGCTTACAGCTACCATTTTACTGCAGTAATATTTTTTATCCTCATTTTCTCCAACTTACATGGAACAACCTTCTAGCTGCACAAAATCCTTATGAGGCTAATTAGGATGACAGTGTGTAACATGCCCACAACCACTCTGAGAGCTTCATAAACAAGCAAAGATGTGAAATTGGATTTTCTTTTGCTGTGGCTGCTACATCATACCACTTCTAGTGAATTGGATCCCATGCCAAAATATGTGGAATTAATGCCTCTGCTGTCTTTTTATGGTAATAATCAGTTATTTGATTCTTTCTCCATAATGATGCCAGCAAGGGAAAAGCTGCACAAAATAAGCCTGTAGGAGGCAAAAATTCTTAGTCAAATGTTTGTGATGTCTTATGTTTGACATTTAAAAATAACCGCAATCACATAAAATGATTTCTATAAATCCTTACCATGGTTTTCATTGGCAAGGATATGCCATGCCAAGAAATTAGTGAGCATCAAACATAACAGAGCGAGCACGGTATAGTGCTGTTGAGTGCTGGATTGCAATTTTGGAGACAATAGTCAGTCATGGAAACCCATTGGGTGACCTTGGGCAAGTCACATTCTCTCAGAGGAGGGTAAAGGCAAATTCCCTCTGAACAAATCTTTCCAAGGAAACCTCGTAATAGGCTAGGTTCACTTTAAGTCAGACCAAAACAACCACAGCAGACCCATAACACTATGTAACACGATTTGTGTTCCTGGGTTATAACTGTCATGTCCTAATTAGTTCTATCATTAAAACATGGGAAAAATTATTAAACTGCAAAAACAGTTTAATAATTTGTGTGACATCTTGCAGCACATTTTGCTATAGATTTTCAATGAATATCTCATCAAGTCTCAACCAATTCAACATAGTGTGTGGCAGCCACAAAAACGAAGTTGCTTGAGTATAATGACTGTTTTCGAAGGACATACCACATAATTAAACAGGAATAACCCTTTCAAACAAGGAACAAAAAAATTCAAATTTTGTTACACAGTGTAATGCTTCCCTGGGATAGAGACTGGGCCACAACTTTAAATATTCTACAACCCTTTTCTTACACAGGTTCTGTATCAGTTTGTGGTTTATATCAGCTTACAAAAAGATTGATGTTTTGTGTCTGCTATTCTCATTCTTTGATGTGTTTCTTTTTTTAAAATGGACTTTTTCTTTAACCTAGGTGCTGTGTTAGATTGTTGTTTTCCAAGGCAGTTATTCTTGTATTATGCAACAAGGAAGGCTATCTGTTGGTGAACACACGGTGGCAGGCTAGGACTGTTGTTTGGGAATATAATGCTGCTGTGAAAGCCCTTGATGGGGACAGATTGCTTTTCGGAGAATTAAAACTGACATAAAGGAACCATATGCCAGTCCCTTTGGGGAGATAGGATGGGATATAAATAAAGTTTTATTATTATATTATATTGTGGCTGGTGATTTGCCCACTGTAATCTCAAAACCCAGGTTTTCTAAGTGATATGAAAACCTAAAAACCTGTTCCATCAGAGAGGACAGCAGGGCAAAAGAAATAACTTCATACTGTATAGAATATTAATAGTGCCTCCCCCCTTTTCACTTTTACTTTCTATTTATTTATTTCTTTATTGTATTTATATACTGCTTTTATCAACCCCTGGGGGAACTCAAAGCAGTTTTACAGAATCCTAATGGCAAAATTCAATGCCAGACATACACGTAGAAGTTCAAAAAAAATATCTAAACAATAACATATAACTATGAGTTAAAATCAATTAATACCTTAAACATAAGACATAAACGACATTTAACATTAAAAACATAGCATTAAAACATCCTAGCATAAACATGAAAATCACATGATCCAAAATCGTAAACTGTTGCCATTTCAAATTGTCAATTGCACATTTTCCCTAATTATTTTGTATACTGCATTACTTTACTTTTTTGTTTAAAAAAAAGATAAATAAATTGGTTTCCATCCTTTGGCATTTTGCAGCAAGAAACTTGTTTTTATTATTATTTTTAATGGCATGGCATGAGACAAATCGAGGCTCATCCTACAAAGATAAAATGGGAAGCATCATACGTAGGGCCGCCAGCAAAGAGAAAACCAAATCCGGAGATTCTGGGTTCAAACATGAGGCCTAGGGCTTCTCTACACAGACTAACAAAATTGTAGGGGCTCTGATCCTGATATATAACATCTGCAATTATTTATTTGCAATGTGTTTCTTTGGGTTTTAAAGCATTTCAAATAACCTTGTCTTTCAGCATGAGGGTTTATAGAAAATCCAAACTTTTAGGCATGTGGCGTGCTGTCCAGGTGACGTTACTTTGGTGGAGGCATTAGTGATGGTCGGAACTGGCTAGTGGAAAGTGAGCATTCCTACAAGGAAGTTGCCCTTTCCTGGATCGAATTTTCATTTTTATAATAAAATGTTGTGTGTGCAGATACTTGTTTATTAGTATATTAGCATTAGTGCACCTCCGCTTAGCAGAAAATATGTTTATTTGCATGAATGAAATAAAAACTAAAAACAAACAGTGGAGCCATCCACATCCATGTGGCTGAAAATAACACATAGAACTGGAAATGCGGACAGTCCCCTAACAGCAAGGTGAGTTCGACAGGGGGAAAATATGTAGCTGATTGTGGTGAGCTGACTATGATGTGTGTGATGGAGTTAACAGGGTCACTGCAGGGCCAATGTGTACCAGGAAAACGCAGAAATTTTTTTGCTAGCATCAACAAGCCCCTCGGGACCACCCCAAATGGCACAGGGGGCTGGCCCTGATGATGCAGTTCCAGATAGTGTCACAGAGGCGGGAGTTAATGATATAATTAAGCAGGATGCATTAAACAGCAATGACAGTTACTGAGAGCATGTCACTCAAATGTCTATAAATTCCTATGAGGGGAATTTTAAGTTTTTGGCATTGAACTACATGTGGAGAGAAAAGAATACCAATAAAATCTGTGGGAACAGTTAAGATTTCAATGCAAGCAGTGCCATTCAAATTCAACTTAAGAACAAAACTACAGTATCTTGTTGTAACTTGGGGACTGCCTGTATTTGGATTATGTTTACCACTTCACAGCCCCACATTTTTGTCTTTTCAAAAAGCTGCTTTTGTAAAAGAAGCAATTCTCTTTAATTATCAGTTATATTCATAGCCTATGATGAGGTTACATTCCTTAGAAAGTAACCATTAACTTGTACCGGTTCTTGCATTTTGATGTAAAGGCCAGTGCCAGAGCATGATGCTTCTATATGCATTTTAGGGATTGCTGCATTATTTTTAAATAATAAAACTAGTTAAATGATAAATAGTTTTATCTTCACTGTGTTTTCTTTAATTGGACAATGTTTCAATTATTTATTTGTAAACAAAACAAAATCACATAGATTGTGCTTTGAATTCAACGTATTATGACAAGGACTAAAAGATTTTGGGCTCTTGGTTGAATGCTTTTCAACTGAACATACATAACACTTGAGCAAACACAATTCATAAGGTGCTTCTTACATTCGTGCAAAGCAATTTATAATGACATGAGAAGCAGCAATTTGAAGTATATGATTATTGTTAAATAGTAGACCTGTTTTATCATGGAAAAAACGGCTTCAAAACTTGCTTCGGATGTAGGGGGCACTGGCACTTCATATCTGATAGACTTCCGAAGTTTTCAGCAGTTTTTTCGAAATTCGGAATGGCTTCATTAATGTCATCCGCGATTGCGCAATGCAGAACGGACAGTCAAAACTTGAGGGATTCCCTTTCCCTCTGTTTTTGACTGCTACTACAGACAAAACTAGCCTCACTGGTACAAAATACTGAACACATTTAACACATTAATAAACATTTAAAACATTTTAAACGCAATGGGACTAAAATAGAGAAGGGCAGAAATGACAATACGAGCCATATCCGAATATGGCGACGGAGACTTCGAAGTGGCAAATCCTGTTTCCTTAACTCTCTTTGTAATTGCTTCAAAAGTCAAAAACATCCAAATTACATCCGAATTTTGGATGTATCCGACGTTCGAAAACAGGCCTATTAAATAGAATTATGTGCCCAGTGCCCACCTTGTGAGATGTAAATTATTTGTCTACAGAGAATTGTGGGAGTTCATCATAGGAGAGGGATTATGTTGAAGAGAATTATTTGATCTGAAGAAAGAATTTGAATTGCTGTTGAGGACAGAAGTATAGTTTTTCATTTAACACAGGATAACAGCATTTGCTCCCTTTTGGGATTCAAAATGGCACAAAAATTCCTGAAGCAAAGGTTACAGGATATTGCCCTGGGAAAGCTTGGAGACCGCTCAAATTCATCATGCTCCCCCAGGGCCTTAAACTTACCATACAGAGAGCCATTTAAGACCTGTGAATATCTTTTTAAAAAACCCTTACAGTGATTAAATATTGCAGACTCTTTAGAAGGGCAAACTAAACTTATTCCCCTCAGAGCTGCTAAGAGGCAGACTGTCTGATATTCCTTACTCCCAAAGACTATGCCCCTGTGAAGAAATGAAGTAGAAACAATAGAACACATTTTATTGCAGTGCCGTTATTACCCAGTGCAACGTAGCCAACTTTTATGTCCAATTTTGTCTCACATGAGCATTGAACAGACATCCCCACAGAGGATTGTTAGATACCTTTCAGAGAACAAGTGCCACAGGGTGACCCTCGTAGTGGCAACATTCCTTGCAGTGGCAGAAAGAAACTAACATCTGATACGGGGATTACTTGAAACCATGTGGATGTATCTTGTACAATGTATCTTGTACAATGAACTTCTCCTGAGATGGGAGAATTTATTAATGACTGTTTGTTCACTGGTGCTCCTGTTGTTGTTTTGTTCTTGTTGTATTGCTTTAAGCTGTGCTTCTTTAGAATGATTCAGAATAAAGTATGAGGATTAATAATTGATGCCACACAGACTTTTGAGAAAGAATGGAAAGAAATAAGACGGGGATTCAGGGAACAACTTTGATAGCCAAATGTGGCGAAGTTAGAAGGTACACCGAGAAAAGGAGTGGAAAGATAATGGGAGCTGAGTTTTAAAGGCAGGTGAGCTTTCAAGAGAGGAGGAATAGATTGAGATGGGCCTGTGACAGTTTGATCTAAGTCCCTTTGGGTGCACAGGGAATTATACCCTATAAAGGTCATATATGTATGTGCCGTCACCTGGGACCCTCTGAGTGCTTTCGGAATGGATGTGTGGTCAGTTAATGGTCCCAGGGATTACCGGGTGTCTTCCTTTAGAAAAAGGGGCCTGGATAGGCTTTAAAAAGCTATATGACTCAGTACTGTAGAGTTAAACAGATTTATTTCTAAACAACCAGTTTCCTGGTGGCAAATATCGATCTTAGACAATAAAGGTTAGTCCAAAGTTCCATAAACATCTGGTTACTCGCCTCAGGGTGATTCCGTGCGCTATAGTCCTTTAAAATACAAAAGGTCCCTTTTTCTTCAATGGCTCTTGTAGTTACGGAAACCACAAGGCCTCAATCAGTGGCCCCTTTGGTGAAAACGATGTTTTCCTATGCAGTCCACTGACTGGTTGAAGACGCCAATGTCACGCAAGAGTCATTGAAGCCTTTCGCTATGCTTGACATTCTTGAAAGTTGACCTTGGGTAGATTTAGGTGACAAGAATGGCTGGTCAAAGCTGAAGCACAAACCCAGCCAACACATCTTATCCTTTGGACTTTCTTAGGCTGTACAACTCAGAAAAAACCTTTCCCTTGGGCAAAACTCAAAAGGAGACAAACACAAGGAGAGTAGAAATTGACTAGAGTAATATATAGATAGATAGATATTTATTTACGGTCAAGGACCAACGTCACATTGTACAGAAAATAAAACAATATAAATGTTAAAACTCCGTTCAACTCTGCAGTTTAACACCAACAGTATCTAGCCTATTGTGTTTCCGCGTTCAATTTAATATGCTGGTTCCTCGTAGCTAGAACGGCCATGAGATATTTGGCCACCAGGTTGGTTGTCTCCTTGTGTTTGTCGTCGAGCAGCCAGTATAGGTAGAATTCCTCAGATCTGCCAGGTAAGCGGGACAGTATTGGCGAGATTAAGGAGAGGCGGGCATCCACATACAGAGGGCAGTAAAAGAACACATGCTCTATAGATTCAACCACCCCTGCGTCGCAGGGGCATATACGTTCATGATAGGGTGTTTTTGTGTACCTGCCCAGTAGCACAGCTGTTGGCAGAGCATTAACTCGGGCCAGAGTGAACACTTTCCTGTGTTTCGGGTTTGTTAGATTTGTTAAATAATTTTGTGTAGCAAAGGGTACGTTAGTACTGCATTTAAATAGTGGCTGGTATCTGGCACAGGCTAGGTGTTTTTGGTAATCTATATCCATTGTTCTGCGCCTTACTGCTACTCTAGCATTCGTATATCCCAGGAGGTCTAGAGTAATATATAGTATATTGTAACAACCCAAATAGGGGAATAAGTGGATTACTCTCATATCAAACACTATGTGAAGTATAATTGTTGTGGTACAGAGACGGCCGTGGCTGAGTCCAGGAGTTAAAAGATAACAAAAGTTTATTTGAACAACAAATGGGTGTTGGAATAACAAAAAAGCCTATCATCAGCTGTACAAAAAGCCCCAATAACCCTAGGGAACCCCAAAACCAAAAATGCTGAGAAGAAAAGAACTCAAAAACAAACAGTAGACGTCCTTCTGCGGCGTTCAATCAAAGGGATATCCATAAGGCGTGGTCCAAACAATCCAGAGATCATAGGGCAGGAAACAAACACACAGGAAAAGAGGAGACGTCCCCGAGTCGACAGGAGCTAAGTATACAGAAACACATAATTCACAGCCCCCCATAAAACACAGCATCTTCCTCCCTCCCATGTAATACTATACCAGACACTCTGTAGCAGGAAACTCACAGCAGTCACAGTGAAGGTCAAGAGGTACACGGCAGCAGCTAAACACAAAAAGCAGACATCAATCCCAAAAACCCCCACCTTTTCCCAATATCAGCTAGAGCTGCCATAGCAGCTCTCCCAAGGAACAAAATAGATAAAGAACCCAATAACTCACGAGTAATCTGGAAACCAGGAACCAAGATACAGGAACACAGGATACATGAACCAGAATTACAAACTCCTTGACCACCATGAGGGTCAAGCCAAATACTCACTTCTTATATAGCACTATCAATCTCTTTACTATACTTTAACCAAATCAGGATGACTGGTGATCCAACATAATGTAGCACAATGGGTTGTTGTAGGTTTTTCGGGTTGCATGACCATGTTTTAGCACAATGCTTGAGAGTAGTTTATATTCTGGATAGACTAGCACCAGCTTAGGAGAGGGCAGTATCTATTTCATATATTACATTTTCTGGCAGCTTATTTTTATTTTTATTTTTGGTATAGAAATATTTAACTCAACAATTGGCTTTTCCAAAATTGTATTTGAAACTTAGGCAGCCCTTCTTCCATCATCCTGACACCTCTTTCCCCATGTCCTGTTTAAAAACAGCTTACCTGTGACTTGAAGGCATATACATACACACAAGCCCACATTTTTTTCCTTTTGTAGCAAAAAACCAGAGTCTTGGGGGATCATCAGGACCAACAAATTTGTTGTGGCATAAACTTTCATGAGATGCTGGTGAAATGGACCGTAACTACAAAAACTGACACTATAATAAATCTGTTACCTTTTAAGGTGCCATGGACTCTTGTGCAGCTCTTAACTTTAAAGAAAACATAAACCTTTTCTCTGTGATATATGAACAAGGTTGCATGGATGTGGCAGGGGCAAGGGAGGAATGGGACCGAGGCAGGCCTTGGAAGTCAAGACTCATGGCTTTTGAATCAATTTTCATTTCTTTCAGTGAATAACTACAAAATTCATTCATTGTTTTCCCTTAATATATTTCACCATCTTGGCTACGTATCTACTACCCCATAAGAACAGTCTTTTCTCTTGCACCAAACCATCTCCTATTACAGCAATCAGTAACGGTTATATTTATAATCATCTTGTGATATTTCCATTTTTACCAGAATTAAAATAAACATTCCCACTAATGCATAAAACCAACAAGGAGATTTTGGACTAATCTAAACCACCTCACATAATTATTGTGAGGATAAAATAGAGAAGACACGAGCCATGCATATTGCCTTGAGCATAGTGGAATGAAAGCATGATATAAACAAAATTAATACAAATAATAAAAATTATTCTGTTCATCAATTGTTCCTCCTTCCCTCCTGGATTTTTAAATTAATAAAACAACAATTTCCAAACAAAAGTTATATTTCTGATTGATGTTCTGTCATAGTTCCCCCACTTTGATCATAATTCCCCCGCCCCACAACACACAATAGTGACCTCAATTTTGAGAGAAGAGTTTCTCTCAAAATTGTCATTAGAATTTAGCTGGGATTTTATGCTTATTTGTAACTGTCAGCATTCCACCATTTCCCTTCATCCGGCTGACAGATTTTCTTCTACAGTATGTGCTAACAATTAGCACATTCTTATTAGCACATTCTTGAAGCTTCAATAATATTTATCCTCAGTAGCTGTACAGATACTTATGGGGCAGTTTCAATCCATCTTGTCTGTTTGTGTTAAGTCCAGAAATACAACCTCCATGTCACTGGAGCATATATTCCAAGACCTCCGTAGATACCTGAAACTGTGTATAATAACAAACCCTAAATGTTGCCTCTATTTGTTACATCTCAAATAGACTAGTTCAACATGTTCTACATGGGGTTGCCTTTGAAGACTGTTCGGTAGCTTCAAGTGGTCCAATGGCAGCAGCCAGATTTCTCGCCAGAGTGGCATACAGGGAGTATACAACTCCCCTGTTACATCGGCCCCACTGGCTGCTAGTCAATCAAGCATAATTCAAAGTATTGGCTTTAGCCTATAAAGCCCTAAATGGTTCTGGCCCAGCATACCTGTCCAAACATCTTTTCCTCTATGAACCATCTCAGAGGTTAAGATCTTCTGGGGAGGCCCTGCTCCCGGTCCTACCTCCTTTGCAGGTGCGGTTGGTGGGAACAAGAGACACAGCCTTCTCGGTGGTGGCTCCTCATCTATAGAACTCCCTCCCCAGCTAAATTAGATCAGCTCCCTTCCTCCTGACCTTCAAAAGCAATTAAAAACATGACTGTGGGACCAAGCCTTTGTACAGTAATGCAGTGCTATAAGTGGAGATGGAATATGTGCAATTACAACTGGAATGGCTCCTGGACTATGATTTCAGATTATGTGGTCTTTAATAATTGGTTTTAATGTTTATATGGTTTTTGAATTGTATGTTTTTCTTGTACATGTTTATTTCATTATATATCTGTTTTCTTTGGCATTTAATTATTGTCTATTGAATTATTGGCTATTTCGGCAAGCAATTGGCGACTGACTAGCACCTGAACATCAAACCTCGCCACCTAACCATGCCGCCTCTGTCTGTAGATCGGTCGTATTCCGATCTATGTGATGTTTTATGACATATGTGATTTTTTAAGGAATGTTTTTATGATGTTTTTAGGCTGTTTGTGTAATTTTATTGTGTTGGAAACCGCCCTGAGCCTTGGGGAGGGGCAGTCTAGTAAATCCGAATAATAATAAATAAATAAATAAATATTGTAAGGCCGCTCAGAGTTCCCTTCGGAGTGAAAAAGGCAGGATATACATTCAGTAAATAAATGAATAAATACTTGACCTGGAGCATACTATAGAATCACACTTAAAAACTTGTAGAGGCACACAAACATTTCCAGAGAGGAATATTTTTTTAAGTGTGGATTTGTGAAACCATGGATATCTAATACATGGACGAGGGAATCATACTATATAGGTAACAATGAGTTAACACACAAGCGAAAATTGCCCTGACCTATCATTTATTATTTTCCAACTACAACCTCTTAGTTCATCTTTTATTTTTTATTGTGGTCTGATAAACTGCGTATTTTTCCTCCAGTTTATGAAAGGCGCCTCAAGGAGTTCATTCCAATTAATGCCAACTGACAGGTGCTTTTCCGCACTGTGATCTAAATATAGATTTGCTTAAGTAGTCCAGCACAACGCAGGCGTTTTCTCACCCGCAGCATCTTCAGTCCAGGATATCCATTGTTATTCTTAGCAGCTGCCGCAGGAAACCCAGAGCAAGAAGGGGCGGTTGGGGGGAAATACCAAGTGAGCATAGAACCTAGGGAGCAAAGATGCATTTGTCATCATTAACTGAATTAAAATACATTTTTTCAAATAAATAAATAAAATAGGGAGAGCAGATGTTTCCATTTTTTTCGGTTGGGTAAATGGTAGCTTCTTCTACGTGCTGTAAGGCAGACCCTCCCTTCTCCCTGCCGAATCAGTGGCTCTCTCCTTATCTAACAGCCATGCAAAGCTCTAAACCTAATCTCTTTCACTTCATGTCAACACAACTAAAGCACAATGTGATTGCTAAGGGGAAAATGCATTTTAAAAAATACACATAAAGATTAATATCTGCTCTCAAGTTGTAAAACAGATATTTGGAGAGAGAATGGACGTGTGTTGCTTAGATTCCCGATAAGACAGCATCATATCAAAAGCATATTCTGATCCATATAATTTGATATAGAACAATGTTATAATATGGAAGATTTACTATTCGTTATATTTTTATTGGTATACATAAAACATATGCTTGCTTTTACAGTGGCAAGATTATCACAACTAAAGGTTTGATTACATCTGAAAACTAGGCCGTTACCACCTACAAGGTTGGAAGCTGCTCAGCCATCAGTTGCTGTCTTCTCAGAGTTTTTACAGCATAGCGTTGGAACCTGGACTCACATGGTTGCCAAGTGACTGGTTTCCAGCAGAATGACATATTTGGGTCTGCTGGTGCAAACCGCTGTAGTTGTACGGTAAATCTACCCACAGCCATGCTCTCCATAGGAAAAATCCTCAAACACAGGCAGCTGTATAGAGTCATATCAAGACACCATTTCTGGCAATTTTCATCTCATAGGAGGACAAACACTTATGTGAAAATTGTTGCTGCTGTTGTTTGTCGTCAAGTCATTTCTTAATTCCAGTGGTTCTAAGATGAACCTATAATGTGGTTTTCTTGTTAGGGGGGTTGTCCTTGTTTTTTTCTCAGACAAGGAGACTTTGACTTCTCTAAAGGGATTTGAACCCTGGTTTATTGGTGTCTATCCAACACTCAAACCACACCACTTTGGGGTCTCAATTTAGATAATCGCTCTCAATTGCCCATTCGAGATTAATCTACTCCAAACAGTCCCCCTAATGTGATAGATCCCAACACTATAGCATTCCTATAAGAGCATGTAACCATCTACACTAGTGGTTCCAAATCTGTGGTTCACAGACCACGAGTGGTCCACAAGAACTAAAATATGGTGCACAAAACATTTAAAATTTTAAACCTTTATTCATTTTAATGAGTATATTGCTATGCAGGTGTTGCCGGTGAGTAGGATGTCAAACGAGCGTGGGAAGCCAAGGGGAGGGCAAGCAATTGATGTCACGTGCCATGCACTCACACCACCCAGCATCAGTCAGTCTTTTGTCTTGCTCAGCTGTGTCAGTGACTCTGTTTTGCTGTTTAGTGATTCAAGGACCGCGAGTCCTCAATATTCATATTAATTTTTGACTCATTTAATGATGATTGAAATTAATTTCAATTGTTATGAATTATGAAAAAGACAATATAGTTTTTATTTGTTACGTTATACTCAATTGCTTCCAGGAAGAGCTCATTGAATTTCAAAATGAAAGAAATGGAAAGGACACGTTTCAATCTGATTCTCTTGAGGAGTTTTGGTGTAAAAAAAAGCAATTTTTAATACTAAAATTCAAGGAATCACCTTGCACTATCTTTTGCTCTTCTCTACAACGTATTTATGCAAACAAGGGTTTTCTGCTTTTCTGGTAATTAAAAACAAGTCCAGGAATTGATTGAAAGTAAATTATGATATGCGTCTAGCTTTGAGCAATAATATTAGTCCCAGGATTACCCAACTTGTAAAGAAGATGCAAGCTCAAAATTGCAGCGTTTCCCTCCAGCCATCTTGGACTGTACTTCCCAACATCTCCAGTATGCAACAACTAGCATATTTGGAAGATGGCAGCTTTGGAAAGGCTGCATGAGTGCATGGGAATCTTTGGTATTAAGTGGTGGCTTGCTTGAGCCGTATTAAAATTAACATGATGGAACATTCTTTTTTTTTCTGCCTTGAAAACCAGGATGACCTCTGCTGCTTGTTAAGACTGAAAATCTATAAGAAAGGAGAATATTACCTACTTCGTTGGGTGTACTTTATTAAAGAGGTATTTCACTCTGACAACAATCTATTTTATATCTGCAGAGTGGCCAAGATGCCAGAATATGCTGTAAGGAAATAATGGTACCATGCCACCTTAGTCACAAATAATTTTGAAAGAGTTCTCCTGCTCTAAAGAGTTACGAGAGGTGTTTAAAACTATAATCTTCTTTATTCGTTTTCAAAAAGTGTATTAAGTAAGGAATGAGGAATAAAACATAAGTGTGCTATGATGGCTTGACGCCTACAGCCTTTAACCTACAGAGAGCTCTGGTCTGCATAATTTAGACAGGCAGACCTTTACTAAACAGCTTGCTCAATAAATAAACTCAGATTCAGATTTGTTTGTTTGATTCAGCCATTAGGCACAAAAGAGAACATGTTTATGACAAGGCACTCAAAGAGCACATTTGTAAAATGAGGACACACGGCATAATGGATGATAAATAAAATCAAGTTCAACAGAAGACAAAAAGCAATGTCAGAGGCAATAACAGATTGATGCAAGGCCAGAAGAAATAGCTGGTCAAAGCAGGTTGATCTCGAGAATGTAAATAGGTTTTTCTATAACTACTGTGAGGAGTAAAAGGAGAAGCATGTGACCCCCTGAACCCCACTTTTGCATTCTTGAACCCTCCTATGACAGCACCTCCTAATTCTGGCAGTGTAGGAGCAACACATGGTTCGCTAAAGGCACATAAACTGCATATAGATGGTTTGCCTTTCTCCCAACACCCCAAATCCCCTCCACACACACACTTCCAGTTGCAAAGAGGGCCAAAATTGTGACCATGACAATGATGTCACTTCTGGTGTGTTGAAATTCCAGTGTTGCCAGAAGGTGTGGCTGTGTGAAAAATTTTCTCTGTCCTCCAGTTAGTTGCCCACCACTAAATTATGGGATAACCATATCTTGCAAAACTTATTGGAGTCAAATAGAAGTAATTGAACTACTCTTACTGTCAAGTTCCTTCTAATGTAACTTCATATTGCTGTAACTTTGAACAATTAGACCTGGGATTTCATCCCATGAGTTGCAGAAAGCAGGAGGAAATTGAGGGCTATCATTTTCTTACCATAGTGTATTGTCCTATTGTGTTTGAAGTGAAATTGGATAATATTTCTACACGCTCTTATTTTTTTACCCTTTCTACCGAACTAATCTGTGTCCTGAGCTCTCACATGAGTGAGTATAGTCAGTGCCCATTCTGCATTTTTCTCCTTAAAATAAATTACGGAAGTCTGAAACATCGCATTACTGGGAAGATGGCAGATTTAAGGCAGAATTAGGTTGTTACATACACACCTTCCTTCCTTCTTACCCTTTCCCCTGCCCTCTTCCTATTCTCTTTGTGTGTGTGTGTGTGTGTGTGTATCTGTATCTATTCACCTTCCTGCCTTCTCAGGGCCCTTCCACACAGCCTATATCCCAGAATATCAAGGCAGGAGATCCCACAATATCTGCTTTGAACTGCTATTTGAGTCCACACTGCCATATATCCCAGTTCAAAGCAGATAATGTGGGATTTCCTGCCTTGATGTTCTGGGGGCCCTTCCACACAGCCATATTATCAAGGCAGATAATACATTAATACCTGCTTTGAACTGGATTATATGTGTCCACACTGTTACATATTCCAGCTCAAAGCATTGTTTTGATTGTTTTTGCCTGTGGTACAGCCTCTTTCCCTTTGTATAATACACCATTAAGAAGAAGAAAGGGTGCCACAGAAGTATGATAAATATTCTGATTTTTATAAAGAGCATAGACAATATAAAAAGGAGCCAGCTCTAATAATAATTATATTATGTTATAAATTATAATATATAAATACATATTATATTTTATAAAGATTATACTATATGGTAATATATATATAAAATAAAATAAAATAAAATATTATATTATATATCTGGTACTAACATTAAATAACTATAAAATAATATCATAAATAATAGTAATATATACATATATATTATACATATTATAATTATATACCTGGGACTAAACATTAATAATAATATAATATAATATATAGATATATAACATACATCATATTCAGAGTGCATAATATTACAAATAATATACATTATATTATAAATAATTGATTACATTATATACTCAACACTAATATTAAACAGGCATTAAATAATATTACAAATATATATTGTATTACAAATAATCTATTACATTATCTACTCAGGAGTAATATTAAGTAGTTATTAAATAATATAAATAATACAACATATTCTAAATAATCTATTACATTATACACTCAACACTAATATTAAACAGGCATTAAATAATATTGCAAATAATATATAATATTACAATATATGTTATATTATAAATATTTTATTATATATTCCACCCGACAGGAGCAATGCAGGGGGCAGAACCTTCTCTAAGCGCTGGCTGAGCCAGGGTCTTGTGACTTGCTGGAGCACTGAGCAGAAGACATACTTTGCTGATGGGTTGGCTGCCATGTTTCTCTGCTCAGCTCCGGCTCCAGGCAGGGCAGCACCTGAATCCCGTCAGCCCCCTCCTTCTACAAGCCACGGTTTGTTTACATTCTCAAACCATTGGGAAACTCCTCATCTCTTCCTGTAGATTACAAACACGGCACTGCAGTACCTTCTCTGCCCATATGGAAGCAACTCCTCTTCCTTTGCTCCCAGCTCAGCACCTCCGCCAGGCAGTCTTCCTCTCCCTGGAGGGCGCCTCGCAGCGACTCGGCCACATGGCAAACCGAGTCCGGAGGAGGGCGCCCAGCAGCACCTGGGCCTGCTGCGCGGTCCCCGGATGGAGCCCGGGCATCTGGGACGAGTAGGCCACCTCCAAGACGAGCAGGGGGCCCGCCACGTGCCCCTCCAAGCCTTGGGCCTCCTCCAGTCTGGAGACGAGGCTGGAGAAGGCTTCCCTGCCCGGGCCTGCTGCCTCGTCATGGCGAGGAAGAAGAGAAGAGAGAGGGGAAAGAGCACGAGGGGGGGTGAGCATGTGAGGCAGAAGGGAAGGGAGGGGTGCTCGCTCCCTCCCTCCCTGGCCTCCTCCCTTCCCCTCCGTCGGCCAGATGCGCCCCTGGCCACGTGACGCCCTGAGGCGACCGCTTAATTCGCCTCCGCCTAAATCCGCCCCTGGTTGTTATAAATTGTTCCAGGACTTTCTACAACACAGGCACTAGTACTTCCTATAATTTGCAATGAAAAGGTTTTTAAAAGTATTAACAACCTAGATATAGTGTAATTTGAAAAGCCAAGGTTCAAGGAAGGAAAAAATATAGCAACAGCAAAATAGCAACATCTTGAAATTGCGCCGTTTGTGATGATTAAATTGATTTTTAAAAAATTACTGTGAAATGATCATGCAACAGGATTTTGGGAGAGAAAAAGAGCATTGATGCTAAGTTGGAAACCACTCATAGGAACACCCATTCCTCAACGTCACTAAAATGAGGTAGCACAGGTGAATCTGATAGATTCCATCCCAGGTGTAAATTTTTATGTTATTTTATTGTATAATACATAGAAACATACAATCTTCAAAATTAGCAGTCAAAATACCAGTATATTCCCCAATCCCACCACCACCACAGCTCCACCCCCCCCCCGCCCCCGCCCCGGAACAGTTAACTACTTTTGCTGTGCTTATAACAATTGTTCAATCATGAGGATAGTCTTATTTAACTCAGTGTATTTATCTTTCCCCTTTATTCTGTAAATTAGACCCTTCCATTTTGCCTCCCATGTCATTCTGATTTGGCCTGTCCTATAGTAACTTTTCCTTTTGCTAATATAATCTTGGAGTAGGTAGTCGAGTCGGCTAGATATTTATACCAAGTTTTTATATCCCATTTCTTGTGGTCCTTCCAGCCTAGGGCAACTGAGGCTTTGATTGCATCCCTCATGTGTTTTATTATTTCCTCCCATTCTTTAAATTCCTCTTTACTTTCCAATTTCTGAGTGAAAAATGGAGTCTTGTTCCATTCTATGTTTATCCCTAATAGCGCTTCCATTTCCTTCTTGATTATTTCGTGGAACTTTTGTATTTTTTCGCATTCCCACCACATGTGGGTGTATGTTCCTGTTTTTCCACAGTTATGCCAACATAATTTTGGGCACGTTTTCGTAATATGTGGCAATTGCACGGGAGTTCGGTACCATTTTGTCAGTATTTTCCGTTGCATTTCTATAATCTTTAGATGTTTTATTTTATTGATTGATTTCATCCAATTGTCTATTTCTCTCTCACTGCAACTTAATTCCTCCTTCCAGACTTCTATTAGGGTAGATTTTGTGTTATATTGTATTTCCGTGATTATTTTGTATATAAATCCCATGATCCCTTTCTCCTTCTCAACTTTCCATTTTATTATTTTGTCAAGATTTGTTTCTGAAGTTTCCTTAGTTAGCTTAATTCTGTTAGCTTTTTAGACAGCCCACCCCATTTTAACCAATTTCTGGGCCTGCATTTATCTTTTATTTCCTCCCATTGAATTACAGTTCAGTCTGGTTTCAGTAAGTCTTCAATCTTCGTTATTCCGTTCTGTTCCAATTTCTTTAACATATTTTGATATGGGTTTTCTGTTCTTTATGGAACCTATTGGGAGTTTGTCTATTTTATTTAGTGGGAGTTTGTTTTGCCATTTTCCCCAACAGGCCATTGTTGATAACACCATCCCAGATGTAAATAAGTTCTGTCATTTCTGCATGAATCAGGAGGTCAGAAGACAATTCCTCCACTCCACCCCCCCCCCCTCCAATTTCCACATTTTAAAAACAGTTCACATATGAAATAGCACAGATGACAGGTCAATTTCCTCCATAAGAAGACCTTGAGGCTGAAGTTTCTTCTAGCTTGTATGTTCTTCCTCATTAATAACCTTTGCCATCTTGACCACACTCTGATGTTGCTTGGCCATATCTAAAAGGTCTTGGAGGGTATGCCCTGTTGGCAGGTAAGAGCTTTAGCTAAAATATGCTGGTATTTTAGGTGCCCCCTTTTGTTGTCCCATGAAATTTAATTTGGCCTTCAGGTTGAAGGGGAGCCCCAACCTTATACTTAAATAGTGAAAAAGACTTTTTCAGTAGGTAATGAGTACTTACCTCCTTAAAGATTTTGACTAACCATCAGGGATGTTTTTTTATATATAAATTTTTATTGTTTTAAGGTTTATTAATACATGGAAAGAGGGGAAACAATCAAAGTGATAGGAAAGTTGGGAACAAAAAAAACCAACAAAAAAGTATAAGTTGAAAAAGAGAAAAAAAAATATCAGGAGGGGGGGATAAAAAAGGATTCCTCCCCTGAAGGAAAAAAAAGTCCGACTTCCATTCCAGGCTTACTTTACTTGTAATTTCTTAACAAATAAAAATTTACTGTCTCCTATTTATTTTGTATTCTTCTTAATTTATTCTTCATACTTTTGGAAAAGTTCCCAACGTGTTTCTTTGATTGGGTTGCCCGTGTACCTCTTTTAAAAAAAAGGTTAATTTGTCCATGTCTTTAATTTCCCTTGCTTTGGTTTTCCAATCTTCTATTTCCAACGTACCTTCCAATTTCCAACACCTGGCAAAGACCATTCTTGCTGCTGTTGTCATATATATAAACAATTTGTGGTATGTTATAGCACAGTTTTTCCTGAATAGGCAGTAAATCCCAAAGATTCTATTTTTTGCATTTTGCTCTAATCTACCTTCCCATAATAAAACTCATCATATTTGTAAAAAAAAATGTATTAGAGAAAATGAAGGCTTATAATCTTTTTGAAACCTTTATTGTATTTCTTTCACTCTTGTCCTAAGGATTTATGATGTACCACATGTGAAAACGAAACACACACACACACACACACAGGTTTAAACTGATGTTACTCTTCAGACTCCTGAATACACTTGGTGAACAAAGTGCATCAATCAAAATGAATTATATACCACATGAGCCATGAAATCTAATTTCAAAATTTGAAATGCGTATGAGCCAGTCTGTAGAAAGATCAAAATTCTTTATGTATATTTGAATTGTAAATATACTGACAAGAAATGATGTAAAATCAGAGATCCTTTTCAATACTTCACTGACATTTTGGTACCATCTTCTGAATGCAACTTAAAATATTCAAATCCTCACAGGGAATGTTAGAGATAAGTGCTGACAATATAGGTGAACATTAATGCTAAGATTCAGATATTAAGCAAATAAACATTCCTGAATTATCTCTCTCAACCCAAGCGGTAAATCCTATCAACTGAAATTAAACTCATTGCTTGTCACTGGATTTCCAGTTCTGAAAACTTAGGAATCCGCTTCCTTGGCAACATGAAAGGCTGCAGCTAGGCTACTGTTCCAACATACTGTAGGTAGGCAAGGGGCCAATTGACCAACAACAACAACAAAAAAACCCTTGGTAATAGACATGTTGGAGACCAGCTGGCAAGGTAATCTAGCTCACTATTTAGCGCAACTTGTTTTTCAGAATGAGGAGCTGGCATAGAAGAAAAGGCTTCAGTCTCTCAATCTATGGTATAATGCTGGTTTTATCTTGAACAGACATGGGTATCGCACTGTTCTTCAGAGGTTGTTGTATTGCAACTTCTTCATCCTCAGCCTTTGTTGTTGTTAACTATTTTCAAGTCAACTTTGATTTATGGCAATCCTATGAATGAGAGCTCCCCAAGTCACTGTATCCTTAACAGCCCTGCTCAGGTATTGCAGATGCAAGGGCATGCATCCTTCATTGATTTTTTCTGGAATCTGGGTGTCCTCTTTTCCTCCTTCCGTCTACCTTGCTGAGCTAAATCTTCTCATGATTTGTCTAAAATATGACAGTCTCAGTTTAGTAATCTTCACCTCTAACAAGGTTTGATTTCCTCAGACTTTTTCATAATCCATGGTAGGGCCCCTTTTCAAGCACATTTCAAATGATTTTTTCCCCTATCATACTTTCTTTATTGTCCCATGTTCACAACCGTATCTCTCTCTCTCTCTCTCTGGCATTACTTCGCGAATGAAGATTCTTAGGAAGGACTCATCCCACACTTTCTACAAGCACGTTGATGACTAAGGAGGTTGGATGTGTCCTTTGAGCCTGTGCAATGGATTTTTCTGGTGGAGCACAGCATGCACAGAACTGGCCTCACCCTTTAAACCAAAGGTTTGTCTGCTGGGGCCTAGCAAGCTTAGGACAGTGGCAGCGAGGTCCTCAGGTCGTAGGTTTGATTAGAGTTTCCTTCTCTTAGGATGGTTGCCAGAAGGCTAGAAAGCCCATCCTGCCCGTTGACGCTCTTTGTCAGAAACTTTGGTTGTGACTTGTCTGGCATGGGAGGCCCTATTGGTGACTATTATGCCACCGCCAGCATAGCTCTTCATTAGGGTACGCAAGCCTCTCCCCCACTGCAAGGGGGTGCCAATGGAGAGGTCCCATAATTGTATTTCATGTGTTTGTATTTCATAATTGTATTTCATAGGTTTGATTTGAGTTTCCTTCTCTAGATGGTTGATCTTACAGGGTTAGATGAGCACCATCTGCCTGGGTTTGAAATCAGAGTTTTCCTTCTCCTAGGATGGTTGCCAAAAGGCTATAGAGCCCATCCTACTCATTGACGCTCTTTGTCAGACCCTTCGGTTGTGACCTGTCTGGCCTGGGAGGCCCTACTGGTGGCTATGCCACCGCCAGCATTGTTCACAACTTCATTAGGGTATGCAAGCCTCTCCCCCGCGACAAGGGGGCGCCCGTATAAAGACACGGGAAATATAATGGCACAGACCTATCTAACTTTATGATTCAGTGATATATCTTGATACTTCTGAATCTTGTCATTTGGAAGGCTGAATGCCCCCTCTCTGACATTGGAGTTTTATAACCTCGTCACATTGAGAGGAGAAAGCATGGGTGACAGTCCCGTTAAGAGTAGAGAATCACCACTCTTACATTGGCAGCAGTCCCTTTTCATGTTCTACCTTCCCATTGCACTCACAGGTGGAACCTTAAGAGCTGGTAATACATTCATCTTACATTCATCACAAGGTCAGTATTACTCTTTTGCTTTTAATCAGGAGAATATCCAAAATATCCAAAAACCAAGAGATCCTTTCCCTGCCTAATGCCCCTTACATTAAAAGAGACTGACACCAGTTTAAAATCTCATCAAAAAAGAAATTTACAAAATGAGACTGTTTGCAGATGATATAGTGATATTAACTCATAATCTTTCAAAGAATATACCAAGGTTCTAGAAATAATTAAGGAATTTGGAAAAGTCATGGGTGTATCTATAAACAGAGACAAGACATATAACAAGAAGTAAAAACAGATATGGTAAAGAAAAGAAAATATTTGGGAATCTAATTGACAAAAACTCAAATTTATTTTAAAACAATTATGAAAAATATGGAAAGAGATATAAAAGTTTTAACAAAGATGGAGCAAACTAGAGTTGTCTCTATTGGAAAAATATTGACAATAAAAAGGAACTTACTACCCAAAACATTATACTTATTTCAAACATTACCAATTGTAATTGCCTTTTAAAGCTTGGAATAAAGAATGGACAAAATTCATTTGGAAAAATAAAAAACCTAGAATTAAAATGAAAAATTTGCAAGACTCACTAGAGAGAGGTCAAATGGCATTACCTCATTTGAGATTATATTATGATGCAGCAGCCTAAATTTGGAAAAAAGAATAGATTTTTTTTAAAAAATGAAAAATTACTCATTGTAGAAGGATCAATTTAAAATATGGATGGCATGCATACTTGATCTATGATAAAAGCAAAAGTAGATCCCAATTTTAAGAAGCATAAGATAAGAAAATCACTACTAAGAGTTTGGAATAAATATAAGAAAGTCTTCTACAGGGAAATACCTGAGTGGACTAAACCACAAGAGGTATTTCCACAATTAAGAACAGCTGGGAGAAAACATTTGACTTACAATTATTAGAAAAAGGAACAGTAAAGAAACTAAAAACATTACAAGAGTTATAAAGTCAAGATTCAACAATGAATTGGTTCAACTACAGTCAATTACAACAGAGATGGCAATTAGACAAAAAAAGGGGGGGGGTAACACAAGAGCCGGAGAGTCAATGGAATTTATTATTGCAGACAAAAAACAAACAAACTGGGAAAATATATCAATTCCTTTTGAAAGACTATACAATGGATGAGCAAGATTCAATGGGCTAAAAATATAGGACGAACAATAGACCTAGAAGAATGGTAATAACTCTGGAAGAAACTACTACAATTTACAAGAAATTATACCATAAAAGGGAACTTCTACAAAATGATGTACAGATGGTACATAACTCCAGAAAAACTTGGAAAAATATATAAAAGTTTGGACTCATGTTGGAAATGTATATAAAAGAAAGGAACGTTTAACCATATTTATTTATTTTCTATTTTTATATGCCACCCTTCTCAACCCCGAAGGGGACTCAGAGTGGCTTACAGGAAACAACAATACTGCCAGAGTGGCTTACAGTGTACATATAACAATATTGCCGGAGCGGCTTACAACAAACTGAAAAAAACCAAAAAAAACTAAAGATTTCTGGGTAAAAATTCATAATGAAATGGAAACTACATTAAAATACAAATTAATATTGAAATCGGAAACTTTTTTATTAGGATTATTAGATAAGCAAATACCAAAATACAAAGAAAGAATCTTTCTCTACATGACAACAGCACCAAGAATTGAATATACAAAATTGTGGAAACAACAAGCACAGGACTGGATTGAAAAAGTCTTTCAAATGGCAGAAATGGACAAATTAACTTTAGCCCCACAACAAACTTATTTATAAATAATAATAATAAATAATTTAAATAATTTAAGAAAAGATTTAATGTGAGATCAAATTAAGATCAATTTCCATTGAAGAAGAACTGAAAAAGAATAGATGAAGACCAGGAGAAAATGTAAGAAGATATAAGAAGATACAACCAATGGACTTAAAATTAAAATGGTTAGGAATCGTCAATATATTATAAAATATGTGTTAAATAAACAAATACAAAGACTTAGTTGAAACAATGATAATTTGGTAAAAGAACTCCCCATACCTCAACAACCTTCATCCTCTTTGTTTTCTCCTTGCGATATATTAGACATTTGTAAAGATGCAACTAACCAATAACTAATCTATTATCCCCAAATTTACATTTTCCTTCCTGTGTCTCCCCCTCCTAGTAAATGTTTAATAAAAATTATTTAGACCCCCTGTAATGATGTCGATTATTGGTGTGTAAATGTTGTATAACATATGTTAAATGTATGTTGTTTTGTGTAGTTCAAAGGAATATTCTATGAATTGTTGATGTGGGTGAGACAGAAGGGAGGCTTGGCAGAAGCTCTGAAGAGCTGTCGCCATAGCAACCAGGGCCAGAGCCTTTTAGAATGTTCAAGGTATGAATTTTACAGTTGGTAAAGAGCGGTTGGAAGCCAACTGCCATGAGAGGGGGGGAGGAGTTTGTTTTGAGTTAGTTGGTCTTAAGGACTGTAAGAGAACAGTTCAGTCTTTAGTTAGTCTTAAGGTCTGCAAGAGAGCAGTCCAGTTTTATGGGTGTAGAGACCCTAGTTAAAGATGGAAGAGTCCAGAGGTCTATAGAGGGTTAGTGGGAACCCTATAGTATAACCCCAGTTGTGTTTTGTGTAACAGAATAAGTTTGTGCCTCTGAGGAAGTATAAAACCAATCAAGATTTGTACCCATTGGTGTCATAATAAATTATTTACATCTTAAAAGAAAAACACCTCTGTTAGTTCTTTTATTGGTGGTGGCCCTCAAGGTCAGTGGTCAAACAGACAAATGGTGGCAGTGTGGTCAAGTGGTTACTGAGAAATTTAAAGTCTCTGCAATTCAATGGTTAGTGGGGAGATAGTCTTACCCTGCCATAAGAAGAAGTTGCTGAGGTAACTTTCGAGGCCCGCTTGCATTTAGGGTTAGCGGTTTGGATTCCGAAAGATTGTCCAATCTGGGGCCGGTCGACAAGGGGTTGTCACACCCCCCCCCCCCAAAACTTCATGTTCCCCTGGGAAAAAATGTTCTGTCGCAATCCCCATAGGATACAAGAGACAGCGATCCAGGTCAAAACCACTGCTTTCTATTGGATCCTATTGATCTGCATTGATCCACAGAGGATACGAGAGATAGTGATCCAGGTCAAAACCATTGCTTTCCACAGGATCCTTATGGTTCTGCATCAAAGCCCATAGAATACAGCAGACTGCTGATAGTTGGACAATGAAACAGGATGGGAAACATTTGATGGTTCCCATCACACTTGTTTTTCAGTTGTAAAGATGTGAGTAAAGTGTGATAAGAGGTAGGAGCTCTAAACACGATTGCTGGCCCATGTTCAGAGTTCCCTCCTTTCAGGACATTTCAGCCTCTTTTCAACCCTGGAACGTGTGATGTGTCCTACAAGGGAGAAATTTCTCAGTGTGATGAGGTTGATTGCTGGAGTTCTCTCCTTTCAAGACACTTCTGTCTTTTTTCAACCATCGATGAATATGCATGGCTGCCAGAAGTAGTTTAACTCATGTGATGAATTCAGTGCCTGTCCATGTCTGAAATTTCCCTACGACTGGGAAATTTCTCAGTGTGATAAGGTGGTGAGACTCTACGCTCAACTCCATGAATGAACATTGCAGGTTTTCTTCTTATTTTTATCAACATGTAGCAAACTCTTTGCTAAGTATCTGGTAATTCTGCAGATATATATATACACTGTGTGTGTGATATACACACACACACACACACACACACTGTATATATATATATACTGTATATATATATACTGTATGTATGTATATATATATCTATTATATAAATGGGTTCACGTCATGTGATGTATACCTCAAACAAAGAAACCATACAACGCAGAAAAACAATACTTGCCAACAGAAATAGGCCTCAAGCAAGGTACGTTTGTAGCAAAGAAACTCCCCCCAAAACCTAAAAGGCCCCCAAAACAACGAGTAAAAATAAAACTACATTTCCCAGTATCCTCCGGGCAGCCAACGACTCACCCAGCCTCTACATTCTGAACAACATGATTGGCTGCCAATAAGGGCGGATTTGCATAACTGCTGTAACCATAGCAACGCTGGCAAGAGCCATCCAAGGCTAGGATAGAATGCTGAGAGATTTCAGTTGGTGTTTGAGGGTTAAACTGCCAAAACCAAATTCTGAGGGAGCAATTCTCCAGCAAATTCCTACCCACACAACACAACACAACTTCCAATCACAACCCATCCCACCAACCTTACGGGACCCCGTACACACAACACCTACAAACACCACAAACTAAAACCATTCCTTCCTTCCACACGGACATAAACTGACCCAAAAAACAAGCCATGTCTTATAAGAATAACAGCATCGGACGACACACTCACAACGCTACATACATCAAACAAAAAAGGGCAGAACAAACGCCAGAACAGAAACACACTGCGCAGCAGAGACACAGACAACAGGTCACTGCACGACGCACAGCTGAGAACCAAATGCAAAGAACTGCACGACAAGAAGAAGCGTGCAGCCAGGAACAACAAAGACGCAGAAATGCAACACAACAGCAGTGCGCAAGGAGCGCAGAAACAAGACGTCGCAACACAGAAAACAAACTTCAAAAACACCACAACCAATTCCACCGCCTAGCCTTCAGATATAACGCTGCAGAAGACTACAGCATGGTGCCAGAGGCCGACATTGGCACCCTAACGCACATCTGCACACACTGCAAAGCCCTGAAATACCCAGCAGAAACAACAGGAATGTGCTGCCTAGCCGGTAAAGTCTCTCTACCACCACTTGCCACTCCTCCACAACCACTACAGACTTTGCTGAGTGGACACACTCCAGAATCAAAACACTTCCTCCGCTATATAAGACAATACAACTCATGCTTCCAGATGACATCATTTGGTGCACACATAGAAAGTACGCAATTCATGCCTACATGACCCCACCAAGACCGTAAGTAACATCATTTCCAACCCTTACATCTCGCATCTCCTAAATAGGGCACAGCAACGCGTGCTGGGTACAGTTAGTGTATATATATACAGTGTATATATAACATTTATATTCCGCCCTTCTCACCCCGCAGGGGACTCAGGGTGGATCACAATGCACATATACAGGCAAATATTCAATGCCATTTGACATACAACATATAAGACAGTCGTAGAGGCAATGTAACATTCCAGCCTTTCTGGCCACCAGGAGGAGCTGTCGCATTCCTTCACTCCTTTTGTGTGTATTTCCTGGATATTTTATGGCCTCGTAAATCAGTTAAATTAAGCCTCCCCACTCAAGTGTTACCTAAATTTCCTATTTGACAGATGCAATTGTCTTTTGGGTTGCAAAGGTCGACAATGAGCTACACAATAGGTTGAGAACTCACCCCTATCCGGGCAGGCCTTGAACTCATGACCTTCTGGTCAGTAGAGCTTATGCAGCTGACACCCAGCCAGCTGCGCCACATTCCCGGTGCACTGGATTAGGCCCATGTTTCCTCTGTTGTGCATGGCATTTTGAATTCCTCTCATGTCTGAATATGATTAACATGCCTTTTCTTTCTCTCTTCCAAAAGACTGATGAGGAAGCTAAATGAGAGGGATTTCACAGTGATAACTGCTGCATCGTCCTGGATGTTTCCCACTAATTCAGCCACCTGCTGTGGGCCATTACTCTTCTGTTCAGTCTTCCAAACAGGCTTCAAAGTACAAAGCTGGCCAGCTAGGCAGGCCATTTTTAAAAATTAAATTTCCTTTGGATTGTAAATGAGCTAGTATGAGCAGAGAAGAAAGCAAAATGGATTCTGTCTTTTCTTGCAACCACACAGGGAAAACACACAACCGCAAGCCTTCCAGTCACAGATGAGCAGCCATATTAATCTATGAAGTCATTGGAGCAAAATACAAAAAAAATATGGAGGCTAGAAACATTATATTGTATGTTTTAATTGTTAATTGTTGTGCTACATGGTCATTGTTTGGTTTGTTACTCGTGTTTTTGATTGCAGGGCAGAGACTGCCTTGTGTAAACCGCCCCGAGTCGCTTTCGGGCTGAGAGGGGCGGTATAAAAATATGACAAATAAATATATAAATAGCATCTTGACATAGGTACTCCTATGGTGGTATCTGCAGCAGATAGAAAAAAGAGTTGAAACTTAGTTTTATTATAACATTATAGTATAATGCAATATAATACAATTTATATAAATGATAGCATGACATAATGGTTTGAGTGTTGACATTGGCAAGCCCCATAGGCCATGGAAACCTACTGGTTGACTTTGAATGAATTATACTCTCTGTTGTTTAGATTGTAATTTTATTTATGTATTGGGAGTTTTTTTATTTGATTTTTTAGATTATAGAGGTGATGGCGGAGATAATGGGAATGTATTTTGATTCTCTCGTCCCTAAAAATGATTGCATCTTTGTTGCACTAATACAAACTGTTAGACGAGAATTGCTTTAGAGACAATTACATAAAGCCTCTAAATTCAGGGTGGCCTTTTTCTGTTTGGCCTTTTTCTGTTTGGAAGCTGGGAATCCAGCAGCCAATAATTCAGTTAGCTGCAACTAATAATTCATTAAAATTGAAAGCTCAAATGATGTTTTGCCTCACATGATCAATTTTTTCCTCTGCTTTCACCGGGATTATACACATCTCTTGATAAACAGGATTTTTTTTGCAGTCATATTTAATACTTCCAAGGAGATGAGAAAAGGCATAGAAATAAAGAATCAAATTGGGTTTGGAGGGAATATGGAAGGTAAGCAAGCTGACGCTGCCTGCTATATCAAAAGCAAGTGCAGGGATCAAAGGTCATAAAGCTTTTTTTAATTTTTGAAGCCATGATGCCATGTCCCTTTAAAGTAGGGTTGGAGTTGGCTAGTTCTGAGCTCTGATTGGACAGACTGATGCCTGTCTTTGAAAATCAGAGTAATCCTGGCTGATGTTATCCCACTCCAGTTCCCTAAATCTGCTGCTGTTGCTGCTCTACCAGAGGATTAAAGGGCCGGCAGTGGATTACGTAGATACTGCTGCTTCTGCTGTTTGCAGAGTTCCCCTCTGAGTCTGCCATTTCTGCAGGGCATGGTAGCTAAGCTTCCTCTGTAGTTCATTGCTGTCATGGGGTGGTGGATTTCTTTGAGTTTCCCTGTCTAATTCTGGAGATTCAGATGCTGGGCCCCTCAGGGAACTGCAGCCTATTTGGAAAGAGGTGGGAAGAAGTGGCATTTCAACATAACCTAGGATGAAGACTTAAATGTTCCCAGGCCCCAGCTCTCCCAGCCTTACCCCAGCAGAGCACCATGCTGGGGCCTGCACAACTGATGCCAGGACCATCCTGAGGAAAGGAAACATCACCAGGAATTTCCGTGTCTATGCAATTGATCCTGCTACTGAAGGTTTGGGTGTGGAGGATGCTGCCAGGTGGCCCCTTGTGGCTTTTTCTCTCACTCACCTGCCTCCTGCCCTTCACCAGGTCCCAGATAAAGATACCACTTGAAACGTAAGTGGCCTTCCCTTTTCCCGATTCCCTATGACCTTGCTAGTTAGCCCTGGGCAATCACCAAGCTACTTTTGTTGGTATTTTGTGAGTTCTCTGAACACTACTCAGTCTCTCCTTTCACCAAATGGGAAAAAAATCTTCCCACCCCGCTATCCACTTTCATAGTGTTTAATGCAGTTGTTCCCAACCTCTGATCCTTCAGGTGTTTTGGACATCAGGTCCTACAATACTTAACAGATGGTAAGGTGGCTGGGATTTCTGGAAGTTGAAGTCCAAAATACCTGCAGGGCCAAAGGTTGGGAACCACTAGTTTCAGGTGTGTAATGTCAGATTTCTGTCTCAAGAACATTTACTCTTTCTTCTGGTATTAAGGATAATTGGGTAGTATGATTTGTATTTTATTCAGGACAATATGGTGACGTTGGGGTTTAGGGAGCATGCAAAGGGAAATTGATCAGGCTTTCAGTGTTGAGCCAGTACAATGCACCTAATAACCTCCCTTTTTGGTGTAACAGTTGTATGCTATTAGCCAGTCCCAGAAATGATCACTTTTGGTCTGTAGTTATTTCGAATGGTGTTTAGGGAATGTACAGTCTACATACATTGTGCAGTTGATGAGGTACAGGCTTTTTAAAAGCCGATTCCCGATCAGATCCAGAAGTGAATCATTTAATCAAGTGGTGAAGCATGGCATATTTTTGCAGGTCATAAGAAAGAGTGATCCAGTAGAAACAACTGGGCTTCCTTCCCACCTCTGCTCAAAACCACTGATACATTCAAACAAATACATAATACCTCAGGCAACAATGTTTAAAAGCTTGGTGAAATATACAATAGCTTGCAACTAGAGTGCAAATTACTTTAGTTTACAATATATTAATTTTCATATGTGTTTCTGAAGGAGTATGCCAAAGCTCCCATTCAATTTCCCTGTAGTTTCAAAGAATAATTTCCCTGAGGGCTTGGCTGTCTATTTCTGATTCTGCCTTGTATTTTAACTTAGAATTCCAAAAAGCCAGAAAGAAGATTTGCATCTTGAAGTATTATTCGTCATAAACATAATGGCCTACAATAGGCAAAAAAGGAGAGGAAATGCTTCTGCATTGTCCTAGATGGCTATGCTTAGATTTCATGTTCCCTAACATTTCCAGATGAAAATCAGCTAAGCAACATGACAAGATGTCAAGATAGTAAACATTATTAATGAAGAAAAATTGACATTCTAGAAGAGGCTGCAGTAGCTAGCTTTTGCTTGAGCATACTGGGAAGGGTAACAATCTGACCACTTCTCATTTTTGCCCTTTGAGTTCAGGGCCCTTCCACACAGCCCTATATCCCAGAATATCAAGGCAGAAAATCCCACAATATCTGCTATGAGTGTGAACTCAGATAATGTGGGATTTTCTGCCTTGATATTCTGGGATATAGGGCTGTGTGGAAGGGCCCTTAATTTGCAACAAGGAAGCTGAGAATAAAGGGGGGAAATGAGAAAAGGAGAAACCAGGACATTTTAACACAGCAGAAAAGTGGGATGACAGAAAATTTATTGGGACTATCACTGCCAATATTTTGTGGGGTTCCCTCACAAAATAGCACTTTATATTTGTAGGGCCAAGTTGTTCTTAGCTTTTGGGTGAGATTGTACAAGACAGTTTAGAAGTAATTTTAGTGGTATGGAAACATGGGAAACCATACAGGAACACTGGAAATGAAAAGAATGGTATTTGTTTTTGTCTTTTTAACCAGCAACGTGTCAATCTAGAGAAAGAGTAAATGTTATACCACCCTTTTTATTGGCATCTCCCAGATTTCTTCAGCATTGCTTCTGAGAATACCATTTTTCGAACTGCACAATTTGGAACCCTGTGTTAAAATTGTATATCCATGCTAGGCCTTTGAAATTGGCTTCTGATTCTGCTTTGGTTACAGCTCGATACGACAGAAGGTAAAAGATATTATGAAGCAAACCCCCAACTGCCTTGATTTGGCAGGAACAATCCTGATTACGCAATTCTCTGTTGTTCTTCCTTTTTGTTGCTTTTCAAACATCCCAGTGTCTTTCTCCTCCTTCCACTTTCTTCCATTGTCTCAGCAGACTTCTGTTTCTGCAAACTGATACAAAGTGCAAAATAGCTGATATTCAATTGACAAACTGCAAACATATATCACACTATATGCCACCTCGGAGTTGGTTGAGGTAGGCAGGATTTCCCTGGGTACTGGTTGTGGGGGGTCGGGAGCAGGTCAGGGTTTTGCCCTCCCTTCTGCTTGAGATCCCCGTGTACAACTGGTGGGCCACTGTGTGATACAGAATGCTGGACTAGATGGGCTGAGGTCCGATTCAGCATGGCTCTTCTTATGTTCTTACTAACAAAATACTGTCTAACAAAATAATAATAGATCCATTGCTGAACTACTCTTACTGTCAAGAAATCCCTTCTGATGTTTGAAATCTACCCTTCTGCAATTTAAAACCATTAGACTTGGGCCTACTTTCTGGGCAGGCAGAGCACAGGCCTGTTTCCTGCTCATGCCCCACGTTTGACCAAACTACCAAGGGCCGATGGAAGGTAGAATCTAGCACTATCTGGAAAATCACACTTTCTCTACCTTCAATATAAAACAAAGGTGGGACTATTTTCAAACTGTTCTAGTTATTTCATCTGGAGTCTGGGAAATATATTGGAAACAGGAAATTTAAATGAATGAAAAGTTCCACTGACTTTTGAAAAGGCTGGAGTCTCAAAGTTTTCTCTTGCTGAGGAGACGAGGTGAAGGGAGTGCAAATACCATACCCTCCTTTTTGACAGGGGCAATCCCGATTTGTTGTCTGTCATCCAACATTTTTGCTGCTTTAATTTTTATTTAAATGTCCCAGTTTCTCTCCATTCCTTCCACTTTTCTCCTTTGACCTTGGCTTACTTCAGTTGTTGCAAATTGAATTTCAATTTGAGAAATACAGTGTTCCCTCACTTATCACAGGGGTTACATTCCAGGACCTCCCACAATAAGTGAAAAATCGCAATGTAGGGACGTTATATTTCTTAATATTCATACATTATTTTAGTAGTTATACACTATTCTAAGTCTTTATAAACTTTAAATAAAGTGAAGGAAAGGAAGGAAAGGCCCTTCAAGGCTGGAGGGGGGGAGGGGGGGAGGGAAGACTGAGCAAGCCCGGATTAACACTTTTTTGTGCCCTAAGCCAGGGCTGTCCAACTGGCGGCCCCCGGGCCATATATGGCCCCCCAGACCCTTCCCCACAGCCCCCTACCCTCCTGCAAGATATCTGCCTTTTAAGATTTTTTTTAAAAAAAATTAAAATATTTTTTTGGAATATTTTTTTGGAATATTTTTTGGAATATTTTTTATTTATTTTTTTCGCGGGGGGGTGAGAGGCGGGGCAGGGAGGAGGAGCAGGCTCTCTTCCTCCTCCTCCTACATCCCTCCCTCCCTCCCTCCCCCCTCTCCCTCTCCCTCTCCCTCCTTTCTCTCTTTCCCCCTTTCATTCCTTCCCCCTTCCACCTCCTGAAGGAAAGAGGGAAGGAGAGAGAGAGTGCACGAGTGAGAGGGGGCGTGGCCAGAGCGAAAAAGGGGCGGGGCCGAGTTCGGAGCACGGGGGGGTGCTCACCCATTCCCTTTCCGGCTTCCTCCTCTCCTGAGGCTTCGTGCCAAATTTGGTCCTGATCCATCATTATTTGAGTCCACAGTGCTCTCTGGATGGAGGAGAACTACAACTCCCAAACTCAAGGTTTCTGTTGCTCTCATGAGAGTTTAGGTTTGATTCAACATGGCTGAGGAATGCTTTGATTGTGTTTTCCCCTTATGGCAGAAGGAGGTAGGACTGGATGGCCCTCGGAGGTCTCCTATTCTAGGAACCCATTGTTATTATTATTATTATTATATTATTATTATTATCAGAGGCTGAATGGCCATCTGTGAGGAATGCTTTGATTGTGTTTTCCCCTTATGGCAGAAGGAGATTGGACTGGATGGCCCTTGGAGGACTCCTATTCTAGGAACCCATTGTAATTATTATTATTATCATCATCAGAGGCTGAATGGTCATCTGTGAGGAATGCTTTGATTGTGTTTTCCCCTTATGGCAGAAGGAGGTAGGACTGGATGGCCCTTGGAGGACTCCTATTCTAGGAACCCATTGTAATTATCATCATCATCATCATCAGAGGCTGAATAGTCATCTGTGAGGAATGCTTTGATTGTGTTTTCCCCTTATGGCAGAAGGAGATTGGACTGGATGGCCCTTGGAGGTCTCCTACTCCAGGAACCTGTTGTTGTTGTTATTATTATTATTATTATTAGCAGAGGCAGAATGAATATTATGCCTTATCATTCAGGGTCATAGGCCTGTGTGGAAGGGCCCTGGCTTCTTATTTGACTTATTATTCCACACATCTGAATAAAATCCCATGTTATTTGCTTTAAACCAGATTATATGAGTGTGGACTCCGATAATCCAGTTCAAAGCAGGTATTCTGGGTTATATGGCTGTGTGGAAGGGCCCTGAATCCACACTGCAATATAATCCAGTTCAAAGCAGGTTTTGTGGGGTTTCCTGCCTGGATATTCTGAGTTATATGGCTGTGTGAAGGGCCCTGAGTCCACACTGCAATATAATCCAGTTCAAAGCAGGGACTGGGACTTGAGACTGGGATTTTGGTGTTCATCTCTATCTCCAAGTCAAAGCCCCGGTGTCCTCCACAGACACCTCCAAGGCGGGGAGAGGGCGGAGCCGGGGCGGGGGCGGGGCAGGGGTGGAGCCAGGGAGGGGGCAGAGCCTGGGTGGAGCCAGGGAGGGGGCGGAGCTGGGGTGGAGCCGGGGAGGGGCCGGAGCCGGAGGTGGAGGCAGACCCTTCGGCCCCCCAGGTCATCAGTAACTGGAATTCCGGCCACAGGTCCGGTAGAAGTTGGACAGCCCTGCCCTAAGCCACAGTTTGGAATTACGACCCCTTTAAACCAACCTCCCACCACCTCCAAGGTCCCCATTCCCACTGGCTGGAAAGCTTTGCTGTGCTCTGAAGGTCTCCTTGGGAGTCGGGAGGCTTGGGGAGAGCGCAGCAGGTGCAAACTCACTCCAAAGGCACACACAAGAGAAAGAGAGCAAGAGAGAGAGAGAGAGAGAGAGAGAGAGAGAGCGAGAGAGCACGCGAGAGAGAGAGCACGCGAGAGAGAGAGAGAGAGAGAGAGATGGAGGGAACAGAGCAGAGACTTTGGGGCATGAGAAAGGGGGAAAGAGGGGCGCAGACCAGTTTTGGTTTTTTTTGGTCCGTGATCTGCGCCCCCCCTTCGGCTTGCGCCCCTAGACCATGGCCTCGTTGGCCTTATGGGTAATCCGGGCATGAGACTGAGGAGGAAAAGTGCCTCGAAAAGCGGTGGTGGCCAAATCCCGCGAAACAGCAAAAATACTGCAATATATATTTTAAATTAATATTAAAAACTGCTAAACAGCGAGTCTGCTAAAAGCAAACCATGAAGTAGCGAGGGAACACTGTAGTTTATATTCAGTGGGGAGAGAAGAGGGTGGAATCTTGTCCTTCCTATTAGATTGAGAAAATTAAGTACTGCTATTTTGATCGTGCTCTGATCTTTCCTGGCCACATGGCCCATTGTTGACCTCCAGAGAACCCTGAAGTAATAGCAGTGTGAAGAAGAGCTCCAGGATAGTTTTTTACACTGGAAACCCCTTATAGAAAGACAACAGCAAGTCCTTAGAAGCATCAATAATGATGTTGCCCAAGCAAGGCTACAAGCATTATCAATTGACAATCAAAGTAAAGAAAGAGACTTTAATTTCCTTCCCTGGGAAATTTATAATTAGGACTAATGCTAAATAGAAGGCTGATGTAAATAGTAAGCTTTCCCTGCATTCTGAAAATATAAATTGTTTAAAAGAAAATGTTGCCCTAGCACATCCCAAATGTTGATCCTAGGGTATCTCAAAATTTAGGGACTGCATTAGACTACTAAAAAAAGATACCTTGGCTCTCTCTATTCTATAGTAAACTAGCCCAGCTTACTTGTCTGAATGCATCTCCCACTATATCCCGCCTTGCAGTTTAAGATCATCCAGGGAGACCCTGCTCTTGCTCCCACCAGCATCGCAAATACCTCTGGCGGGGACGAGAGACAGGGCCTTCTCAGCTGTAGCATCCTGCCCGTGGAGCTCGCTTCCCAACAAGGTAAGATTGGCTTCATCCCTCCTGTCTTTTAGGAAGAAATTGAAGTCATGGTTCTGGGACAAGGCTTTTGGACAGCAGGCATAAATAGCGCTTTTGATATGGAATTTGACTGGAATGGTGATATGGCGGTTAATACTGTTTTTATTGTTTTAATTAATGTTCTATTTATTGTTTTAATGGTTATATTGCTTTGTTATATTTAATGGCATCAAATTGTGCCAAATGTAAGCCGTCCTGAGTCTCCCTTCGGGGGTTGAGAAGGAAGGGGTAGAAATACTGGAAATAAATAAATAAATACATGTATTCTGATTTTCATCCTTGATTTTTTTTTCCAGAGTATGCAATACATTTCTTTTTTATATAGAGAACAAGAACTTGGGGTAATCCAGTTGAAGTGATGACAAACTGCTTTAAATATATTTTAATGGCCACCAGAATTGATAGTGTTAGAAAACCATGCGTGCACACACACACACAAATATGGAAGAGTTCCTCTTTCTTTTTTGAGTTTCTCAATTATATTATTACTAATAGCAACAGGAAATAGACAGGCAGACCAAAGACAGGATGACTATTCTTCTGGTTCAAGTTGTTTCTGATTTATTACCGGGTTCTTCTGAGGCTGAGAAAATGTTAATGGTTCAAGGTCTCCCAGTGGTCAAAAGCCCAATTGGTTCATAGCTGGGCTTTTGACCACTGAGCAGGAATTTGAACCCTGGTCTCCAGAGATATCATCAAACCACTACACCATGCTGACTTCTACTGCATTCCCTATCCACTGTTATTTGGAGTTGTTGGATAAACAGGGTTCCTGTACCTTTAATAGTTGAGCAGAAGAGGGAATTTCAGCAGCTGTCACTTCAATGTCAAGTAACACCTGCTGATATTTCTATGCAGCCCTTTGAAATAGGGAACTTTGTCCTGTATCCCACCTGGGAACCCTAGGCACTTATTTAGAGGACGACATCCAGTAGCTGGAATGTTGTTGGGGAGGGAGAATTTGTTCTGGAGTTGTGAATTTGTTCATCTCTTGTGACATGCCTGTGATTTTCCAAACAGTTGGGGAATATGGCATCTTCTGAGAAAAGCTACTCATTTACCTTCATTCTGACTAAGATGGATTTTGCATAAGTTTTCAAAGCTAAAGCAACTTTTCATTCTGCATTGCAGGGCCTTTGTGGTTACTTTATGATCAGTGCTCACATTTCTAGATTCATTATGAATTGCTACAATTACTATTCTGCCTCAGTTGGGTAATATGTTGGATGTAATATTGCTCCCTATGTAGTTAGAACTATTATAAGTTTCCCTCTATAAATCTGCCAGCAATTGATCAGCCTTTACTGCCTTTTACCACATATACATTGCTTCTTCCTAGGAAGAATTTATAATCCTGTTTTGGCCTGTTTTTCCTTCAATAGAAAGGAAAACCTTTTTGTTCCATCAAGTGATGTGACCTTGAGTTGCAGGCCGGACATTGCATTAGCTTTTCATCTCATCCATCCCATTGTTTTTACTTCCACCGACTGTTTTTATCTACTACTAGCTGACCCCGGCACGCGTTGCTGTGCCCTATTTAGGAGATGCGGGAAAGTCTGAGTATGTAAGGGTTTGAAATGATGCTACTTATGGTCTTGGTGGGTGTGTGCATGTGTATATGTGTGTATGTAGTGTATATATGTGGGTGTATATGTATATATGTGTATGTATGTTTATATATGTATACGTGTGTATGGTACTGTATATGTGTGTGCATGGTACTGTATATGTGTGTGCATGTGTACATACACATGAGGGGGGGAAAGGGGGGGAAGAAGGGGTCTGAGGCTGAGAGAGGAAAAGAAGGGGGCTGAGGGTGAGGGGGAGAAGAGAAGGAGCCGGGGGCTGACGTGGGGGGTTGGGGCCGTAGGCTGAGGGGAGAAGGAAAGGTCCTGAGGCTGATGGAGGAAAAGAAGGGGGCTGAGGAGGGAAAAGAAGGCGGCAGCAGCGGCCCGGTCCTTTCCTCCTCACCCTCTGCCATCCAGAGGGCAGTAGCGGCGAGGGCAGCGTCCCCACGCCTCGTCCTTCTTCACCTCCGTCCTCCGGAGGGCAGGCTCAGGGGCGCGGAAGCTTCTCGGAGTACCCAGGAGGTCTCCGTATGGTAGCCGTTGCTCCATGGCGTCCGCCATCTTTCCTGGCGGCACTTCGGGCCAGGAGGGGGTGGGACCTCCGGTCTGCATTGTTTGGGCGTCATGTTTTTTTGTAGTTTTTTGGGGTTTTTTCAGTGTGGCTTCCCTGGAGAGCCCCAGAAGCGACCGATGTGGCGGAGAGCGGCTGCGGGTCTCCCTCTGTGATGTGGCGGAGGAGATGGCAGCCGGTGAGGAAGGGTAAGGAGGCGGTGGAGAAGGCGGGCAAGGTTGCAGGCGCGTGTCCCGGGTTGAGGAGCGGTTTGGACGTTGCGGAGGAGGGGGGCACGGCGGCGGCGGCGCGGTGGGTTCAGGCAGCGGGTGAGAGGCGTGTCGTGTCCGGGTTGGTGGCAATGTGTTGGCGCATGGAGGTGGGGTGGGGGGTGCGTTTGAGGAGGAGTTGCGCGGAGTCTTAGCTGCCGTCGCGTCCGCCGCCGTTCGCGCATGCGTGGATATGTTGTTTTTCGGGGGTGTTTTTGAGGGGGTTGCGTTGTGTTTTGGGGTGTTTTTGTGGGTCCTATAGGAACCCAGGGGTATGGATCAGTGGCCTTGGGGTTTTTTGTGTGTGTGGGACATGTAGTTTTCGCGCCTATTTGCCGGGTACCACGACCACTCTCTTTTTATATATATAGATGATGACAGACTCATAACTTCATCTTTTGCAGAGTTCACTGTAAACACTGCACAGTAAATTCATGTAAATGTCTAAAGCAATCCCTAGGTGATGTTCAGATGTTTTTGGACTTCAACTCCCAGAAATCCCATCCTGCTTACCAGCTGTAGGGAATTGTGAGAGTTGAAGTCCAAAACACATGAAGGGCCAAAGTTTGCCCATGCCTAATCAGGAGCGATCCACTGTCTCATTAAGTTAAAAACAACCCTGGATTCTATGGGCATTTGAAATGGGATAATAGCAATGTAGTTGTGAAGTGTGAATAGATCCCTGGACGAGAATACAGGGCTTTTGGTTCTGATTGCTCCTAAATACTGAGATGCATAGAACATTCATCTGCTCTGCTTCAGTGACAGCAGGAGTTAGTGTTGTCAGAAATATACCATGACACATATTGAAACATGCAGGTCACTGCTGAACTCCATAATCAATCATCCCGCCCAATTTCTATCTCTGCCTTGGCTTCCTATCCAAGCGGCATTGTGGTTTGCATTCAGAGGGAAGGCAAATGAATAGTGGTGGAAATGAAGGAACAGGTCAAATGAGAAAGTTTTGCACAAGGACACCCCAGAATCTGGAGATGCCATTGAAAGAAGAAAATCATAGTATTTGGAATGGGTTTCCTGAGCAGAGCTTGGAAATAACATTCATTTCTATCGCAACTTATAGAATACCATCCAGGAAGTAGTCCAGAAATTTGTAATCCACTTTTTTGTAGTCCAAAAATGTAATTGGCCAAAGCTCTGCTTCTGATCAATTGTCTAGTTTGAGATTATTGATACTACTTTTATTTGTTTTCTTATGTAGAGTGAAATCCTGGGCAGATGCCTTTGGTGGGGACCTATTTTACCTTGTTTCGAAATATTCTGGTTCTCTTCTATTGCAGAAGGTAAGTGATATGTCGGTTGCATAAACAAATACTGGTAAATATCCTTTCACACAGAGTACTCTTTTAAAAGTATAGAAAAGAAAATGGTAAGATGTTCAGTGTTCTTGCCTTCAAAATTGGAGAGCTACTCAACACTGCCATTCCAGGACAAAACTGCTTAAAAATCTTAAGAGTGCAATGCATTGGTTAGAGATCTTGATTTAAGGAGCAAGCATGCCAAAGACTTTTAGAAAGAAAGTAAGATTTATTGTAGAAACTCCATGGTAAAAAGCCGGACTAAATCAGGATGCTGATCTAACTTAGTTACACCTTGGAAGGTCATGAGGTGCCTCATGGGGAGAGGAAGAAGTGGGAAACATCCCTAAGAATATCTGTTTACATCATAGAAAGGTGATGTGGGTAGACATAGAGGGAGGACACTTTAAGGACTTCTTCAAACATGTTGCTGGAAGTACTGTGTATCATAGCAGATTTCTGCAATCTTGGCAGCACCTGCCGAGATTGTGGGGACTTGTTGCCCTGTAACCTACTTGGTCCTGGCTTCCCCCTTGCCTCATTATACAAGAGGAACCCTTCTTGAGCTGGCTCAACTCATCTTTGCTAATGGAAAGACGGGAGCCTTCCAAAGACAGCTGTTGGCAATTTCGCAGCAGTGGCAGGGTGCGCTGGTAGTACTTTTCCATGGTGTGATGGGAGCCATTAGGCTCTGTGGCTAAAGTAAAAAACCCAAAAACAACGCCACCACCAAATTTTGGACCATGTGAAGAGGTAGTAGGTCACTCAAGCTATCTAACTCTATTATTACCATCTATTATGAAGCACTCTTTATTCTTCAGTGATAAGCATTGTTATATTCACATACAACAATGCCTATAAAGCCTTAAATGGTTCCAGCCCAGCTTACCTGTCTGAATGTATCTTTCCTTATGAACCATCTAAGAACTTAAGATCATCTGGGGAGGCCCTGCTCTCTATCTTGTCTTCCTCACAAGCGCATCTGGCGGGGACAAGAGACCGGGCCTTCTCAGTGGTGACCCCTTGGGTGTGGAACTCCCTCCCTAGGGATATGAAATTGTCCCCTTCTTCCTGACCTTTGGAAAAAGAGTAAAAACTTCACATTTTGAACAAGCATTTTGAAATGCAGCGGAATAGGTAAAATAGGAAGAATGAACACAGAATGGCTAGACGATGCTGCTGGATAATGATTCTAACAGGATGACACCAGTGATTATATGTTTTAATGGTTTATATATGGTTTTTTATAATGTTGGGTTGAATTTTTAAACTGTATTTTATGAATGTATGGCATCTAATTTGTCAAATCCTGTGAGCCACGAGTCGCCGTAAGGCTGAGAAAGGTGGGCTACAAATGCCATAAATAAATAAATAAATAAATGATATTATTTTTATTTAGGTGAAATATTCTTGTCGTATCCTCCCTATGAGATTCTCAAGTAGATTTATAAAACTTCCTCAAAAGTTAAAAAGCCTGAGAAATGGGAAAGGTCTTTATGAGGTACCAGGTGCAGTATAAATCAAACCTACTGGAGATTTTTCTATTTTTCTATTTCATGGAGGTTCATATAAAAAGAATAGGAATACAAGATATTATGATTTAATATCTTTTTGGATATTTGGGGATCTGTGAGTTTATGGGTCAGAAAAAATAGTCCACCTCAAATCACATTTTGGGAGAATGAGATTTTAAAAATCCTAGGAAAATGTCCTTAAATAAATAATATTTGGAAATATATTCATGACAGATCTTGCAATATTTAACGGTCTGAAATGGCATTGTTTGTTTATGGGAGATGACCGGTTTTACTAGATAACATAGGGAGGACCACCTCTGTTATGTCCCTGTCTAAATGGATTTGTACATTTTGATTAGTTAACTGACTATATAAATTAACAAATACCACTAAAAAGGGAGAGAGGGAGAAGGAACCCCAGGTTTTTACATTTTTCAAGATGTAGATTTTATTTCTTACCTACTGGAAAAACAATTGTTAGGATATCATAAGTCTATTTACTTTGTTTTAATTCCTTTATGTTCACCATATGGTGTTGCATGATATTTTTTCACCTGGTTACGTACTACACACTATGTCTGAGTAGAATAATGTAGAAAGCATAAATATTGCAGGGTGTTATGGTATTTTTGGAGAAACAAATACAATCAAAACTACTGCCAATAGTTGTTACAGGAAGGTACCTAGTAGAAGCCTTAAATGCTTTCACACATAGATTGAAAGAAAAATGGAGAGGGGTTAATCAGTCCATTTACAAGTTATACTCCTATGGATTTAAAATTGGTGTCCTAAAGAAGCCCAAGCAAACCGGGAATGTGGTGCAGCTGCCTGGGAGTCAGCTGCATAAGATCTCTACCAACCAGAAGGTCATGAGTTCGAGGCCTGCCCGGGTCGGGGTGAGCTCTCGACCAATTGTGTAACTCGTTGTCTGTCTATATATGTTGTATGTCTATGGCATTGAATGTTTGCCTGTATATGTGCATTGTGATCCTCCCTGAGTCCCCTGCGGGGTATGAAGGGCGGAATATAAATGATGTAAATAAATAATAAATAAATAATTTGAGGGCATTAGATTTTGCTTGCTCCTCTGTGTCTGAGATGAGTGCAGTGGCCTTGAATGGGTAGTCACTGGAGAGATGAACTGAAGTCTGCATTTATTAAGTTAGCTCAGGTATGGGCAAACTTTGGCCCTCCCAAGTGTTTTGGACTCCAACTCCCAGAATTCCTAACAGCCTCAGGCTTTTTCCTTTTCAGGCTGAGGGGTAAAAGGAAAAGGCCTGAGGCTGTTAGGAATTATGGGGGTTGGAGTCCAAAATATCTAGACGGCCAAAGTTTTCCTATGCTTAAGCTAGAACAATGTATGTAAAAAGAAAATGGCATGGAATGCATATGCAAAAAAGAATATGCAAAAAAATGCAACCAAGACAATATTGGTTCAGTTTGAAATAAACAACCAAAACAATCTTGGCCTTGGCCTTGTGATATTCTAAAATAATCCAGGTTCATGCTCCTCCTCTTCTTCACAATATTATTATTTGGTTGCTTCTTTGCATCATTCCATGACATGTTAAAGAAAATTGCATGATATTCCAGCATTAATCCTTAGGCATTGTCATTCATGTCAATAAAATTAGCCAATTTCATGACTAGATTAATTGTACATTCCCTCATTTAACTTGATTTTTTACATTTATTAGTGGAGGCCTTGTTATTTGCAGCTAAAAGGAATGGTCTAATGGTCTAGTCCAGTGCTGTCCAACATCTACCGGACCAGGGGCTTGATTGCCGGTCACTGATGACTTGGGGGGCCGAAGGGTCTGGCCCCTCCCCAGGCTCCACCCCCTCCCCGGCTCCACCCCCTCCCAGCTCCGCCCCCCATACTCAATATGCCCAAATGTGAACACTGGTGGATTGGGGGAAAATAGACCTTGACATTTGGGAGTTGTAGTTGCTGGGATTAGTAGTTCGCCTACAATCAAAGAGCATTCTGAACCCCACCAATGATGGAATTAACCAATCTTGGCACACAGAACTCCCATGACCAACAGGAAATACTGGAAGGCTTTGGTGGGCATTGACCTTGAGTTGTGGAGTTGTAGTTCACCTCCATCCAGAGAGCACTGAGGACTCAAATAATGATGGATCTGGACCAAACTTGGCATGAATACTCAATATGCCCAAATGTGAACACAGATGGAGTTGTGGGAAAATAGACCTTGACATTTGAGAGTTACAGTTTCTGGGATTTATAGTTAACACACAATCAAAGAGCATCCTGAACTCTTGCAACAATGGAATTGAACCAAACTTGGCATATTGAACTCTCATTACCAACAGAAAGTACTGAAAGGGTTTGCTTGGGAACTGACCTTGAATTTTGGAGTTGTAGTTCACCTACACCCAGAGAGCACAACGTTGGATCAGGACCAAACTTGGCATGAATACTCAATATGCCCAAATATGAACAGGAGAAGGAAGGAAGGAGGGGAAGAAGAGAAGGATGGAGGGAGGAAAGGGAGGAGGGAAAGTGAGAAGGAAGAAAAGATAAAAGGGTGGCAGGGAAGAAAGAAAGGAAGGTGAAATAAGGGCAAGGAGGGAGGGAGAACAGTTGAAAGGAAGGACGAAAAGGGTGGATGGATGGGTGGAAGGAAGGAAGGAAGGAAGGAAAAGAGGGAGGAAGAAGGAAGGGAGGGGGGAGGAAAGGGTGGATGGATGGATGGATGGATGGAAGGAAAGAAGGTGAAAGAGAGGGAGGGAGGAAAGAAGGAAGGAAGGAAGAAAAGAGGAAAGAGTGGAAGGAAAGGAAGGGAGGAAGGAGAAAGAGAGGGAAGGGGGAGGAAAGAAGGCCGGGCGGCAGTTGGGGCTCCTGAGGTGGCGGCGGAGGAGGCGGGGAGCGCCGCGCCGCGAACTGGGCCAGGCCTCCGCGGCCGCAGCAAGCCTTCGCAGCTGCGGCTAGGCCGCCCGCGGCCGCGGCCAGCCTTCGCGTCGCGGCCAGGCCTCTGCTGCCAGGCCTCCGCCGCCCGGCGAGTGCGCCTGCACTGGCGAGTGCGACTGCACCGGTGCGAGTGCGACTGTGCCGGCGCAGCGCCGATTGGCGGGGAGGAGAGAGTAGGAGGGAGCCTGCTCCTCCTCCCAGCCCTGCCCCTCTGCGAAAAATAAAAAATAAAATAAAAAAAAAAAAACCCCAAAAAACCCAGCCGATTTCTTTTTAAAAGGGTAGGGGGCCGTAGGGAAGGTACTGGGGGGGCAGATCCAGCCCGCGGGCCGCCAGTTGGACAGCCCTGGTCTAGTCCATATCCTTGAGATAGTTTACAAAAATAGCAATAAAAGAAAACCTTAATTTATGCCTAGTCAGGATGTTAATTCTGTCCAGATCGTTTGTGCAGCTCTATGCTGGCACCACATACAAAAGTAATTAGTTTCTTGGCATTTCCAAGACTCATTAATATGGAAAAGAATGTAGAAAAGAAATCAAATGCAAAATGTAAGCAGTGGATGGTCTTATTTTTTTGTCTCTTAATTCTTTTTAATGCTGGATTTTATTATTATAGCTTCTTTTTTCCCTTTTCTGTCAACAACATCACCAGATACACATTGGCCCAACAACAGTTAAGAGCATCTGAAGTAGGGTTGCTAGACTGAAAACTAGAGAAGGCCCCTATTCCTTTAGTGGTTGTGCAGAAGAGGGAATTTCAGCAGGTGTTGCATTCTATCTGGCCTTGTGACAAGCAACACCTGCTGAAAATCCCTTCTCTATACAACCACTAAAGGGACAGGAGTTGTTTACAATTTGACTCTGGCAAGCCTACTCTGAAATGATATCTGAGAGACATTGCCCCTGCACTACCTCCTGCAGGCATCCACTTTTGTATCAGCCACCCTGTTAGTTTCTTACTGGCATCATGTAAGTGTAACTTATGTATATGGAATTTCCTTTCAAGACAGGGAACAGAAGGCTATTCACTTTTCATTGTGTGCTATTGGGTCCTTGCTGCTGTCACTCATTGGTGGGCAGAGAAGGGAGAGGAGAGGTGGTTCAGGTCATGAAGATCTGGGGCACATCTACACTGATCACTTATCATGAAGTGTGGGCAGATCAGATCTATGGTGACTGAATAACACATAGAAGTGATTCAGGTTAATGCAGCTCAAGGCCACCTTAATATGGCCTTGGACTATGTTGTTAACCAAAATTGCAGGCTTCTCTGAATTCTTCAAATAGTTGGGCAAATTGGAAAAGGAACTGGTTGCAATGTCCACATGGTCATCTCATGAACACAACATTGCTCATGTCAGTCGCTCGTCTCCTGACGTGAAGATGGCCAAAATGACAAGGTGAATGAAGGAGGGAGGGGGAAAGGGAGGAGGCAATTCCTCCTCCCTCACCCCACATCTGGTCCCCTGGCTCAGTGTTTCCCAACCAGTGTGCTATGGCACACTAATGTGCCGTGAGCGATCATCAGGTGTGCCGTGGGAAATTGGAACCTCCAATACCCTTTCTTCCCCCTCCTGCCGAACACTTTTACTTCTCCACTCGGGCTCCCTTCTTCCCAGCCTCACTCTGCTTGCTTTGCCTCGCTTTGCTTATGCTGCCGCTTCTGCGGGAGGGGGGAGAGAGGAAGACATGACCCGTGCGGGCGATACTGCGCAGACTCGCCCCACGTCTTCCTCCCACCCCTCCACAGTGCTCTCTGGATATAGGTGAACTACAACTCCAAAACTCAAGGTCAAAGCCCACCAAACTCTTATAGTATTTTCTATTGGTTATGGTAGTTTTGTGTGGGAAGTTTGATTCCATTCCATCATTGGTGGAGTTCAGAATGCTCTTTGATTGCGGGTGAACTATAACTCTCAGCTGTTGAGCAAGACCGTGTGTGTCTTTCCGCCATTCCTGCCAGGATATCTATGTTGTGTTCATCTAAACAGGCCCAGGTTTCACACTGAGGGTATAAATACATTTAAAAACATATTAACTATATGTATTACTGGGTTAGAGTGTCATTTTGTGTCATTTTGGTTGGTGGTGTGCCCCAGGATTTTGTAAATGTAAAAAATGTGCCGCGGCTCAAAAAAGGTTGAAAAACACTGCCCTGGCTGATGTCACTTAGGTAATGAGTGACTGACACAAGCCATGTTGTGACCACTAGCCTAGCCGTAGCAACAAGGTGAATGAAGAGACAGTAAGACTGGCCGCCTGGCAGTACAGAATCAGGGTTGATGCCACTGAATGGTCAGGACTTCCTCCAGTTTCCAAAGCAGTTGGGATGTGTGTGTTGGTCTAAATCACCTTGGGGCTGATCTGGCATTTGACACTGGATTGGCTGTGGTCAGTATAGATATGTCCCTGGCTGTTCTGAGTTTTCAGGGAAAGGGAAAGGCAGATGTCTTACTTCGACAGCACACTCTAATTTCTTCTCTCAAGCAACCTGGAACCAGCTGCTTCTCTATGGTCTGAATATTCTCCCTCCCTCTGCATCAATATGCAACAGAAATAGGGAACATTTTTAGGTAGCGGGAGTGCACAGAACTACATGGATGCTTATTAGGAATACTGTAATTCTAATTCAACCTGCCTTGTTTCCTTCTGCTTAAACCAGGCACCAAAAACCTCTCATTTTCATCAGTTTTAAGGCTGTTTGTTTTATCTTTATCTGCTGCCATTTTTAAAAACTTAATTAAATCTTCAAAAGTACCAGAAGCAAGTTTTCTAGATTTGTAATGCATGAATTGGTGCTGCTAAGCCCTGTCAAAACCCTCCAGTGCTAAACTTGTATCTATTGCACCTTACGGGTGAAACTGTCTTTTGGTAGATGTATTACTCTATCAAAACTCTTTTTCTAAGCTAATCAGTCACTTGCTCTGTCATTGCCTTGCTGCTAAATTTCATCATGGGACTGAGGCATCCTACTCAGGTGGTTTGGGGGAAGCAACATACATCATCTTTGCTTTTGTCCTCATTTCTCTGGGATCATTAGAATTGGATTCTGCAAGCCACAAATCAGATTGTTGTTTCTGACAAATTCATATACTTCCCGAACTATCAGAGGGACTGATAGAGAATCAAGGTGCCTCCTGCAGAACACAGTTGTTTGCTTTCTCGTGGAGCCCAGCGTGATGTTTCCATTCTGAGTTTTACCTACTTCTCGCAGAGGAGTAGCAAATTGAGTCCTCAGTTGCTGAGCTGTTTCTTGGGCTCGAACGAAAAGTCATGACAGACCAATTAATTTAAAGGCCCCAAATCACATAACAAGTAAGGGGTGAGGGTTGATGACTGTGACATGATGAATGGAAATAATGTTAAGAGAACAGGTTTCCTAGGGAAACACTATTTGAACAGCTTCATTTTGAACAAAGATTTCGTTTTCTGTAAATCTTTTCTTACACATTAAGCTTTTTTTTTTTTGCATCTTTCTGTTTACAACTTGAACAAGATGGTTGAAGTGGGAAATATAATTTCTGGAACATGGCTGGGCAACTGGGAAAGGAAAGGGGACATTTTTCTATGTATTGTTTTCTTTAAAATGCACACAAAGGTACAATAGCTAAAAAAAATCACCAACCAGCTTCTCCATATCCATCCTGACTTGTGTTTATAGCTGAAAACATGATAGAATAAAGGAGTGTCCAGCATTGAGACAATGCTGCAGGGGAAAAGACAAGCTGAATTTCTGCAAAAGAAAGCATAAGATGGGGATGACTCATCAGTCACAAGTGATAGCTGAAGAGATGCTATTAGCCATGGAAAGAACATATTGAAAAGTGCAATATTTCAACAAACCTTTTAGAAACTTGGATCTTTACAGTCCTAGATCTAAAATAGGGATGAATAAGGTATGGTCTGCTGTACGTTCCCCTTGACTATGTTTGTAGATCTCAACCCCCTAATCCCTGGGGGGGGGGGGGATGGCAAACATTTGATTTTTTATTTTGTGTCACCTTCAACAATGGCAGACTGACTGATTGAAAGATAGACTGGACTAATTTGATAGCCTCCCTTTCCCTATCGTGGTCACTGTGAATCGTACATGTGGTATTGTACGCCAGCGCAAAGCAATGTCGGAACCTTCTAGAAATATAAATGTCAATCATTAGTGAAGCCCCGCCCACTCCCTTATAAATAACCCACTGCGGAGCTAAATATTAAAGCAAAAGTTGAGTAAGTTAATGGCAATAACTTTTAATATAGTTCTTTCATAGTTGCCCTTATGATTTCTTCAATGTCAATTTTGATTTATAACGAAATCAGGATCTAGAAAATCTTGATTTCTATTCGGATTTCTTCAACATAGAGCACTTGTGCTAATTATCCCACCTCCCCACAAAATATTTGAATTTAACCTTGTTGTTGAACTTGCTTCTTTAATATTCACCAGTAATCATTGTATTTTTTTTTTGCTGTAATCAGGTTATTGTCAATTATTTTACCCAATTTTCGTGTGTGTGTGTGTGTGTGTGTGTGTTCTGAAGAGTCTAATCCCACTGTCTGCATGAAATAAATTAAATGGATGGAGTGAAAGAGGTTCAGGATTCAGGGCATTTTATTATTCCCATTTGAACCCTCCTGTAAATAGCCACAGGAGTGAGCAACTGCAGATAACCTTGGTGAGTTACTTATCTCATTCTTGTCGGCCTTTGCAGGTCAGTTATGTATATATATATATTTCAAGCCAAAAGTGAGTAAAAGACCAAATCCTATTTCCAAAAGAGGAGCGATGGTAATTAAATGGAGAACCATGCGCCTTTGTTGTATTGGAGTTCTGTCTTATTCAGATCCCATTGGAAAAGAAAGTGGTGTCCTTCAGGTTACTCATTAATAGCATGTATTATCTTCACTCACCCCCCCCAAACCACACCTCAGACAGCACCTAGAAATTAACCTGTTTAAAGTTTACGCAAATCAATGTCCTCTTTTATCTTTTTGATTTTGCATTCCATCCTCTCTCTGTTATGTAAATGTCTGCTTAGAAGTGGGTTCTGTCTATCTTTCTTACCTTTAAAGTTCAGCTTAGCTTACTCAGCTAAAGGTTCTGCTGTGATTTGTATTCAGGATAAACACTGAGAATGCATAGTCAGTGTTGTGACAGGGAATGCTAGCGCTAATGATTTGTGTGTGTCTTCTGAACAGGCGGTTCACCTGAAGGGTTTACTTGTGCTCTGCAGGTTATCAGGTTTTGAACAATAAGTTTGAATTGAGACTTTTTAGTTGATGTTTTCTAGAAACTGGGAGTGGCCTTCTTGGGGGCGGGGGTGCACCCATTGCTTTCTGACATTTGCATGCAGTTCATAATGTTTGCTTATAGGAAGGGGGGGATCAGGCCCAAATTCTTCTTCAAATGTCTATGCCCAATCATATTTTCTTCTTGGGGCCAGGGAGAACACAGGATTACTTGCTCATATATGAGGTGAGTATCATACCTGGAGGAAATCACATCGTCATTGGTATTGCTTCATTGCTCATTTCCCTATCCAGCGGTGGCGCAATGGGTTAAATCCTTGTGCTGGCTGGACTGCTGACCTGAAGGCTGGGTTGCTGGCATGAAGGTTGCCAGTTCGAGTCTGTGAGATGGGTCTGTCAGCTCTAGCTTGTGGATACATGAAAGAAACCTCCCAGCAGGATGGTAACACATCCAAGTGTCACCTGGGCAATGTCACTGTAGACGGACAATTCTCTCACACACATGGCAGGGCAACTTTTTTATCGTGTCAGAAGTGACTTGTGCAGTATAGTTGAAAACCCGAGAGAAAATATAATAAAATGGTTGTCGACATTTGAAGACAATGGAAGATTGGCAGGATTCAAATTAAATTTTAAAAAGACAAAGATTATAACTAAAAACATCTCTAAATCAGACCAAATTCAATTACAAGAAATAACGGGTATCCAGATGGTCAATAAATTCAAATACCTAGGAATCTGGCTTACAGCAAGGAATCTTCATTTATTGGAAAATAACTACATAGATCAATGGAAAAGAATGAAAGAAGAAATTGATCAGTGGAAAAAATTAAATCTTTCCCTGTTGAGAAGGATAGCTGCTGTGAAGATGAATTTATTACCGAAGATGCTGTATCTGTTCCAGAATTTGCCTATAATTAGAAATATGGAGATTTTTAATAGATGGAAAAAAAATCTGACCAATTTCGTATGGAAGGGTAAAAAACCAAGAGTAAAATATAAAATTATGACCATGCATAAAGAAAAAGGAGGTTAAAGGCCTCCCAGATTTGAAATTATATTATGAGGCATGTGCCATGTCATGGATTCAAGGAATGGATGCTGTTATCGAAAAGTTCAGTACTAATATTGTCAATATTAAGTCCATAGACATAGAGTTCACTGGTCTGGAGAGCAGAGATATCACAACCTAAAGTTATTATCATAGTCCAATAGTAGATGATGTGCATAAAAAGGGGCAAAAACATAACCAGTGGTGCCAAAATGACATCAAAATGACCTCTAACACAGTAAAGGAATCGGCTGGGGGTGGTGGCCTGCTGGCGATCAAAACCACTATCACAATATGGCAGGGGAGGATCCAGGCCACAGTCCATGCCCTCCCTCAAAACCACTATCAGTTCTCCCTTACCCCATGGAGTTTGCCCGTGGCAGTATCTACCAACTGCCAGCAGTGTGCTGGCTCTGCCACTGCTGGATAGTGGTTTTGATAAAGCCCCTCAAGGCTGGAGAAGGATTCCTTATGCTGAGCGCTCGCAGACTTTTGATGTTCTAAACATTGGCACCACTTGATATGATTCAGCTCTCCCACAGAGGATCTAGCATGAGCGGTGATAATGAACTTTAATTTGTGAGGGCTCCATTCTCCAGACCAGTGAACTCTATGTCTATGGACTTAATATTGACAGAAGTCATGGTGGGAGTCATGGTGGATTGTAGGCTGGACTGATTGAATACACAAGAATATTGATGTTTCGATCTAAACAATTTTGATTATTCTTTTTTCATTTGCCGCCACACTTGCCCTTGCCCTAAAAAACCAAGAGTAAAATATAAAATTATGACCATGCATAAAGAAAAAGGAGGTTTTGGCCTCCCAGATTTGAAATTATATTATGAGGCATGTGCCATGTCATGGATAAAGGAATGGATGCTGTTATCGAAAAGTTCAACTCTAATATTGGAAGGAAACACTGGCGTAAAGGATGGCACTCATACCTTTGGTATGATGGTGCAAAAATAGAAAAAAACTTCGGAAATCATTTTATCCGTTCCTCCCTTCTGAAAATCTGGGAAAGGTATAAGGGCTACATGTATACTAAGACACCACTATGGCTGTCACCCCTAGAGGCAAACCAAAGGCGACTATTAGGCTGGACAGAATGGCCAAAATATAAGGATATACTAGTGCAAAAAGGAGGTACTCTCGTCATGAAAACATTTGAAGAAATTGCTAAAATGTATCACAATGTGTTATGGCTACATTATTTCCAGATGAGGGAAAGCTTCAACAAAAATAAGGCTAAAGGTTTTAGTGTCGCAGAGGGACCGTGGGACGTAATTCTTAAAAATGAAAGGAAAACGATATCCAAAACATACTCCATGATATTAAACTGGGTGACAGAGGAGGAAGTAGTCAAGCAATCGATGATAAAAATGGGCACAGAACATTGGAAGACCCATCCAGTTAAAGGAATGGGAAAAGTTATGGACAAAACAGCTCAAAATTACATATACAACCAACCTAAAAGAAAATTGGTTGAAAATGATACATCGGTGGTACATCACTCCAAAGAAATTAAATATAATGTATAACAATACTGATAGTAAATGTTGGAAATGTGAGAAACAGGAGGGCTCCTTTTTTCATATGTGGTGGACCTGTCCTAGAACTAAAGAATTTTGGTCTTTAATTCATACTGAATGTAAGAAAATGTTAAAAATAGAGTATCATATGAAACCGGAGTTTTATTTGCTTGGACTTATAGATACAAACAATTTTAATAATGATAACACAGAAAAACTCTTTGTGTTCCTGGCAACAGCAGCAAGGATTTTATTTGCAAAACTGTGGAAGACGAACCTTACACCGACAAAAGAACAATGGATAGAGAAAATATTAGAGATAAAAGATATGGATGAACTCACCTTTTGGCTACGACAAAACAATGGCAAAGGGAATAATAGAACAGATTGGACAATGGTTATGGATTATATTAAAAATATTGAGTGAAACTAAAAATGCTGTAAATAGTATGATATAAAGAAGAGCATGAGGGATGCTCCATTTTAATGAAGTATATGTAAAAGAATTGATATTTCTGGTATGGAATATGAGCGGAAGTCACCAATTTCCCCTTTCCCCTTTACCCTGATATATGTATGTCTTGTGATTTTATGTATGTAATGTTATAATATAAAAACTAGATAATAAAAATATTTTACAAAAAAAAAGAAGTGACTTGTGCATAAGTTATATTTTCAGAAGTTATATTTTCAGAAGTTATATTTTCAGGCGCAACTATATTGTTGAAGTTGTAAACAGAAAGAGGCGGAAAATGCTTGGTGTATTGGAAAAAAATTACTGAAAGGGAAAACTTTGCACTGGAAATGTGGCGCAGCTGGCTGGGTGTCAGCTGCATAAGATCTCTATTGACCAGAAGGTCATGAGTTTGAGGCCTGCCTGGGTCGAGGTGGGCTCTCGACCTATTGTGTAGCCTGTTGTCGACCTTTGCAACCCGAAAGACAGTTGCATCTGTCAAGTAGGAAATTAAGGTACCACTTAGTGGGGAGGCTTAATTTAACTGATTTACGAGGCCATAAAAAGATCTCCAGAAAACATGCTGATGAATGAAGGAGTGCAACAGCTCCCCCTGGTGGCCAGATGTTAAATTGCCTCTGTCTGTCTTGTGTGTTTGTGTGTCTAAATGTAATGTGTACATTGTAATCTGCCCTGAGTCCCCTGCAGGGTGAGAAGGGCAGAATAGAAATTAAGTAAATAAATGAATAAACTTTGTTCAAATCGAAGCTGTTTGCTTAGAAATGGTTTACCCCCTGGGAAACCTACTCTTTTAATGTTGTTTCCATTAATCACATTACAATTATCAAACCATTCCTCACTTGCTATGTGATTTGGGGGCCCTTTTTCAGCATGACAGCTTTCAGCTTTCGCAATAATTGTTTTTATGATTTTCCTCCTTTTTAGTCTGAGTTGTTTTGGAATTGAGGAGGAATTCATCAATGGGTTTAGTTCATGCATGCATCTCGGTGACTTCTTTTATTTCAGAAACATTTTATTATGATTAAACTTTATTTATACCCCACCACCATCACCCTCAGGGCGGCTAACATGAAGTCAAGCCCAACAAAGACAATAAACACAATAAAATACAAGCAGCAGATAATAACTCAAATAAAATACAATAATAAAGAAAAAATAATGCAGTAATATAAAACACAGGGTATGAGGTAAGATGGAAAATTAAGAACAGAAAATTGAAAACAAAAAATTGAACAAAGTGGGCTGGGCCAGATGTAAGGATACAACAGGGGGCATTGGGTGAGATAGGAAAGTAAAGTAGATTATCTGGTGGGAGATACAAATGGGGTAAGTTATGGGGCTTAATTCTCTTTAATCACACCCCATTTATATCAATACACATTGTAGTCGAACATTTCAAGTATATGCTAGCTGCCCATGTAACTGGCATTTCATATTGTCTTCTTCAACTATTTTCCTTATTTCTTTCGACAGAAATACAAAGATGTGGAACCGACTCTGAAGATTAAAGAAGTCGATGGCTTGGAGCTGGTGAAGAAGTTCTCCGAAGAGATGGAAAGCATGCTGCGGAGAAAAGTAGAGGCAGTTGAGGTAATTAATTTTTCTCCCATTTTTTTCCCAAGGCAATAGCGAAAGAGGACAAGAATGGTTGAGAAGAAATCATGCTCCTATTCAGCATGCACTGCTTACCAAATAGCATTGAAGGATGTTGCTGAATCAAAACCCAGTATGGATTTTGATGTATGAAGGAGCCATAGCTCAGTGTTATGGGTCATGCTTTTTATGTACAAGGGCTCAGCTCAATCACTGGCATTTCTAGTTAAATGAATCCAACATTGACACTTCTAGTTAAATAAATCAGGCCCTGGAGAATTGGTGCCATCAGAAGGGGTGATGAAACTGTGCTAGTTGGATTAGTACTGTGGTATAAGGCAGTATTATATGTCCATATGAATCATAGGCTCTGTTTTTTCAAAACCATATGTTATATTACTGTCTTTAATAATGGTCTATAAAATTTCTGCTGACACTAAGCAGCCCTGCCAAAAATTCCCTCTTCTGCAAACTATTCATGAGTTCAAGAGGGTACTGGGGAGGTGTGTGTAGCTTAAGTGTTTAATTGGTTTGACTTCTTGTGTTTATGAAGTTTATTTAATTTAACCTTCAGTTCTGGTTGTCTATAAGTTTATTGATTCTATTTATTATATGTTTTGCCTTGAAAGCTGTTTATTTTGTTTTTTGACATTGCATGTTTGCCACTTTTGTTTTTCTTATGAACCACCCTGAGTGTTTTCAGGGAGAGAGGGAGGTCTATAAAGAATAATAATAATAATTATTATTATTATTATTCAGACCAATTACAGAACTGCAGAGTTGTTGTTTTTTTCAATTGCCCCAAAGAAATGCATGCACAGAGAACAATTTTTCATAGACTTCTTTCCTTACATTCCCTACTATAGTAGAGCCTCTGTGCCGTCACTCCTGGGCTATAAATGTCCAATAAAGGGCCAGGACATTGTCTCTCTATACCGGGGGTTTGCTTCTTGCCTTCCTCTAGAGACTCGGGGCTCCCAAGGACCAAACTGGACTCTTAAATTAACTCAAAGGTTTTTCTGTTCATTATATATGCTATTATCACTCAGGCACTCTGCTTGGTTTCCCCAAAATAATACAGGAAAGATCTTACTTTACAGTTTATTTGCAGTTTGATCCAAGAAACTATAGCCGGATGGCTCACCGAGTTCTTTCTCTCCCAATGGCATTGAGGTGTGGACACTTGCAGCCCCAGTCAGGTGGCCAAAATTGAAGGCACAAAACCTTCCTCTGGATGCCAAATGACTGGTATGAAGGCGCTTGAGACTCCTCAGGGTCGCTCAGCCTTCCGATATGCTGAACATTCTGCTTGAGTCCCAAGGAAAATCAGTCTGGTATTGGAAGATGGCCTGACTAAGGCCTGGTCTGGCAACCTTCTAAACATGTCCTTTACAAGAGGAGTTCTGGAAAGCTCTGCAATACAAAATGGCTTGCTCCCCAAAATCCCTGGGAAAGGGGGCAGAACAAACTCAACTGGGCTCTGCAAATGATGATTGGCAGTTGCTAGGGACCAATCAATGCAACTAAACCGTTAGCAAACTGTGTAGGCTGCAAAAACACATTTTAACAAAGCAAACCTTTGCAAACTCAAAATCTTTTATGTAGGTGCCGCTCACTGCGCCGTCACAGTCTTGCTTATCCAACCTTCGCTCATCCAACTTTCTGTCTCCCTCCTGCCTGGAACCACAACTGTTTCAATACTTTGCAATTTTTGATGCTAAATTCTTAACTACAGTAATTACTTCATAACATTACTGTGTATCGAGCTGCTTTTTTGGTACTTAATTTGTAAAATCATAACGTGATTTGACATTTAATAGGCTTTTCCTTAATACCTCCTTATTATCCAACATTTTTGCTTATCCAACATTCTACCAGCTCGTTTATGTTGAATAAGCGAGACTCTACTGTACTTCCTAGGAATGTAGAGTTTAATTATAGGTCACCTTGATGGTGTTTTTCATGTTTTGATAACATTACAAGAGTTTTGTTCCATTTTTCAATGTGTTTTTTTCATCAGTCAAACTTTTTTGTAAAAATTGAATTCATGCAAAAGGCACTTCTTTCCATAATCCTACAATGATTTATGTCTGTGATAGTATTTATTTATGTATTTATTTATTTAAAACTTTTGTACCGAGGGACTCAGGGACTCAGACTGGCATAAAAGCAAAAATTCAATGCTATACAGATTAAAAACAACTACAACAACATATTAAAATACATAAAAAACCCAGCATAAAACACATCGCCATTAAAACAGTTCCACTCAATCTGTAAACATGGTCAAACATTCAGATAATAGCCAATCTCAGCCTATTCTGGGAAGGCTTGGTTCCACATCCAGGTCTTCACCAGCCTCCTAAAGGACAACAGAGAGGGGGCAGATCTAGCATCACTTGGGAGAGAGTTCCACAGCCGAGGGGCGACCACAGAGAAGGCCCTGTCTCTCGTCCCCACCAGCCGCGCTTGCGAAGCCGGCGGGACCGAGAGCCGGGCCTCTCCAGAGGATCTTAATGTTCTTGATGGTTCGTAGGGGAGAATCCATTCGGACAGGTAAACTGGGCCAGAACCATTTAGGGTTTTGTAGGTTAAAACCAGCATTTTGAATTGTGCCCGGAAGCTAATTGGCAGCCAGTGGAGCTGGCGCAGCAAGGGAGTGGTATGCTCCCTGTACCCCGCTCCTGTTAGTGACCTGGCTGCTGAACGTTGGACTAATTGCAGCTTCCGAGCATACTTCAGAGGCAACCCCATGTAGAGAGCATTGCAGTAGTCTATTCAGGATGTAACCAGAGTGTGGACCACCGTGGCCAAGTCAGACTTCCCAAGGTACAGGCGCAGCTGGCGCACAAGCTTTAACTGTGCAAAAGCTCTCCAAGCCACGCCGAGACCTGGGGTTCCATAAAATATAGTTTTACTACTTGTGAAATACAGTTCTTCTACATCAGGGGTGCTCATTAGGTAGATCGCGATCTACTGGTAGATCGCGTAGGGCATCCTGGTAGATCGCAGGCAGGGCAGGAGAAAGGCTCAGTCCCGCCCCGCAGGTTCCCGACGCCGCCCAGGTGCAGAAGGAGGTTGGACTGGATGGCCCTTGGAGGTCTCCTCCTATTCTAGGAACCCAATTGTTATTATTATTATTATAAGAGGCTGAATGGCCATCTGTGAGGAATGTTTTGATTGTGTTTTTCCCTTATGGCACAAGGAGGTTGGACTGGATGGCCCTTGGAGGTCTCCTTCTACTCTAGGAACCTATTGTTGTTACTATTAGTAGTAGTAGTAGTAGCAGTAGTAGCAGAGGCTGAATGAATATTATCATTATTATTATGAATAAATTCAGGGGCTTATTATACTCACATTTAGTTGAATTCAGTCTTAAAATATATTACATGGCTCTCACTGAAATAAATTTTCAAATATTTTGCTTTTATGGCTCTCTGAGTAGTGGGTAGGTAGATCATTTTGACTTGGTTGTTTTATAAGTAGCTTGCATGCTGAAAAAGTGTGAGCACCCTTGTTCTACATGTATGGTGGCTTAGCTGATATGGCTAGTGAAATTTATAAGTTATACTGGCTTTTGATTTAATAAACTCAGGCAGACCATTCATTGAAACTTTCAAAATGGCGGGGGGGGCACTTGGTTGTTTTTCCTCTGGCTTGCATTTCAGGAGAAAAATACATTTTGATGTTACTCCTCTGGTACATTTATTTGCTCTCTATAAATAGTGTACTCAGTACATTTGTAACAGTCCATGGCACTGTTGGAACCAACCCCGAGATATTGTGAATACAAGCTGCTAAATTTAGCCATGCAGCAGGACAGACTTGCATACAAGCATTTTAAAGCTCTCTCTAGTTTTTTTATACCACCTTTGGAGTAAGTTGAGCAAGATCTGGAGACAGGCATAAAAGTACCATGGTTAAGTTTTTCCTCCCTTACAAACATTTCATTCTGCTTGCTTCTTTATGACAGACATTCAGTAGATGAGACCTTCTTCTGCAACGACCACATCTCCATTTGGGGGACCCGAATCGGACATGAATCTGCGAACAGCACAGAAATCTCTGTTGAGCAAGAAGATGATTCTCCTAATCAAGGCTCACTTCTTCTTTCATTAGTGTTAATTTATGTTCCTCTCTGTCGATAATGATTTTTAAAATGTTTTCCCATCTCTTCCCGGACTGATTTTCTTTCAATTTTTAAAAATATCTCTCTTTTGTAGCGGTTGGTTGAAGCAGCAGAAGATGCAGATCTATACCATGAATTCAACGAATCCCTGGAGGTAAGCTGTGTATTTATTCAAGTGTTTATGTCCCATGTACACATCTTGCAATGTCAAGGACATAATTTATGTGACGTGTAGTGCTAGGGAGGCACATCAGAGAAAATCACCTGCTCTCTAAAGTTACCTATGACAGTTTTGGGGAACATCTGACCCTCTACATTTTGCTGGCAATAACATCCAGCAGCTCCAGCCATCTTAACCTCCATTCTGAGAGTATAGCAGTTCCATATCCCAGATTATGGCCTAGTTTTCACATGCCTAGTACAGTCAGCTCTCCATATCCATCGACAGCTTGGAAATATTTGAAATAAATTCCAAAAAATAAAATCTGAGCTTGCCATTTTATTTAAAGAATACGATTTTACTATGCCATTGGATTGAATAGGACTTGAGCATTCACAGATTTTGGTATCCCCAGGGAAGGAGAGGTCCTGGAAACAAACAGCAGCACAGACCAAGGAACCTATATCTGACCTGTATCACTTCACTCTGCAAGCCACTGTATTATTTTAATTTGAATTTGAATTTAGAATAATCTCTCCATGTTACCATTTAAAAATGATGTTGGGGCACCGGGAATGTGGCGCAGCTGGCTAGGTGTCAGCTGCATAAGATCTCTACTGACCAGAAGGTCATGAGTTCAAGGCCTGTCCAGGTCGGGATGAGCTCTCGACCTATTGTGTAGCTCATTGTCAACCTTTGCAACCCGAAAGACAGTTGCATCTGTCAAGTAGGAAATTTAGGTATCACTTGTGTGGGGAGGCTAAATTTAACTGATTTACAAGGCTATAAATCTCCAGGAAATACACACACACACACACACACACACACACACAAGAATGAAGGAATGCGACAGCTCCTCCTGGTGGCTGAAATGTTAAATTGCCTCTATGTCTGTCTAATATATGTTGTATGTCAAATGGCATTGAATGTTTGCCTGTATATGTGTGTTGTGATCCACCCTGAGTCCCCTGCGGGGTGAGAAGGGCAGAATATAAATGATGTAAATAAATAAATAAATATTCGGAATGTAATTTTATGTCATGAAGGAATGAATCAATACAAGCCAAAATGATCAGACTGATACAGAGATCAAACAACACACAAAAAGAATGAGACTATGGTGCCTGGAGTACCGAGCAACACAAGGGAAGAAGAGTAACAGGCGGTGATATCTTAGGGTCAATACTTTCCCACATCTGCGATGTTGCTGGTATTATTTGCTATGTACTACAATTTTGTGGATATCGCTCCCTGTGGTTCGCCGCTGTGAACAAGGCGAAACGGACTTGGCCTATTACTTGAGTGCCGTCCGCGGCTAGAACCTGCCATTTCATGGGGCCTTCCCCATGATTCTCTATTATCCATGCGGATGTTACATGTGATGTTACCCATTTGGGTCTGACAAGGCTTTGACTCCACGGAACCTCACCTCGGCACTTGGAATTCCCCCCTCCTTGGATCTTCTCCCATACAGCCCTGTGACCTCCGTATTTCCTACTCATCTTTCCTGACGACTCCGTCCTTCCCCACTGCGGCATCATTCCGCTGGGAAACGCCGTTCCTGCCCATTGGCTTCAGGCCGCTTCCTGGTTTGGCTCTTTGATCTCACTGCCGGGTGCCTCCGCCATTGGGGGAGGCTTCCGATTGATCTCCAGGGGCATTTGCCTCCGCCAGAGGGGCACCCCATTTCGGGTCCCCCTCCTACCTTCTCCTTCCACCCAAGTGGGTCGGGGGAGCAGCTGCAGCCGTTTCGGGGCATTCGCATAGCGGCTGCCTTTTTCCAGGCGTGACCGAGCATTTGTTGCTCTTCCATCTACACAGCCCCCAGGCCGGCGTCTTGGATCATCCTGGGCTACAGCCGTATGTACTTGGAGACGGGGGGGGGGGGGTTCCTCTCTATCCGCCCAGGGAGCACCCTCTATTGAGGGGCTCCTATCCTGTATTTGTACATTTCATTCATGTTTGTATTGTTTATTTTCATGCATTAGAGGTGATTTGACCCATTGTGGATGTATCTAGGATATCTGTGGTCTTAGCTTTGTTCTCATGATACAGTGATATTTCACTTGCTTGTACTCCTTCAGAGGCCCATTGCCTCACCCCCCTGCTATTTTGTGGTTATAATAAAAGTTTTATATTATTGCTTATGACCTGTATTGGTCTTGCATTGCACTGAGTATTTAGGATATCACCTCCTGTTACTCTTCTTCCCTTGTGTTGCTTGATACAGAGATCAGTCTGATTCTAGTCCATGACAATTTTGCATCTACTTACTCATATATCTGTTCAGTCCCACTTCTGCATGATCTGCAGATTTTTTAAATAACTGAATAAAATAGCTTAAGTTTTTTTCCTGTTTGCTGCAAATACAGTCTTTTTTAAACTCAGTATGCAATGCCCCCCATTGTTTCACCTACCAAAAAATTGGGTGTTTTGATCTCATGTGAGGCTGAAAACATCCTGTATTGTGCTATGTCTAATCTATCAAAATTCTCTTTTTTGTAAGCCATAGTGAATTACGTACCTCCCTACTGGGTGTTACGTTTGTGCTTGCAGCCCTTTGGCCACATTACTAGCTATTTTGCTTCCAGGACTTACTGTACAGAGCAGTGTTTCCCAACCAGTGTGCCGGGGCACACTAGTGTGCCATGAGCGATCATCAGGTGTGCCGTGGGAAATTGGAACCTCCAGGAAGGGGGGGTGGAGGGGGAAGAGTCTAGTGTGTTGAAGTATAAAAACCCTAAGAAACCTACCTCGATAAAGGCACAAAATTACAAACACCCCCCCTCCCCACCCGTTGTCTACTTGGTCTCTCCCTCTCCATGCATTGGGAAGGCCCGCCTCCCTTTCCCCAAGTAGAGACCTCCTCTTACCTCCTGGGGGTTCTGTGTGGGAAGTTTGGTCCAGTTCTATCATTCGTGGGGTTCAGAATGCTCTTTGGTTGTAGGGGAACTATAAATCCCAGCAACTACAACTCCCAAATGTCAAGGTCTATTTCCCCTGAAGTCCATCTGCGTTCACATTTGGGCATATTGAGTATTCATGCCAAGTTTGGTCCTGATCCAACATTGTTTGAGTCCACAGTGCTCTCTGTATATAGGTGAACTACAACTCGAAAACTCAAGGTCAATGCCTACCAAACTCTTATAGCATTTTCTTTTGGTTATGGGAGTTCTGTGTGGGAAGTTTGTGTCTTTCTGCCATTCCTGCCAGGATATCTATGCTGAGTTCATTGAAACAGGCCCAGGTTTCACACTGAGTGTATAAATACATTTTAAAAACATATTAACTATATGAATTACTGCGTTAGAGTGTCATTTTGTGTCATTTTGGTTGGTGGTGTGCCCCAGGATTTTGCAAATGTAAAAAGTGTGCCGCGGCTCAAAAAAGGTTGGGAAACACTGGTCTAGAGCAGTGGTCCTCAACCTGTGTGTCCCCAGGTGTTTTGGCCTACAACTCCCAGAAACCCCAGCCAGTTTACCAGCTGTTAGGATTTCTGGGAGTTGAAGGCCAAAACTTCTGGGGACCCACAAGGTTGAGAACCACTGCTCTAGAGGCTGCTCATAAAACTATTCATTATTGACAAAATTTGTTTCACAAATGATGAACAGCCAGCACTTAAATGGTCTGATTCCTGGATGACACTCGGGAACAACAGCCTGCATATTGATTTTAACAGACAAAGTGTGTGTGTGAAGGGTGGGGGTGGGGACTAGGACTAGTACTTGTAGTATGAATATCCTCAGCCAAGTAAAATTGATGTGACCCTTGGGATAAAAAACACTGCTCTACATCAGGCTTATTTGAAGGTTTTACCTGTGCTATTGGCTCATGTACACCTTACCAGTATTGGGCAAGTGATTGATCATGTATCTGTGAACCTTTCCCCAATATGATTTTGCTTCAGTGTGGAATTATAGGAAAAAATGTATTCAAACAAAGTTTTGCATTTAACTTGGAGTTCTTTCATTCTTGGGGTTGCCTAAGTCAACGTCTGGTTGATAGCAGTTAACAACAAACCATAACATTTATTTCATTCGTATGGAAGTGGCATTGGCTTTTCTCAGTAGCACATTGGGAACCTTCCCAATCCACTCCCTTATAATTGTGTAAATGCTTTCTTGGTAGAACACGGTAGCCAGCTTTCCCAAACGTAAAACTTTCAAGTAAAATTAAATTAAAGAAAAGTGATCTAAGAACAATCCTGGCAAAGATGGCCAAATTGCCATCTTTTGATTTATCTTTCCTGTAGTACATGATTTATTATAAATAGACCTATATACATGGTATTAAACTCAATTTCCAATTATAGGAACAGAATGTAAATTAAAATAAGATGACTTTTTTTAAAGTACTGCTCTGACAATTCAAGGTACATCAGGTATTCTAGCTAGCAGTGACATATCCTAAAATAGAGCGAATTGAATCAGATTGTTTAATGTATGACCTCATCACATGGAGCATTTCCCCCATCGTTGAACACTTTATCTCCATTTCAAGGACAAAGAGGAACAAACCCCATTACATGACACTTGTCTATTTCCAGCCATCATCCGTTGCCCTTTGTCCTTGAAATGGAGATGAAGTGTGCTAGAAGGAGGAAGCTCAGAACACAGCTAAGTAATTGTGTTTTGAGCCCCGGTGCATCACAGAACTGCCGCTAATGACAAAAAAAATGTGATGGGAATTGACAGATTCACCTGTGTTGAATTGTTTCAGTGTGGTGTTTCAGCCTGGTGCTCATGTGATGGGAATGTTTCTGCAAATGCTGATGATGGGATGCCTAGTGAGAACTCTGAGATGCAAAGTGACCTTTCAGATGAGGCTTGCTTTCCTGGGAACAGTTCCCTTCCCAGGGCCTCATTAGATGAGAATTCTTGTGTTCAGGACTCTGAAAGTTTTGATGTTGATAATGGAACACCTTGGAATTTTAACGAGCTTACATTTGACCAGCGAGATAACATTCGGCAATCTAGGCCTGCGACATAGCAGTCGGTTTGCAAACTGAAACTGATTTGTCTTTATATTAGTTGGCTAGAGAAATTGTCCTCAGATTCCAGGCTTCGTTTAGAATACCATGCCAGATCTTGCTCCTATAGCTGCCTTGTATTATTCATGGAATTTTCCTCAAGCATTTTACCTTTGCCTTTGGATTTTAGGACTATTTGAACTGTGTGTTTTACCTTGGATATATTCTACTATTGATCTTCTTTAACCCTTTTGTTGAACGCTATATTTGATTCAATAAAAGCCTATTTATTCAGAGACTGTCTGTTGTGTGTGTGACTACGTGGGGTGCTCCTTGTCTGAAGTGCAACATTCAGTGACATGGAGGCATGAGCATTCCTTGCCACTTGTCTGTCACTATATTTTCTCCATAATAGTAATCTAGGCTCCATAGGAAGTGGTGGATTCCTTTGGTGCACTCCATTATATTACGTGTCCCTTCATGATCCTTCTGTTGTTTAAGTGGTTTAAAGACAGTGTGGGTCCTATTGAAAGAATTATTTTTAGTATGTGCTGATCTTTCAATTTGGAGACCACCAAATTGAAAGAAATGTTAAAAGTGGAGGGAAGATATCATTGAAAAAATGTTGAAAGTGGACTTAAAATTCTGCTGGTATACTCAATGGGAAGAAGTCAATCAGAAGAGAGGAAGATCCCATTGAAAGGAATGTTCAAAAACTATAACATGGGTGGAGACATTGCCTCCTCTGGTGTGCGGGGCTTTGGAGAGGGCAAGGGGTCACATTGAAAGAAGGATTTTAAAAACTTTCCTATCTCCTTCAAGCTGCCTTGAGTCTCCTCAGAGGGAGAAAGACAGGGTATAAATGAAGTAAATAAACAAATAAATATAAGCAAATAAATAAATGTAAGGGGCTTTGGGCAGGGCAAATTTATCCCTTGGAAAGAAGATGTTTAAAGTGTTGTCAGTCTCCTTCAATGTGAGGGGCTTTGGTCAAGGCAACGGATCTCTTGCCTTTTGAATACTAAAGTTTTCCCTGATTAAAAATAATAATAATATGGAGAGAGGGGTGAAAGGATTCCCTTTGTGATGGTTCCAAACACAGGCAACAATGGGCAAAAACCTGAAGAGAGAGATGTGTGATGGGAAGACAGCACTTAAAACAGGACGATTAGGGAATTTCTTTGCTAGACAGGCAGTCTTTCCTTTAACTTTGCCTGGTTTGGCATGGTTCTGTGAGCCTCAAGTCTTAGCAGAAAAGGATAAAAAAGATTACGTTACAAACGCATCCCCTTAGGCATTGCACAATAAGGTGCATCTATGTTGTAGAATTACAGTGTTCCCTCGCTACTTCGCGGTTTGCTTTTCGTGGACTCGCTGTTTCACGGGAGAGAGGAGGAGGAGGGCTTGCTTCCAAGGAGGGCTGCTAATAGTGGTATCAAACTACATTAGTTCCACAGAGTAGATGCACACCAGCTTGCCCCCAACTTCTATCCCTTCCCCTCACACCCAAGTTTCACCGTCCGGCTTGAATAACCACCTCTATTATTCTGCACCGGGATGATAGTATCATAGCAAGAACTGCTTCAGCTTCATCTCGCCCATGAAGACTGAGGCCTCTGGGCCAGCCTCAATGCCATGGAGACCAGGCAAACCGAGGTGGGGTGGACTGCGCAGGTGCGGCCAGGTTCTTTCTCCTCTTTCTTTGGGAAACTCGGCTCTCCGGAGGCTCCAGGGCTGTCAGAATTGCCTCATCAAATACATTCTTGAGTCCTTTCTGCATGAGGGCGGAGCATTCCATGTACTTGATGGCCTTGAGGTCCCTGGCCAGCTTCTCAGCCATGAAAAAGGGCAGCTTGGAAATGAGACCCTGCCCCTTTATGGTCGTGCACATTGCTACGGCACTGCGAACGGGGGGCGGGGAGGCGGGAGGAGGAGGACTTACTTCCTTTCCTTCCTTCCCCTTGATGTGAAAGGAGGGAGGGGGAAAGAGGAGTGCCCCGTCATCGCAGATTTTCACTTATCATGGGTGGTCCTGGACCGTAACACCCATGATAAGTGAGGGAACACTTTAATGCAATTTGGGATTTATATTTGGGTGAGGCACCAGTATTTATTTATTTATTTACATCGTTTTTACCCCGCTCTTCTCAACCCTCGAGGGGGGACTCAGAACGGCTTGACAAAAGGCAGCAATTCGATGCCAATACACAATATAAATACAATATAAAACCATAAACATTCAGCATTAAAATACAGTTAGCATTAACACGTAATACACGTTAAATTAAAAACAGTGTTCCGTGCACAACATGAGCATTGAGCCATATCCATCAACTTGCCATTACAATTCCTATCCAAAGGGCTGCATTGTGCTAATGTGCAAAAGCCTGGTCCCATAGCCAAGATTTTACTCTTTTCCTGAATGCTAGGAGAGATGGGGTTGATCGTATGTCGCTTGGAAGCGCACTCCACAGGCGGGGAGCCACCACCGAGAAGGTACTATCTCTCATCCCCACCAACCGCATTTGAGAAGTTGGCGGGAGCGAGAGCAGGGCCTCCCCAGATGATCTTAAATTACAAGATGGGACGTAGAGGGAGATGCGTTCGGACGAGTAAGCTGGGCGTATAGAGCTTTAAAGGTCAAAACCAGCACTTTGAATTGAGCTCGGAAGTGGATCGGCAGCCAGTGGAGCTGACACAACAGGGGGTGGTATGCTCCCTGTATGTAGCTCCAGCTAGTAATCGGGCTGCCGCCCATTGTGCTAGTTGCAGTTTCCTAACTGTCTTCAAAGGCAGCCCCACGTAGAGTGCGTTGCAGTAATCTATTCGGGATGTGACCAGAGCGTGGACGAACGTAGCTAGATCAGACTTCCCAAGATACTCTTTGACAGAGAAGGTTGAAGCTCTTGTGAAACTACAACATGCATGATTCCATAGCATTGAGCCATGGCAATTCAAGTGGTGTCGAACTGCCTTCATTCTACAGTATAGATGCATCTGTAGTTGGGGCCTTTTATAGTTGGGTCCTTATTAAATAAAATTGATTTTAATAGTTCAGCTCCAATAAAATTTACGAAAATAAATTTCTCTAAGTATTGTGGAGATTAGAATGTCATAGTCTGTTAAAGGCTTGGAGTAATTAATGAAAAAGTAAATGCAAAATATTGTTGGTACCAGGTGCCCTACCAGTAAGTGGAACTTTTTTTTTGTCAAATAGTTTTTATTAGAGTTTCAACAAGTATTGGGGTTGTGGGGTTGGAGTGGGTGGGTGGGGTGGTTAGAAAGGGGAGGAGGAAGGGGGGCTAAGGGGGATGTGGGATGGGGGGTGGGGAGGGAGGGAGAAAGGAACTGGGTGCACTGGGGGTGAGGGGTTGGCTGTGGGCAGTCTCTGGGGGAATTGATGAGTGTCCTTTCTTCTTTGTGATCTTCCACGCATTTTTAATTAACTGTGTCCCCTCTCCTGCTGTCAGCATTCTCGTAGCCTATGTTGTGTCTTTCCTGGCTGACAAAACAGCCAATGGGATTCACTCGTCAGGTGTTGTTCCAAGCTTTTAGAAAGTCTTTGACCGGGGACCAGTCGGTCCGTTCGAGCGGGTATCCGCCCGCTTCGTTTAAGAGGAAAGTGAGTTTGTCCATGTCCATAATTTCCCCTATCTTGTTCAACCAATCCTCAGTAGTGGGGGTCTCCACGTTCTTCCATTTTCTTGCATACACTATCCTCGCTGCGGAACTTTTGAAGTAGGGGATGCAAGCAAGATTTTTGGATAATGGGTTAAATAAACTAGAATTCAGAGCAAAGGCTGTTGGGTGGGTATGCATTCTACTGTAGGCTGACATTTTGTTTGTAATCAACCAGTGTGTTCATGATAGAAACATCAGGGGAAAAATGGAATTGTTTGATAGGAATAGGGTAATCCCTAACAATCTGAGGTCAGTCTGGTTACAGCTGTCAAGATAATGAACTGATGTATTAAATTGAATCCTCTGTGCTTGTTTGCCTTGATGCAGACCTTAGTTCACTGTTTGAGCCAAAGGAAAATGAAGAAATGATTCAGTTAACTGCCAAGACCCAGAAAAATATATTTGGAAGGTCTAAGAAGGATACTGATTCAAAGGTCAACTTAAAGAGGGTCTACAAATATATATAATGAATCATTCACTCTTAACTGTTCGGGTCCCTGTTTTTCAAACTTTGACATTTAATGAACCTTTGCTGCTATGCTTTCTTGCATCTGCAGGCAGCCAGTTAGCAAAACTGCCAATTATCTAGGCATTTTGTGTTACCAAAGTTGTCTGAAGGATTGGAATTCAGCTATATGTTCAGCAAATTCATCAGTGTTAAATCCAGTAGAATATAATATGAGTCTGAGAATGTAGGTCAGTGCAAAATATCCAGCATCTGTGTGGAATTTACAGCGCAGGCAGGAGCAGCATCGCTTATTTCAAAAAGAGAGGGTTCCTCTATATTTAAAGGAAGAGGGAATTTCCTTGAATGCAGGTTAGTTCACCTCTCAATGACTATGAAGTGCAGTTATCAAAAATCTAGCAGTAACGTTCAATGAAGACATTGAATGATATTTAATATTACCCTCCCTTTTTCTATGGTAAATAATAGGCCTGGTTAGGTTTTCCGTATCTTGATCAAGTTCGTATTAAATTCGATTCTAAATTACTTTTGAAGTGTTTCTGAAGCACTTTAAGCAATCTGGAAGTAATTACCAAATTGGAAGCCGCCGCCACCATTTTTCGGAAAGGAAACGCCATTTTCGGAAAGGGTTTTCCCTTCCCTGGCCTTCCCTTCCATGCTGATTTCTTCCCTCCACCTGAGAACTGGAACGGAAGCCACCTTTAAGCTTCCACGCCCATGCCTTCCCTCCAGATCTGAAAGGCCCCGCTTTGGCCGCGGCTTTCCTTCCCCCCGTGGGGTCATTCAGATCCAGAGGGAAGGCTTGGGCTTGGAAGGCCTGGGCTGAATGGGGCCTTTCAGATCCGGAGGGAAGGCATGGGCTTTGGAAACTGCTTAACCCGCTTTGGATGCGATTTTCCTTCCTGCGGCCATTAACGAAGCATTTCCGAAATTTCCGAAAATTCGGTAATTTTGAAGCATTTCCCTAGAAAATTTCGGAAATCATTAAAAATTCGAAGCGCTAGCACACCCTACATCCGAAGCAAGTTTTGAACCATTTTTTGTTGGATCAACCAGCCCTAGTAAATAAATTATCAGTAGCCAATGACGGCTCCATCAGCCAAGAATCTTGGGGCTTGATTAGGCTTCTGTAAATTTGTCTTAAGTGAACAGATGTTATCTCTATTTTTATTAGCTATGAATCAAAATGTTGTATAACCTGGGATACATATTTTTGTTTTAGTATTGTGAAAGATAATGGCCCTTTCCAGGGTTTATTTGGACTAAAATTAATGCATGGAAGTGTCTGAAAAGGGATATGCTCCATGTCACCCATCTCTGTATGGTTTGCGCAGAGCCATATACTTATGTGCATGCTGAAATATGGAAGTCCAGACTCTGAAAAGAGGAGGAGACTACAGTATATTGCACACATATAGGCACAAGCAGCTGGATGTGATACCAAACCTCAGAGAACAGGCAGGCACTCAAGGTCCAAACTCAAATCATAAAATGGTTGATTTGGGGAACAGTCTGTAATAGTTTTGGAATTACATGCTCAATTGAAATTTTGTTTGGGCTTCTTTGTCATGGAATGCTGGTACGCGAAATGATTTATAGTTTCCAAATCACGATCTCTGAACCACTGCACTCTGGATAGCAAGTGTCCCAGAAGGAAGCAAAAATACAGCAGAGTTCTTTCACAGCAAAAACATGCCTCTCTACCATAAGAGTCCAACTGCCATCATCTGACCTTATCTACACATACTGTTTAGTAAATTCACAGATTCAGGTTTTCACCCTAAATATCCAAAGGCTTTAACCTTCATTGTTGCAATATTTACAAATATACAAATTAGGATTCACAGATTCTCATTCCATGTACTGGCAAACAATCAGTCATTAGACAGTCACATACAACATAGGCAGATACTCACACTGAGTCATACAGGAGAGAGAGAGATGGATTATTTCATCTGCCCTATATAGCCACTTTCTGATAAGTCATCAGTAATGGATTCTGGCTGATGCAACCCCCTTGCAATAACCCTCACATAGTTATGATTCAGCCATTACTACACCCCCTTAGGCAGGCATGTAGCCAGGGGGGGCTAAGGGGGCTTCAGCCCCCCGCCGAAATTCTCAGGGTGGTCCGCGAAAAGGCCTTACTGGTACATTATTTAAACTGTTATGTTTATTCATATCATGATCTGATCACCATGCTCATTATATCCCACATTAATGGGGTTATTGGGATAACAATACAAAAGGTTTGCTAGGATAGACCCTCTTCCACCCAGTCTCAGCCCCGAACCAAACTCAGCCCCCCGAATCAAAATCCTGGCTACGGCCCTGCCCTTAGGTATTGCATCATGACATTCACAGTCATTATCCAGGTGCTATCAATATACTACATGTTCATCAAACAGTATTTTTCCCTATTATTAGAGCTGCTATGCCATTTCTATCTACCATTCTTCTCAGAATAAAGAAGGCTGGCTTGTAATATATAGAAAAGAGCACACAAAAACACTCCGCATATACACAAACACTGGAATATTAGTCTTCAAAATGTTCCAGAGAACAACCGCTTCCCAATACGTTGTCCTGAGCCTTCAGGCTGCATGTTATCAGGCTTTTCTCCCCACTGTGTTATTTAGGGACTTCACATTCAGCTCTAGCTTATTTGTGTGTGGTAGTGCCAGGGAACTGGATTATATGGACTACCTGCTGATTTGCTCTTGCTTGATACCTGTTCAATAACTTTTGGCTTAACCTTATCATGGGCTTGTGCTGAGGATAAAGTAAGGACAACTATGTGCACCTTTAGAGAAAATACCACCTTGTAATGATAATAGTAATCACAATAGTACAGACATTATATTGATTAGTTTTTAATCTAGTGGCTAGTATCAAGTAGAGTAGACTCTTTGAAATTTGCTTAATGCTGCATACCAATAGCATGCGTTGAAGGTAGGGTCAGGACCCATGGAAGGTACCTCAGTCAGCTTGTAGCTGAACAATACCACCTGAAACCTCATGTTTGTCTCTTACTCATCAATTATTGATGTCTGAAGGAAGCAATTTTGATATTTTCCCCATTGATCAACACTGGTAGTCCAATCCATCAAAGAATCTCATGCGTTTAGCCACTTAGACTGAAAATCTGTGTTTTTATGCCAAAGAATGAGCTTCATAGGGGCTCAACTCTGAGTAACAATATAGTGTAATGCAGTCTTAAACCTACTTCTGGAAGGCCTAATCACTCAATTTTAAACTATGAATTTTAACTTTATTTTACTTTTATTCGTATTGTTCTATACATTTTAATATATGCAATTAATGTTAATTTGTTTTCTATGTGTGTTTTAACTATGTTGTACCCTGCCTCAAGCCATGAGGAGAGGTGCATAACAAATACAATTGGTTGTTGTTGTTGTTATATTCCTGAGAATAAACTCCACTGAACCCACCATGGCAAACATTATTTGTGTAGAGTTACCAAATTATTGTTATCCACATGCTTGGTTTCAGCTGGACTGGGAAGTTCTCCTGAAACTCTCAAAATAGTGTACATAAACTTATATGTAAAATTTAATGGTGAATCGCATAAGCTGTCCCATATTTATTGTTTAAGATATTCTTTACTGATCAGTGTTTTTCTTCTTTGCCAGTTTGATTATTACAATGCTGTTCGCATTAACCAAAGGGATGAGAAGGGCAATTATGTGGAGCTTGGTGATGAATTCATTCTGGAACCAAATGAACACTTCAATAACCTGCTGGTGAACACATCGTATAGTGATATACAGCTTCCTACAAATGTTTACAACAAAGGTACAGCCCTTCTGCTCCCTTTTTGTTGATAAAATGACAGCAAAGCCGTAGAAGAAAGAGAATATAGCTTGGCAACCTTAGGAATAGAAGTTTACAGGTTGCGTGCTGCATCCATTCATGAATTTATTCTTGTTCAGTTTCTTGCTTGGATGTGGGATTTCTGAGTATTTTCAGATGCCCACCTAAGAATGCTTCTTCATTCAAGGAAAGGGTGCATGCTTTGTGCCTTTAGACTAAAGCAGAGATGTTTTGAGCTTCAGCTCCCACAAACCATAGTCAGGCAGAGGGAATTATTTTTGTGTTAAATCTGTGCAGTTTGCCCTTTAGATTCCCAGTATAATAACAAACATTGCCAGTTAAAGGATTTCAAATACTAGTTCAGAAACCGGAGCCAGTGGAAAACCTTCACAACCTTTTATTCCTTCATAATTCACTTTTGAAACAAATCGTTGGATTATTCTCTTGTTTTGGCACAGATCCTGCTATTTTGAATGGGGTATATATGTCTGAGGCATTGAATCCTATTTTTGTGGACAATTTTGAAAGAGATCCAACGCTCACGTGGCAATACTTTGGCAGCTCTACAGGATTCTTCAGGCTTTATCCAGGTACAAAATCTCATACTTACTTGATCTTTTCTCGGAAATCTGCATTTTTAATGCTGAGAAAAGGACTATCCAATGCTAGAATCAGTTTAGAAATGTTATAGTAGAACCCTATAAATGAGCCAGTTAGTGTTTACACCTTTGAAGCTATAATGCCCTATGAGTACTGACTTGGCAGTTGTTAGTGAACATGGATATAAACATGCTTACGGTATTAAAATCCTGTCCATTTCAATGAAAGAAGTGAGTGGATGCCCAAGAATGCCTTTCTGAAATCAATATCATTTAGAAGAGCTTCACTTTGCCCTCTTTGTGCCTGTTTTCGGTCAGTCAAATGTGGAGTAGTGTTGCTGGTATTATTTACTATCAAGTTCAGTTAATGGTGAAGCTGTAAAGGATAAAGATCCATGAGTCCTATTTGTTATAATTATGACAACTCTATTATACGTCGTTGTCATAGTACAACGACGTATCTACAACATAGTTATGTAATGGAATTACATTCACCTTTATTGGAGAAGAAAGTCAGTGCTCTACATTCTTGGAGGTTAGGAGGATAAGACCCCTGCAAAAGTGGGAAAATGGGAATGCCCCTTGGTCCCCATAAACTACCATCTATGGGGAGTGTGCCAGTAGCCACTCCATTGTAGCACTTCTACTTATCCCTTTGCAAGGCGGAAGCAGGAGGCTGGCATGCTCACCAAATGTGGGAAAGCAGGAAAATCAGTGGCCAAGGTTTGTTATCCTTAAACCTTTCACTCTGCAGGGATGGGTCCTGCCACAACCACAGTCTATCTCCCCCGGGTGTCCTTATTTCTCCTGCTGCCCCTGTAAAGTTTTGCATTGCCTGTGATGGAGGCATCCCGTATTCCCTCTTTTGGATAAATGCCACAGGAGCAAGAGTAGTGAACGTGAATTGTCGTTGGTGTCAAACGTGTAAATAATTTAAATAATCTGTGATAGTTAGACACATGAATGCACATTTTAAGTGTAACTCTAACTATCCATATATATATACTGTATGTGTGTATATATATATATATATATATATATATATATACTATATAGAGAGAGAGAGAGAGAGAGAGAGAGAGAGAGAGAGAGAGAGCAGGGCGGGCGGGCGGGCGGGCGGGCGGGCTTTGGATAACAAAAAAAGGGTGAACACCCCTGTGGTGTTTGTTTTGCTGTCCGTGCCCCTGTTCAGAAGATTTCACTTTACTTTCTGTCCCTGTGATAACTGGGTTTTGAAAAAACTGACTTGTTGTGGAAACAAGGCTTGGCAATAAAGCTTCAGTGGAGGCACCTTTCCCCCCATAACTCTTCCAGGAGTGGATTTCCCTTCTGAGGGGTAGATTTCTCTTGCTTCCTTTGTCTCAACCCCATTCTTAACTATGAGCCATTTGTAAGTTGGATGTTTGTAACTCTGAGACTGGCTATATAGTTATGCATACATACAACTGAAGGTCCAGATACCACACCATAAACCAATGGGATTAAGGTAGCTGAAGTCCAACCAGGTTGGGAATGCCTGCTTAAATACATTTCTTCCTCTGTGTTAAATTTACTCCTAGTGAAATTAATGTGCATAGAGAGAAGTCACAAAACATTTATTTGCTTTAAAATATATAGTGCTTTAGAAAACCCAAATAATTACTCCTGCTCTTTGGACAATTAATTGTGACTTTAATGTTTTCTGATTTTGTTCTGCTCTAAGGCGTAGAGGAATTGCAGTTATGCAACCCATGCCAAGAGAGAGCTGTGTATTTATCTAATTAATACATTTTTATCTTCTCTGTATAATATTGAGGACATCTCACAGTGCATTAAGAGCAATCAAAATGAAAAAATGTCAAAAGTCATACAGTCACAATTAGAACAGCTAATAAAACATTCAGTGGACCGACCGCATGCTAACTGTCAAGGGCCTGCTTTGACCCTGCTTTAATGTAGAAAGGAAAAGTCTGTTAGCTTTCCCCAGAAAATGCATTCCAGATTTAGATGTCTCCATGTCAAATACCCTGGCTGTCATGCTTGGCTTGACTAGTGATAAGCCTTCTTCTATGAATCAATGACCTGTGGAAGGTGATGGACAGAACCAGAGCTGATAGCAGATCTCTCCATGAGGGATACCTCATATCTTCTAGGTTGGGATGATATCTATCTATTCTATGTATATAATAAAAGTCCGTGTTTGCGGGCGGTGGGTGGCTGGTGTGACCGAGCGAATATGTGCCAGCATTTCGATTGGCTGCAACTGTCAGATTATTTGCATAAATGGCTGTGACTGGCCAGCCTCCCAACATTCCAACACAGCACAGAGAGGGAAGGGAAGGGCCTGAGGCAGGCATACATGGCTGGAGTTGAAGTTAAGCAATGGGGGAGGTGGTTCACTAAATACAGTCAAGGTAATGAGGAGCAACAAACTCAAAATGAATAGTGCTGTTGTATTAACTAGCAGATCATAGTATAACATAGATATATTAACAGTCATCAGTGGGGAACCTTTCCCCTAAGCGTACTCACGCTTTATGAGCCCACAATGGGAATGTCTCTGCACATGAAAATATAAAGCCCACGGGCAAGTCTCTTTCCCACAAATGGGAAACTGATGACTGTTAATATATCTATGTTATACTATGATCTGCTAGTTGTATACATGTATGTTATGTGATATACCTGCATATTGCCATTCATTGTTTAATACAACAGCACTATTCATTTTGAGTTTGTTGCTCCTCATTACCTTGACTGGAGTTGAAGTTAGCCAGTTGACAGTTTTTTCTGTTGAAAATGGAATGTTCAGTACCTTCACCCAATACACTTCTAAGGTAACTCAGAGGGAAAGCAAAAGGCCTCAGGCAGTCAGCCACTGCGGCCCACAGCAATGACAGATCAGGACCAAACATGGCAAACAAGGGACCAATGGCCCACTTCACAACCTGGTGTGGTTTAGGGCAGGATGGGCCACGAATCTTGGCACACAATGCCATCCTCAAATAACCCGGGCACCACCGGGTCCTCAGCTAGTATGATAATAAAGTAGATGGTTTGTATGGAGAGGCCCCAAGTTTAGCCTATCATCTCGAAAAAGAAACAGGTTACAAGGTAACCTTGTAATAGACAATAGTTAACCCACTCGTTTAAGATAGTAAATAGGACAAGACAACTTTTTGTGCTGATATATCCTTACATCAGGGGGTGAGAAGTGGAGAAATTATGACCTATCTGATGGTTTTGGACCACAAACCCCCTATTTTAGGCTGGATAGGATAAGAGTTTTAGGCAACAACAAAAGATCTGTTGTGGTGGGCATGCAACTGGCCTGCAATTATAAGATTTCCATTGATTTCAACTTCATTCAGCTGCCATCAAAATTTAGATACATGTGCTAACATTCATTCTTTGTCATGCTCACTTTTTCTCTCGCCAAACTCTGGCTGTTCCTTCAAGTCAGTTTGTGATTTCTTTGGATACAAGCATCTGTTTCTTGTGCGTATATAATTCCTTAAAGCAACATACTAGTATAAAGGCAGGATAATCTCACGATACTGAAAATGACAATGTGCTAGAAAAGGGCAAATTCATCCTCAGGAATTACTTTTTAAAATTAGCATAATTCATAGAATATGATGAGCATTTACATTTGCTCCATCTCAAGAGGACATAAAAATCATGACATTAGAATGCTATGAAGGGTCACCGAATAATAGAACCATAGGGTTGGAAGAGACCTTTTGGGCCATCCAGTTCAACCCCCTGCCAAGAAGCAGGAATAGCATCCAAAGCACCCCGGACAGATGGCCACCCAGCCTCTGTTTAAAAGCCTCCAAAGAAAGAGCCTCCACCACACTCCGGGGCAGAGAGTTCCACTGCTGAACAGCTCTCACAGTCAGGAAGTTCTTCCTAATGTTCAGGTGGAATCTCCTTCCCTGTAGTTTGAAGCCGTTGTTCCACATCCTAGTCTCCAGGGCAGCAGAAAACAAGGAACCACATTCATGGCTCAAAATGGACAGTGTATTGTTTCCTTTGTGAATCATATCCACAGCAAACTTATTTTTTCATGTTTCTTCAGGAATAAAATGGACACCAGATGACAATGGAGTCCTTTCCTTTGACTGCAGAAATCGAGGCTGGTGAGAGATTTGGAAAAGATTTCATGTTTTTCTCTTTAAGTGATGGTATTTCTGTATCTTAAAAATATTGATGAAATCTTTTCCAGTGGTTGCTTAACTTAACTGTTGTCTTCTCTACATCCTTTGATATAATTTCAAGAATAAAGAATGGCAAGTATGCAAACTTTGACATGAAAATATTCCATAGAGTGTATGAAGTGCTCCTCATTGCTCCTTCTTTCAACATGCAGAGTTTAAGTGCTTAGTTCGCTAAAGTCTCTTTCTCAACAAACCGCATTGTGATATACTTTTCTACTTTTCACTTCTGAATCATGACCTAAATATTGTCAAAGCACTCTATTGTGTTTTATCCTTTCCTCCTTCATGTCATCATAGGCTTCTTAGGGTCTAAAGGGAACACTGAAATTGCTTTCTATTCATGTCCACACTGATGCGCACACACAAACACACCGAAATGGTTTTAAATTGTCTGTTACTGCTTGTGTTTGAGTTTTATTGATCGTATTTTTTTATAATTGCTATTGTTTTTGTTATTATGTGTTACTGGGCTTGGCCTCATGTAAGCCGCTACGAGTCCCCTTGGGGAAATGGGTGCGGGGTATAAATAAAGTTAATAAATAAATAAATACATAAATAAAAAGTGGAAACAGCTTTTCTACGGATATAGGCAACTGGCCTATTTCACTACTGGCCTTATAGCACTTTTTCTGCATGACTCTCCTTACAGCCACCCACCTTTTATTTTTGCAATCATTATAGCCAACTAGTGTTTCAAGAGCAGCCCCAAGATTACATTAGGACAGTGGGTCCCAACCTGTGGTTCCCCAGATGTTTTGGCCTTCAACTCCCAGAAATCCTGACAGCTGATAAATTGGCTGGACTTTCTGGGAGTTGTAGGCAAAAACATCTGGGGACCCACAGTTTGAGAACCACTGCATTAGGAGGTATTCTCAGAAGGCTAAGGATATCAATCAGTATAGGAAGGAGCCGAGCTGCTATTCTTTCCATATAGGGATATGTAATATAAAAACACAAGTGAATGATAAAGGCATTTAAAGTCACTTATTATTGGTTTCTTTTGATGGAACATTATTTGTTAATAGTAGACTTTATCTTTTAGTTATCCAGATTTCATTATTTTTTCTTATGTTTGCTAAGCAATGCAGCACTCCAAAGGAACAGAGAAATTATAATAGCACTCAAATCCTGTATATGTTTGCATAGAAGTACATCTCATTGATTTCAATGGGACTAACTCTCTAGGGCAGTGGTTCTCAACCTGTGGGTCCCCAGATGTTTTGGCCTTCAACTCCCAGAAATCCTAACAGCTGGTAAACTGGCTGGGATTTCTGGGAGTTGCAGGCCAAAACACCTGGGGACCTACAAGTTGAGAATCACTGTTCGAGGGTATGGATATAGGATTGCATCCTGTATCAGTCGTAGATGCATCCTAGAATCATCAAGTGAAACGTGAAAAGAACAAATTACTTTGTATTATACCATCTTTTGGTCAACCAAAGGGTGGTAGAATCTACCATGGTTGACTCTACCATACTTCAGGTATTCATCTCTCTTTTCCTCATCAGTGTATTGTATTCCATGATATCCATGACATCTTCCTGTTTGCCTTGCTTGCACATTTACTTTATATTGATTGCTTCCCTTTCCTGTTCCTCTCAAGGTATATCCAGGCAGCCACATCACCCAAAGATATTGTAATTGTGGTGGATATCAGTGGGAGCATGAAGGGACTGCTGCTGACCATTGCCAAGCACACGATTGTCACTATTTTGGACACACTGGGAGAAAATGACTTTGTGAACATAATTGCTGTAAGTGTTTAAACATCCTCTTTGTGAACGAGACCATTTTGATTTTTGATTTCACTATTTTGTGAAAAGAGCTTTCTGCCCAGAAAGGACCCTGAACTCAGAAAACACAAGTTTTGTAACTGAAACCCTTCCTTTGGTTTGTGCTTGTTTCAGGCAGAAAATGTTTTGGAACATAGACCCCCAAGGCACCTCAGTTTTTGGCTGTCTATACCAGAAACTAATGCCAGTTGCTAAATTTAGTCTGTTGCTATTTGATTAAGACTTTGAACAGGCTTGGACAAACCTTTTACTCTCAAGAGCAATTTTCATGGGATTAAAAGACAAGAGAATCCTCACATCCTCAGCCTTCAAGGATACAAATCTTAATGAACAAAGCAGCTAGTTTGAACTCTCTGTCATTCAGGAGAGACACCTGGGATGGGACAGATAAAAATGCCAAAGGTTCACTTTCTAAAGATCTCCTTTGCCCTTGGATTTTGAAGGGCCACTCAAGGGCCACTCAGTCCAACCCTCCAGCCATGTACAAATACAAAATCAAAGCACTCCCAACAGGTGGCCATCCCGGCCTCTGTTTATGTTTAAAAACCCCACGGACACGCAACCACATTTGGAGGCAATGAATTTTAAATTTTGAGCAATCTGACACAGCAGTTGTTTTGTCTTTTACACAATAAAGTGCTAGACCAGAGCTTACCAAGCTGTACGTTGTGACGCATTAGTGCGTCAGCTGCAGTGTGTAGGTGTGTCACATGAATGTAATGAGAAACTCTAAGCCTATGTGAAATGAGCAATAAATCATATATTTTCAAAAATATAAACAAAAGGTTTTCATAAGATACGTTGCATCCCCATGCATTTCATTATTATAATTTAAGTATGTATCCATATGGTTTAACTTCGGTTTGCTAGTAACACTGAATCACTGTGTTGTGAAATGATGCATGTATAAAATTATGTAACCACCATGAAATGTTTGAAAAGCTCTGTGTTAATATATTAGCTGCAGTGCGTCGATGTGCTGTGTGAACATAATGAGAAACCTCTAAATCTGTGTGAAATAAGTAATGTCAAACGCCTTCATGAGAGATGTGTCCATGTAGATTTCATTGTTACAATTTATGTATGTGTTCATATATCTTATAATTTATTTATTTACTTCACTCGTATACCGCTTTTCTCACTCCGGGGAGGGACTCAACATATTTATGGCAAAATTTAATGCCGCACATACATATGAAACCTAACATGAAACATCAATAACATGTAAATATCGATTAGACCATTAAAATGTAAAAACATTTAAACATTAAAACATGGAGTTAAAAGCATATTAATATAAACATTAAAATCACATAATCCAAAAATCATGGTCCAAGGCCGTTTCAAATGTCAAATATCAATTGCATATAATCCCTAATCACTCATTGTATTGCTTACTGCCCAAAGACTTGGTGCCATAGCCAAGTTTTTACTTTTTTCTGAAGGCCAGGAGGAAGGGTTCTGATATAATTTCATTAGGGAAGGAATTCCACAGTTGAGGAGTCACCACTGAGAATGCCCTGTCTCTCGTCTCCACCAGTTGCACGTGCAAGGGAGGTGAGACCAAGAGCAGGGCCTCCCTGGATGATCTTAAGGGGTTTAATTACTGTGTCACAAAATAATGCATGTCTAAAATATTTCACCCACATGAAATGTTTGGAAAATATCTGCTCTACACATTGAGTATGCAATTTATCTGTCAACATCTTTCACATACAATCACATACATATAATGTTGTTGTATGCCTTCATGTCATGTCTGACCTATGGTGACCCTAGAGTGAACCTATCAGAGGGGGCTCGCCTTTGCTTTTCTCTGAGGCTGAAAGAGATTGATTTGCCCAAGGTCACCCAGTTCAGTGGGGAATCAAATCCTGGTATCAAGAGTCATAGCCCAATGCTCAAAGCACTACAATATGCTGGCTCTACACATATGTATTTATATTCTGATAGATAGGCAAGCAGTAACCTTCTCCTGTTCTCCAGGGCCACTGTACAGTATTCATTCCCTTTCTCATCTGTGGTCCAGCAATCATTTATTGATTTTATTTATTTATTTACCACATTTATACACCACCCTTCTCATCCCGAAGGAAACTCAAGGTGGCTTTACAACAGGCAGCAATTCGATGCCATACAAATATATCCATAAAATAAACAATTAAAATCCAAGCCAGGAAAACCTCAATTATTAAAACATCAATACAAATCACGCAATCCAAATCATAATCCAGGGTCATTCCATTTGTCAATCACATCAATCTGTGGTCATTTATTGCACTGCTCCAAATAGTGATCAATGTCTTGGTCACATTAAACTTTTTCCTGAAGGTCAGGAGAGAGAGGGCTGATCTAATTTCACTGGGGAGGGAGTTCCATAACTGAGGGGCCACCCACTGAGAAGGCCCTGTCTCTTGTCCCCACCAATCGCGTCTGCGAAGGAGGTGGGACTGAGAGCAGGGCCTTCCCAGATGATCTTATCCTCAGAGGTGGATCACAGAGGGAGATATGTTCGGACAGGTAAGCCAGGCCATTACCGTTTAGGGCTTTATAGACTAAAGCTAGCACTTTGAATTGTACTTGGTAGCAGACTGGCAGCCAGTGGAGCTGACGTAACGGGGGAGTTGTATGTTCCCTGTACTCCGCTCTGGTGAGCAATCTGGCTGCCACTCGCAGGACCACTTGAAGCTCATTTGCTGGCCCCTCCTTCCGCTCTGTGCAGCATGGAGCTCTCTTTCATTTCTGTGTTTCTTAATGATAGTAGGCAGTTTAGCATGTATTTTAATCCTTTGGCTAGTCATGCTATTATGGATGATCAAGGCTGGAATGACTTTGCATTTCCTGCTCCAAGCTGAATGGGAACTCTGCTGCTACTGAAGTAGTGTCTGACACTAGCAGAGGTCCTGCTCAACCCCTTGTAAATACAGGTGTAATAGCAGTTAATCTCAAGTGAATTAGCTGCCCCATAGCACCAGATCTACCAGCTGTGCTTCTCCTCTACACTTTCCTGACCCCACGTCAAGAAAAGCATAAGCAGTGTTTCAAGCTTCTGTCCTCAAGTAAACCAGCTTTTCAAAATTATCCTCATTTGCTACGTAAGTAGCTTGCTTTGAGACAAAGCTGTCTGCAGAGAACTGTCCTAATGTGTCCCAACCCACAAAATTGGCTTGTTTTCGCTTTGCTGCAGCTACTTGCTGTGAATTGTTCAAATTTTAAGAGCTTTCACCACAATAACCTCATTCTTATTGTAACCTACTTCTGATAATATTAAAGATCTGCATGTAATTTTTGTAATTGGCTATGCTCTGTTCAGATATTTTCTCTGTTCTGTGTTGCTTTTGAAAGGAAACAAAATCCCACAGCAAATTCCACATGAGCATCAAGTTGAGGCTCTCTTTCTCAGCAGTTCGTAGAATGAGTATCTGCTTAAGGAAAGGAAGGAGGCAACACCCAATAATTCCCAACATCTATAGATTTGATGGGAAAAAATAATAATCGTGGGACTGGAAAAGTATATTTAACTGTGAGAGAGGACTAACTGGAAATGATGGGACTGGAGGACTTGATTATTCTGTGGTCACAATGTTTCTCATAGTGATAGTTTATTCAGAATGATTACGTGTTACTTTAGAACAGGCACGGGCAAACTTCGGCCCTCCCTTCAGGTGTTTTGGACATCAACTGACGTGAACCCATTTATATAATAGATGATTCCTAACAGCCTACTGGCTGTTAGGAATTGCGGGAGTTGAAGTCCAAAACATCTGGAGGGCCAAAGTTTGCCCATGTCTATTTTATTTATTTATTTATTTGTCACATTTCTATACTGCCCCTCTCAGCCTGAAGGCAACTCAGGGCGGTTTACACAAGGCAGTCTCTGCCCTCAATACAACACAAGCAAACAAACAAAAAAATAACCATATAACAACAAATTAACAATTAAAACATACAATTGCAGTCTCAGTGTCATGTTGAAATCAGTTTCCGTCACATCGTCGTCATTCCATATATCTAATTAAACCTTTATATTTCATCAGCAAATGCCTGCTCAAACAGCCAGGTCTTGACTTTCTTGCGAAATGTCAGGAGGGAGGGGGCCGATCTGATGTCTCTAGGGAGGGCGTTCCAAAACCGAGGAGCCACCACTGAAAAGGCCCTGTCTCTCGTCCCCGCCAGTCGCGTCTGCGAAGAAGGTGGGGCCGAGAGCAGGGCCTCTCCAGATGATCTTAAACATCTCGATGGTTCATAGGGAGAGATGCGTTTGGACAGGTAAGTTGGACCCGAATCGTTTAGGGCTTTAAAGGCTAAAGCCAGCATTTTGAATTGTGCCCGGTAGCAAACTGGCAGCCAGTGGAGCTGGTGCAACAGAGGAGTTGTACGCTCTCTGAATGCCACTCCTGTTATCAACCTGGCTGCTGTCCGTTGGACTAGTTGCAGCTTCCGAACAGTCTTCAAAGGCAACCCCACGTAGAGAGCGTTGCAGTAATCTATATGGGATGTAACCAGAGCGTGGACCACCGTGGCCAAGTCAGAAGGTGTTTTAGAAGGTGCAAGAGTTCTACAAGCAATTTACAAAATTGTATGACAACATGATCATATTCAAACTACAGTGAAGTGGCAAGATGTTCATTCAGAACCAAATTATTCAGGTGTCATCTCCAGTTCTCAGTGCCCCAGGTTATTTCCCATGTTCTCCAGTGTTGTTATGCCGCGCCCTGGGCCTATAGATGAGTGACTGGGATTGCTGTAAAGGTCCTATGCCCAGGGGTTAACGGGTGCCTTCCTTTCAGGGAGAGAGTTACCACAAAGTCCAAGGACTAAGGCTCTTTGAAACAGTTAACAATATTTATTTCTTCAAAGTCACAAAATGCAGGTGATTAGAAGTTGGCAAATTACAAAGACAAGAGCCAGATGACAAAAATCAGCTTACTCAGTCCCTTTTTGCTCAGTTCGTGGGCGATGGATGGTGATGCTCTCCTTCTCTTCTCTCTCTGGTCAATAACCACGGATGGTTAAAGGCCCCAGCTCCTGGATCCCTATAAAAGTGAAGGGTGAATCCTTCCTATGATGAATCCAGGGCTGGCCGAAGGCGACTGGAGTCCCACACTTTCCTTCGAAACCTTCCAATATGCTTGAAATAAGCGAATGGACTCCAGCAGTTGTTGTTATTATTATTTAAAGGGAAATGGCAGGTCAGGGCTGAAGCACCTGAAGACTCAGCCACCAGTCCCTGCAGCGTTGAAATCCCTGGTGGTCACTGAACAAGCAGAGAGGTTCCCTCCCTTTCATAACCTCTAGAATTGGAGGGAAAACCTGAGACACTGATTGGCTGGGACTCTGGGGTGACTTTTGGAGGGAAAATACTGGGTAATGATTAGAGGAAGGAAACAGAGAGAATGAGCCCCTCCCAACCAGGGAAAAAATAACAACCCAGCCCCCAAACTGCACAGAAGCCTTGAAAAAAAAATGAGGCCTGTTAATCTAGCACAGTGCTGTCAACTTCTAACCGGCCAAGGGCCGGACTTGAGGTCACTGATGACCTGGGGGGCCGTTCGGCCCTGCCCCAGGCCCCACCCCAGGCCCCTCCCCCAGCCCCGCCCCCTCCTAAGCTGTCATTCTTCCTCGTCTTTCCCCTGACTGGTTTCTCCTTTCTCCCTCTTTCAATATAAACAGCCAGTCAGCTGACTGGCTTCTCCTTTCTCCCTCTTTCCCCGCGCCCTTGCCCCGATCCCGAGCACCGGGCGCGGCGGGAAGGAGGAGGGGCGAAGGAGGAAGAAGGCAGCCAGTTGACGCGGACGCGCCGTGGCTCCAATCGTGAGCTGCGGTGCAGGGAGGGGAAGGAGGAAGGGCAGGAGGAGGAGCCAGCTCACTTCCTCCTCCCTGCCTTCGGCCGCCTTTTTTAAAAAAAATAGATTTTTTTAAAATGGCAATATAGCGGGGGCCGTGCCCAACAGGCTGGTGGGCCGTGTGCCCAGCAACAGCCCTGATCTAGTACAAATTCAGCCACCAATTGAGGCTGCAACAGTTGTCCAAACTCTCAATTTCTGAATACATTTTGTGCCAGCAATGGCAATAGCCACCAATTGAGGGAGAAAACATTCTGTAAGGGGCAAACTAGACTGCTTTGTTTATCTCGGGAACGGTAGGGAGAGAAACACAGTCACAATTCTTTTTTTAACCAGGGAAATTTATGTGAGGAGTTGGAGAAAGAAAGAGAAGATTAGCAGTCAAGGGATCCTAAATCGCATTTTGTTGCCATTGCATACTCTTGCATTTTTTTTCTGGGGAAAAAACTGTTAACTATGCATCCACTTCTAGATTTATTTCAAAAAAGCACTGAGAGGCACTTTGTAGAATCCTACATTGTAAAATATGTACTTTGCTGTAAAAGCCATGAGAATAGTGTGCAGCTCTAGGGGCTATTCTTTATTCATGACAGTATCTGCTAATGCTTTAGTAACTTCAAAAAAATTCCTAATATTGAGTGCATTTTTTCCTTTTGTCTTTACAGTACAATGATTATGTTCATTATGTTGAATCCTGTTTTAAGGGGATTCTGGTTCAGGCTGACCGAGATAACAGAGAGGTAAGTATTAGATAAGTTTTCAATTACAGCCTAGAGATGCATAAGTAAATCAATGTGTAGGTCAAGAAAAAATGAGGGAGATAACTAGCATGGACAGTTGGACACACTAAAACAACACACATATACAGTAGAGTCTCGCTTATCCAGCATAAACAGGCCGGCAGAATGTTGGATAAGCAAAAATGTTGATAATAAGGAGGGCTAAAGGAAAAGCCTATTAAACATCAAATTATGTTATGATTATACAAATTAAGCAACAAAACATCATGTTTTACAACAAATCGACAGAAAAGGCAGTTCAATACATGGTAACGTTATGTAGTAATTACTGATTTTATGAATTTAGCACCACAACATCGCAATGTATTGAATCAGGTGTGGATCCGGGCAGGAGGCAAACAGCGTTGGATAAAACAAAACGTTGGATGAGTGAAGGTTGGATAAGCTGGACTTTACTGTAATGGCTTTCAGCCAGTTTAACATGCACAGATTTCACCTAAAGTTTATAAATGATACTTTGTTGTACAACAACTACAAAAAAAACTCCCAGGAAGAACAACAGATTCTTGTAATAGACTCATGCTTCCCTGGGCATAGAAATGCCTCAGTACCTGAATCAATGGAGATGCCTACTTGTACATTATCTCTGTGTTAATACACAAGGAGACTTGAATATTTCCTCCCTCCTGGTATGTAACTGTCCCTGCATTCCCCTCTGTTTTATGTTTTTACTCACTGCCATGAGAATATATCTTTCTGGTCTTGTATTGTCAAAGGCTTTCTGGTCTTGTTTATTTAGCATTTCAAGCAGCTGGTGGACGAGTTACAAGCAAAAGGAGTCGGGACAGTGAACAAGGCCCTGACAGAAGCCTTCAGGATCTTGAGAGAGGTAAAAGAAATTTCAAAACGGTGGGCTTTGGGATTTTCCCTTTTTTTAAAAGGACATTCCACCTTCCTTCTACGTCTTGAAGCACTGCAGCGATTGTGGCAATGCTTGGTCTTTGAAGGAACGGCGATAGTGACAGAAACCTTTTGTGACAGCACCAAAAGCTAATGATGAGCATATTGGCTGAAACTACAAGGGAAAGTATGATGGTGACATGGTTGGACACTGGTATTTTAGGAACATTGGTGTGTGTGTGTGTGTGTATGCGTGAGCACACACATACACACATATAAATTCATTAAGGGTATGCCTCAAGATAGCTTTGAAGTGGTGATGTCTCTGTGTTGTAAAGTCTCTGATAAAAAAGATGGTTTATAGATTTGACTTGTGAGGTCAAGCAGTAAATCCTGTAACTAACAGCAAACTATGTGAGAACAGGTGACCTCAATAGTTTCATGGTCTTGGCACTTCCCAAATTTTGTTTTCTCAGCACTGATATTGTTAAGTTGGGCACTGAATTTGATTGGAACACTGTCCTTCCTATTTCAGCATCGTGCCAATTCTTCAGTGGTTTGTGAGCATATAGAGATTGATTGGGTCCGTTTTCCAAATGACAGGAGAGGTGAAAGGGGCTAGAATTGAGTCATTTGATGGTGTGAGGAGCGTTTCATTGCTAAGACTGACAGTGACATATAATTAAAGTGCATATATTCCCTGAGCCAAGTTCACTCACACAGTCAAAACCTGGGTCCTCAGCCTTGTATTCGGCGAAAGGAGTGAGCTAGCTTGGAATTACTCCATTTTGCAACACTATAATGCGACTAATTGGCATTTTTAGATAATGTACAGCTACAGCAATTGTGCTTTCTTTAAAAACAACATAATCAAAAATCTTTCATAACCATAAAAATTCTGATTTCCCAATATGAAAATGTTTGCAAACCCATTTAATAACCATAATGTTCCAACATGTCATGGGGAGAGATGAGTGTTTGATGGCAGACTTAGTACTCTTGTTCCTGACTTCTGGGAATAGTGGTCAGAGGTCAGGTATATCTATCCTGCTTTCCTATGGAGAACAGGCACTAAAATATTCTGTGGACTTAACAAAGATCTGGTATTTCTCACTGCCAACTGTCAAATAATTTAGTATCTCCAATTGTGAACTGCTCCAAGTCGCCTCCTGGCTGAGAGGGGCGGTATATAAATATAGTAAATAAATTAATAATACACTGCTTTTTACACTGTGGATCCTGACCCCAAATGGGTCCCCTTTGCTCAATGTTGGGGTCACAAAATATTTGGCAACAGTAAAAGATTTCTGTATGCAACTCATTTACACAAATCTATTATTTATTTATTTATTTATCTATTTACTTTATTTATATTCCGCTCTTCTCACCCCGAAGGGGACTCAAAGCGGATTACAGGTACACATACTAGCAGACAATTCCTGGCATTTTCCACAATACACAACATATAGATGAACAGAGGCAAATTCTGGCCACCAGGGGGAGCTGGCGCATTCCTCATCTCTCAGCGTTCCCAGCGTCCCTTGTTGTTCCTTTCCGCGTTTCTCAGCGTCCCTGAAGTTCTCTATTAGCAACAACATACAGTGTTTACAGTGGACTCTGCTGAAAATGCGTCATCTGTACTCCACAAAAAGGAAAATCATTCTGTTTAGCAAGCCTTGCAAATGCCAATTTATTATCAGGAAATATTCGATTTGTATATATGTTATATATACCTGTATACACAGGTTCATATATAAATATCTTGGGCAGAAAGTGGTTAAAAGTGGAAAAAGTTTAAAAAGCCCTGATCTAATAGACAACAGTTTTGCAGAATTAACAATATGTATTCTATTTGAGAGGGTGCTTTAATTTTTGCATTAACAAAATACGGGATGTTAATTGAAGTGCCTGCATTAGAAGAGCAACTTTGAAGAAAGGCACGTATGCCTTGCCTAGCAAATAAGATTCCCTGGAACAGGGCTTAGGTTGAGCCTGCGCTGAGTCCCAGGATAGATTTTCCATCCCACAGCTCATTTGAAATAATCATTGAATATGCGCCTCTAGAAATGTGCAAGGTTCCTCCCTACTCCCCACAGTAAGTAATCACAGTAAGCCCCAACATATCTTGGATTAGAGAGAATTTTCACTTAGTTTCTCGGAAGGCCTTTCAAAAATCAAGCATCAGTCTGGATCCTTGGGTGATAATACATTCTGAATCATGAGGTTTTTAGCAAGGCCTTGTTTCACAGCGGCATTCTCGTTGAGATAGATGGGAGTTTTCCCTAGGTCTTAATTAAGGATTTTTAAATAACGCTATAATCTAGCAAACACTCTTAATAACCTTTCCAAGTACCTTTCCAAGTGAACTAATTTAATCCTCTTCTGTAGCAGTTAGATAAATGCCAAACTGTGTAAGTATTTCTCACTGTAGTTCCTTTCTGTTTGTAGTTCAGAAATGCCGGTCAAGGAGGCCTTTGTAACCAGGCTATCATGCTGATCACAGATGGAGCTATGGAAGACTATGAATATGTCTTTGAAAAATTTAACTGGCCTGATCGAAAGGTTAGTTTGTAGAGTGACAAATGGAAGAAGGGCATCTTTGATGATCTGAATCATGCCTGCCAAACGAGGAAGGAAAGTGTGGAGTAGCATAGAGATATTTATGTTCCCAACTAAATATTGCTTTAGATTCAATGTGAGATGAGTCTTGCTAAAGCATTGCAGCAAGCATTCAATTTATATGGCATAAGAAAAAAGGTTTTAACACTTAAATCTTCTCAACAGCAAATAGGAATGCTTGATTAATTGATATATAAAATTACTCTTGTGTTATAACTGACTGGTTTAAAGCTATATGTTCCTTTAATGCAGTGATTCCCAGCCTGTGGTCCGTGGACCATCAGTGGTCTACAAGAACTTAAATATGGTCCATGGCCTCACCATTACTACACTGATGCCTCGAAATCACGCAGCAACTCTCTTATAGTGCCGAGGCAACAGGGATGTCAGGAGGGGAGAGGCTGACTACCCAAAAAAGATTACTACTACCAGATCAGCTCTAGATTATGAAATACTAGCTGAGGACCCGGCGGTGCCCGGGTTATTTGAGGAAGGCATTGTATGCCAAGGTTGGTTCCTATTAGATGTTTATGTGGCTTGCAGTGGTCTCAGGAACTTAGTGAAGGTACTGTGAGTCCCGGGGGCCTAGTCAAGGAAAATCAAGTTAAGGAAGTCTAACAATATCCCATGAGCTGAGGCCTAGTCAGGAAAATCAAGTTAAGGAAGCCTTTCTGTCAATTTTGGGGCTGGTTTGTGTTTTATATGGGCTTTAGTGTTGTTTGGTAAGTGAATGACGTGAAGCTACTGCAAATCCCATAATTCGTGGCCCCTCCTGCCCTAAACCACACCAGGTAGTGAAGTGGGCCATTGGTCGCCTGTTTGCCAAGTTTGGTCCTGATCTGTCAGTGCTGTGGGCCTCAGTGGCTGACTGCCTGAGGCCCTTCCCTTTCCCTCTGAGTCACTTTAGAATGTTTGAATGTGGTTGGCCATTTGGAGGCAGTTATGCAAATTCCATTTCAGTGGCAACCAATCCCCTGTGTCTGGGGCCGTAGAATGTTGGAGTTCTGAGGCTGGCCAGTTAGAGCCCGTTATGCAAATAATCCCACAATGGCAGCCAATCGAAACGTTGGCACATATTCCTCCCGTCACTCGCTCGGTCGCTCGGCCGCACCACCGCAAACACTGACTTTTATTATATGTAATAGATAGATGGTTTTCTGTGGGCGAGCAGATGGCGACTACTGGATGGCATATATTCTGCATCAGAAACTAGAGCTGATGTGGTCTATCCAATGCACTTTTCTGAATCAGCACCCCAAATAACCAAATCAAATCTAAAGTTGACCAAAAACTGATTCGTAACCCTTTTGGAACTAATGTTGGAGAGTGGTCCCTGGTCAAAGTGGTCCCTGGTAAAAAAAAAAAAAAAAAAGGTTGAGAGCCACTGTTTTAATGTTATAAGCCACCCTTCATCCTGCAGTGAGAGAAAGGCAGGTTTAGGAAAGAAAGAAGGAAAGATCTTATTATAACAACTTCACTGGCTGTAGATCTGTTTAAAGATGCAATTCAAATGGTTTGATCTATAAAGCCCTGTATGTCTCAAACTCAGGCTAATAAATGGGATGTATGTCTTCCTACCTATATGTGATGGCATGAGCTTTATTTGCATCTTCATGTATACATATACACATGATCTTCATTGCACACATTTGGATCTGTATCCAGTATGGAGAAGCAGGATTTGGCGTGTCCATACAGGAAAACAAACAGTAGATGGAAATCAGGAGAATAGAATGTAGTTTCTTATAAACATAGAAAGCGTATATAAATGTGCAGGCATGCATATGCATGAGACCATCATCTATTTTGTTAGGTCTCTGCAGGAATTTGGCAATGGACAGATGAACTGAGAATGTTATGAAAGGGAGTAGAAGAGGCTGTCTCCAAACAGAGAAATGGGAGAATACAAGGTGTACAAGATAGACGTGTTTAAGATAGACAGGTACTAGACATGTGAGAGGTCTAATTAGGTAGTGATAGTGCAGAAAAGTAAATCCACAGAGATGTGGGTAAATCTTATTAGCATGTGTGGGAAGAAGGAAGGAAAGATTAAAGGGAAAGGGGATTGAAATGCAAATATCAGCCATTTGAAAGGGAAAGAATAGAAGTGAGCCTATTTCTAGCTTTGCTATGATCCAAGAATTTGCTTTGTGGGCCAAAATTCTCAAATATCATGAATCACTGAGTTCACATGATGGAATATTTAGGGTACTAGCTGCTGTCTTGTGCCTAGTTCAGATAATTAATCTTATCAAATGCTTATTGGATATTAATACTTTCTGGCATGGTGTTTTTCCACTTGAGGGCATGAAATGGCCAGTTAAAAGGGGTGTGCCTTGGATGGTGTGACGATCTTGGTCACTAAAATTAACTAATTGACACTCCCGGTAGTCTGCCACCAACCTAATGGGTCATTAGGATTTACCTTTCAATTAAACTCTAATTATATGAAGTGTCTGTAGCGTTTGGCCTTACAACAACAACCCACCAACCAAGAATGTAACTGAGGAGACCGAAAGATGACTGAGGCTTCTTTTAAAAGTTAATAACAAATGTATTTATTAACTACAACGAGGCTATCAAATAGGCACAGATCGTATTGGTTCTACTAAGAGGCAACTAGCGTACGGTTACAACAATGATAGACTACGGATAGCGTGATGGTTAAGATTTACTATATATGTGCTAGAGCGTAGAGGTTACTTAATTAAAAGGCTATTATTACTTCTTCAGATGGTACGTTCAGTTCCACAGACAATACTAGGACTTGTCTCCCAACTCCCACCTAATAGTTCCACTAGATGGTCGTTGTACTAAAGTTCTGGAACATCTAAACACTTAGATCGTTCCCTGAGTCTGGTTACTCCTGGGTTACTCGTAACCCACACAGTCTAAGAGTCCAATTACCTGTCACTCTATCTCCAGAGATGACCAGGTATCCCAACTGCCTATCACAAGAACAGTTCTAAATGGCACTCTTCCTAAAGCGTTCCCACTAGAATGACTACTGGCCCTAAGGGCGGTCAGAACTGAGTCGTGACTCCCACTAGTCCAGCCTATTCCTACGTGGTGAATTGCTTAGGACAGACTGTCAGTCTCTGTTGCCAAGGCTCTGGTGATACTCCCCCAGAAACCTTGCTCAAGACTGCCTCAGGCTGAATCTACAGCCTGACTCTAAACAGCAGAGGCTGGAGATGTGCGTCTGCACAGCCTCGCTCTAAACACCCAACTCCAGACTGAAACATTCTCTGACAGGACTTCTACTCTGTCAGCTCCAACTCCTCCCCTTCTACTCTAGCCAATCACAGCCTCTACACTGTAGCTAGGCACCAGCCTGCAAGGCCACGCCCCCTTGCTCTGGCTTCCCTTCCCTTAATGATTGCTGGCTGCAGCCACCTCTCCAAGATGGATGCCATCACAACCAAAACAGGATTTCTAAACCCCTTCTAAGCAGGCCTCGGCCCTGCTTAAGGCAGGTGAGTCCTTACAGATGGCCTGAATATAAGAGCAAGGCAGAGAATGAATCAGTTACATTGAGTAGAGGTCCCATACCTACAACAGAATGAGAACCCTGCTTGGTGTGTATCTTAAAAGAGGACATCCTGTACACATCAGCTTTATTTCTAAAGTGTTTAATTTAGATATTACACCAAAACTAAATGGAAATTTCTGAAGATGGTATGCTAGGAGATACTTAAAATGGTAGGAGTTCTTCTTGGTCAGAAGACATTTTAATTCCCACTTAGATCACATGGATTGAGCAGTAAGTGCTCACATCTGGGAAGTATTGGTGACCTCCTTGTGGAGTATGACAAATCCTGTATGAAGTCAGTTCGAACATGCTAAAGGAAGCTCCAGTAGCAACAATGATGATTGCTTTTTCTCTGACCTTGCTTTGGTGAAGAGGTACAGTACCTAATTCATGTATTTTTGTTGTTTATACATTCAGTCACATCCGACTCTTCGTGGCCTCATGGACCAGTCCACACCAGGGCTCCCTGTCAGAATCCATGTATAATATGTAGAAAACTGCATTTAGGCATGACAGTTTTGCAAAACATTGCACAATCTACCAAAAAAGTGGTGTGCATATGATTGGAGAGATGATTCTTTGAACAAAGAGGAAAATGATTTCTATAAGCAGAGCAGTTTGGTTTATGTTTTTTTACCTGATTGAGAAGGAGACAAAAAAAAACTCCCAAGGAATGAGACAATCTCGTAACATCTTGAAAAAATATATTGGCTGTGCCATTTGACAATGAAAATCTAGATAAAACATGAAATTACTAGGTAAAAACAAGCATTCCTAGGTTAATATGACATAGGATTTAGTCCATCCAAGGAATAGCATTGTTTTGCTTCAAGGTGAAATATTTATTACATGTATATCATAACGACTGGCATACATGATGCATGTCTTCATTTTATTTATCACAACAATTCTTGGAGATTGACTGAGGTCAACCAAAGAAAGGATTATGGTGGAATAGCTACAATATTTATTTAGTTAACAATTTTTTTTACCTGATTGGTTGATGAGAAGAAGACAAAATATATATATATATTGCCCTTCTCACCCCGAAGGGGACTCAGGGCGGAGCACAGCATATATATACAGCAAACATTCAATGCCAGGACAAGAATTCATTATATGCATACATAAACATTAAAAATATTTGTCTCAATATTAAACTACACTGTTTAAAACTGTCTTGATATGTCTATGTTTAGTGTTTTTAATGTCTAATGCTAATACCTGCACTCTTGTAATACAGGTTCGAGTTTTCACATATCTTATTGGGAGGGAAGTCAGCTTTGCGCAGAATGTCAAATGGATAGCTTGTAATAACAAAGGTAAAGTACATTTCTTTGCCTTCATATTTTTCCGTGAGTCATTCATTTTAAACAAACAATAGTCATACATTTTTGGACTGACCTTTGCATCCAGGCTTAATTTGAGCCTGAAAATATTTTGAAGAAGGGGCAAGAATAGATTTCTTGAAACTGCATAAAAATGGGGATTGTCATCACAAATTGGCTGAGATTTTACTCTGATGGATACCCAAGTTAGTTTAAATCACACTTGCCAGAATATATTGAAACATCTAGGGGGTTGCACTATCTCAATGAATGCATTAACATATAATGTTGCCATATTTCCAGATATGCAATTAACAGAAGTTAACTATATGTGTGTGTGTGTGTGTGTGTGTGTGTGTGAGAGAGAGAGAGAGAGAGAGAGAGAGAGAGAGAGAGAGAGAGCTTCCTGCATCCCAATTTTGGGCCCCTTAGAACCCCAATTTTGGGGGGAAAGCATGAAGGCAATGATGATGATGATGATGATAATGATAATATTTCTTTATCAAAGGTTATTACACACAGATATCCACTTTGGCTGATGTCCAGGAGAATGTAATGGAGTACTTGCATGTACTTAGTCGACCAATGGTTATCAACCATGATCATGACATCATATGGACTGAAGCATACATGGACAGTGCGGTAAGTATTTTTGAAATAACCTTCCAATTGTCAGATATGAGGGCATATGAAAGACAGAGTTACCACATAATGTTTTCTGTAGTAGGCAAATAATAACAGCTGGTTTATGCCAGTATTGCATTCCAAAAAAGTATCTGCACCTATTATAGACTCATAGAGATGGAAGTATTCCAAGGGTACCTAGTACAAACTCTGCTATGTGAAAGAATCCACAGCTAAAATATCCTTGACAGAAACATTTGTCACTTTTCAGTTCTGATTTATATCCTTCCAATTCCACCATGATATAGGAACTCAGATCTAACCACCTGACATAGCATGATTTAAGTAACATCCCTGTCTCTTGTGAACTATATAGAAACACTTACAGAGGATTAGCTACAGGAAGAGAGATTAGTTTTATCTCAGGAAATGGGTCATTGACTCTCCAGACCATTGCAGCTGCAGGAAGGTACTCTGTTATCTGCCATACAGGGAGAACTGACAAACATTGAGGTGCCATGTATTGTCCTTAATGACCATGGCTAGGATCAAAAGGAAAGGTTTGTCTCAGGAAAAAAACCTACAAGCAGCTGTATACTCCTAGTTTTATGGCATATGTTTCTTCCACTAAAGAGACAAGCTCTTTCTTTGGTAGTGGGACCACTGTGACGCAAATGAGTGCTTCTACTTAAATTTCACCTCAGATGAAATATGTGGAAGTGAGGTTTCATCTTGAACTACATTCTGAATTAAGGTGAAAGTGTTAAAAATTGAGAGAAAGTTCTCAGGTGAATTATGGCCATCCCTGGCAAAAGAAAAACTCATTTTATCTTATTGGATAATTTTTCTTCCAGCTGGATGAGTTACTGGGAAGCAATGCCAATGTGGGTTTTACCCCTCAGTTCTGCTACATTTGGAAGTTTTGTACGCCAAAGAGATAACCAAAGATGTGATCAGGAATGTAGTCCTTTTGGAAGATAGGATATGGATTTTTAGCTACCTGGCAGTTGGGTAGCTTTTGTCCAAGCCTCTATCTTATGCCCTAGAAATTCCTCAATACCACAGAGCCTTCACCTTGGCTCATTTCCGTGTTTAACCATTAGTCCTTTTATAAGGGATATATCTCTTGCACTCAGTGTGTCTGCACCTGTCCATCATGCATAATTGAAACAATTGACCACATATATCTCTTTTGTCTGTTAATTCATGGACATCTAATCTTTATATATTATCCCAATTTTAGCAGATTTTCTAGGAAGAATTGATAATTTTTATTCTAACCTCTTCTTTTAGTTTCCATAATTGAAATTCCATGTGTGTTTTAGCATCTTCTACTAGGTACCAACTTACTAAATTGTCTCAGTAATTTTATCAATACCTGTAGGCTCTAATATGCCCCTTACACTTACAGTATGTTTCTGTCACAGTACACAGCCTGGAAAACTCACAGCAACCCAGTATACACAGACCATGTAATTTGTACCTGATAATTTTAATATTATTTATTTTGTAACTATGGATTCATATGGCTGTCATAAAGTGACTGACACACAGACAGAGAGGCTGGTCTGTGGACTATAATTAAGTTATATAGTCATGTGTTTGATACCCATGTTTTATTTAAAATGCAAATAGCTGCTGGGGTGTACTGATAATAACTAGATTTTTTGAAGAAATGATCTTTATTTGAATTTGTAGATTAAAAACAGAGCAACAGCAAAAGAGAAGAAGAAACATAAAAGAACATAAAGAAAAAACCACCACCACCACCCCCCCCCAACACAAAAATTCGTCACACATAAATAGAAAAATAGATATTTTGATTTCCTGGTATCTTCTTGAGGTCTTTTCCTTTCTTCTTCCCTCCTGATAATAACTAGATTGAAGGCAGGTGAGGAGGAAAGTTTGTATCTGTGACAAAGTCATTCCTCCTAAACCAGAGAGGGATTTCATCTCAATAGAAAGTAAGACATCAACAGAGGGGTTCCAAGGGGTTATGGTTCTCAGGTTGCAGCACAGCAGTAAAGGGAAGAGATACCTCCTCCCTCGCCGCCGCCGCTCGGGCCAACCGGCCCATCGGCCGCGGCACACCTCCGGCACACCTCCTGCCAGGCCTCCAAGGAAGGGTGGGGAAGAGAGCCAGAGGCGTGGCAAGCGGCGCTGCGTCACTCTGACGACGCGTCGTCCCTTCTCCCGCCCATGGCGCTCTTTCCCCCACCTTTGGAAGGGAGGAGGAAGAGCGCCATGGGCGGGAGAGCGGGCGCTGCGCCACTGACGCTGTCGTCCCTTCTCCCGCCCATGGCGCTCTTCCCCCACCTTTGGAAGGGAGGAGGAAGAGCGCCATGGGTGGAGGAGGCGCTGCGTCACTCTGACGCGTCGTCCTTCTCCCCGCCCATGGCGCTCTTCCTCCCTTCCAAAGGTGGGGAAAGAGCCATGGGCGTGAGAAGGGTGCGCGTCAGAGTGACGCAGCGCCGCTTGCCACGCCTCTGGCTCTCTTCCCCACCCTTCCTTGGAGGCCTGGCAGGAGGTGCGCGCGGAGGTGTGCGCGCCCGATGGGCCGGTTGCGGCGGCGGCGTGATGGCGGCAGCATGCAGCGGCGCTGGCGGCGAGGGCGCGTGGAACGGGTACTTACTGTCGCCCAATGTAAGCCGTACCCCAAAAGTAAGACGGGGGACTTTTCGGGGGGAAAAGAAAGTAAGACGCTGTCTTACTTTCGGGGAAACACGGTAGAAACATCAACTTCCAAGGGGTTATGGTTCTCAGGTTGCAGCACAGCAGTAAAGAGTTAAATGGCTAGGCCTGGGCCTGGTTGGAGCATTGTTTTGAATGTGTCCCTTGTCACAGTTGTCACATAATCTCACAATGAGGGAAGAGCTCCACCAAAGGGCCCCTCTCCTCAGACCTGAAGTTGACCTTGAACTCTGTGTCGCTATTTCCTTATCTAGAAAGCAGAGATGAATTTTTCTGTTTTGCCATCCTTTGTGTACCTGAGATTATCAGCTATGCAACCTGCTATTCGTCTTGGCTCTGGGCTGTTTGGAATCTGTGTGCAATGTTTTTGCTCATTAGTAATCAGTCTCTTCCTATTATGTTTCTTGCTTGCATTTGTCTTGTTGGCTGCTGCATGTTTCATTAGCTTGCCATTCATCCATTCATCTAGTTGTCCATTCATTAATGTGTCCATTCATTTGTCACCCACATCTCTCACTAGCTGCCACAATCTGAGGAGGTAACAACTTGCTCTGTGTTCTGTGGACAGCAGCCGCTTATTTATCTTGTGTCGGTTTCTGTGTTCTGTACTAGTTTACTTAGATGTAGCCTAAGCATACATCCACAGTGTGGAAACAAAAGGCAGTACAGCACTGATAGAGCTGTACAGCATTGGAAGTAAGCATTGAGTTCTGGATGTATCTAACAAGTTGTACTGTGGTGTGGTAGTAAACATGTCTCTGGTTCAAATGTCTACTCAGCTTGGAATTCATTGCATTATCCTAGGCTGCATTTATAAACCCAATTACCTTGGAGTTAAACCCAGTTAAACTCAGTAATTTTTTTTAAGTTTGTATAGGACTGTGTAGCTACTTATTATCGCATTGACCTTCTATATCGAATGGTAGTGTTTTACTTGAATGTATTTGCAAGGATTAAAGAGATAATGTGCTTTGAAGACATACAAAAGTGTCTCTGTAGACACTACAACAGTAATAGAATTAATTAAGGAAATGTGAGAGAAGGGTCTCTTAATATTACAGCGTAATTATTTATCTCGAAGTGCACACATGTGTTTATGCAGGTAATAGGCATATGCACTACGTATTGAAGCATAATAACAATATATTTTTAGACTATGCTCATTCGTGCTGCATTAATTCAGCAATATGTACTCAACCAATATAAGTTGCATTCCTGGAATATATTTGTTGATGATAAAACTGAGCGACTTTCTTTGACTTGCTCTTGACTTTGCTGAAGGGAATCTCAACAGTAGCTTGTGAGATCCATATCACTAGGTTGGTGACTCTGTTCTGGATTTTGTCCAAATTAAAATTACTTTGTGGCTGGGATCCATATTTTGCCTGGCTCTTTCAAAGTACAGAATAAGTCCCAGAATTGATTCACCATCCACTGCCATCTATGAATATGTTTTCCTAAAGTAAGTAACAAATATACTCTGAGAGTATATTTGTTGTGATATTTGTGTTCATTTTTTCCCACACAGACCTTCCATTACATGTTTTAGTCTTCTGGTTATCCATATACAATTTCTCCACGTAGTCCAATGTTATCCTTTCATTACTAGATCTTGTTGGGCATAACTCATAACTGTCCTCACAATTGGTATGACAACCAGGGTTGCTGGGACTTGCAATCTGTCAACATCGAAGGCTATATAATTTGTATCCTTGCCTAAATCCAATTGTTTTCCCAGCAAGCAATTAGATCAAATGAATCAATAGGATTTATGTATCATCCTCAACATTTTATATATACCTTGTCTTTCCACTAAAGGAGAACTCAACACAAGACTCACTGATCCTGTGGATCTCCTCTTGGGACCAACAATTGGATTTAGTCCACTATTTTTGTCTAACTGAATGCCTGGATTTTTTTAATGTTGTGGCTGCCACTTTTTCTTGTAGAGGTTTTACATTGCTTAGATGTTGTCATTTGTAGTCTACCATGGTTTTTTTTTTGTATTGCCATTAATACTCTGCCTTCTCTTTTACCTGTATGGCTTTGTGTTTGTAAGTATGCTTGGAATGCATTATTAATTCTACATACTTGAACGATGCATCTGTGCCTTTGACTATGCTATGTTAACCTGAACATGCATATATGTGTGGTTATTTGTAAAAATTATATATCTGCCTTGAATATTTCTCACAAATATTTTCCCTTTAACAAAGACCAACCATACCCCTAGCATCTTTTTTCTTTTCTTTTTTGAAGTGTGCTTTTCAATTATGCTTTTTAGTGGTTGGCATCCTTCATGTTATTACAATTGCTCCACTGACTAATGCACTGCTCCCTTTTATTTTCTCTCCTCCCGCCCCTCGCCAAACTGGATAGCTCTTTGCATCTCAAGCTCAAAGTCTCTTGCTCATGACAACGGTGGCAATGCCAGTCTTTAGCAAGAAGAACGAAACGGTAAACATGATGCCTTCTAGTAACTTGTAAGAATAAGAGAAGATATAAAGATAGTGCTATGGTTGCTACACATAATACATATATACAGGCTAGGTAAGTGTTAATGATTCTCTTGGGCACAACTTCATTTCTTAAATACTCTACCTTGACATATTGTGCCGCTGCTTCTCATTGCTGCTGATTATGAATACCATCCTTAATACAAGTGTATAAATGACATACAGAATGTAACATAACACAGAAAAAATCAAATACACATAATACAGATATGTCATTTTGCTGAAACAACCCACCCCACCCCCCACTCCCCATAAGTAAAGGTAAAGGTTTTCCCCTGACATTAAGTCCAATCATGTCCGACTCCGAGGGTTGGTGCTCAACTCCATTTCTAAGTCAAAGAGCCGGTGTTGTCCATAGACACCACCAACGTCATGTGGCTGGCATGACTGCATGGAGCGCTGTTGCCTTCCCACCAGAGTAGTATCTATTGATCTACTCACATTTGCATGTTTTCGAAATGCTAAGTTGGCAGAAACTGAGGCTGACAGCAGGAGCTCACACCACTCCATGGATTTGAATTCAGAATGTGTAGTAATAAAATTATCTCTATTAAATATTTATTTATTATGTACTGTATTTTGTCACAATCGCCGACTTAGAACTGCCCCTTTAACACACACACGGAGACGTAGCAAAGGCTAACTACTTTATTGAGTATATAAAAACAGTTCCAAAGGGTAAATAGTCCAATAATGAGCAAGTGTTCAAAGTAATAAGCAAGTAGTCCAAAGTAACGTAGCAAATAGCTTGAAGCGTGGCAAGGCTCCGCAAACCAATGCGGATCAGGAAACAGGGCAAGGTTTCGCAAACCAATGCGAATCAAGAAACAGGGCGAGGTGCCGCAAACCACTGCGGCTCAGGAAACAAGGCAAAGGCAAGGCAAGGCTTGATGACCACTGTTGGCTTGTGGTCCCACTCCGCTTCGCGCCTATTCAGTATAGACGTGGCCGGAGAACTGAGGATCAGTTCCCACGGGGCCGTTCTTAATCCCTCGGCCTGGACCCCCGACGATCTAGGGCCCGGCGCCTCCAGTCTCTACTTTCCGAACGGTGACGGTCTAGGGACAGATGCCAGCTCCTCCTGCCCTCCTCTATGTCCCTGCGCCTGTTATGAGAACGGCCCCGCTCTTCCAGCCTAATATCGCTATCTTCCTGAGAAGCAGCCTCCCCCGAAGTTTCCCAGCCGCTAGCCTCCATCTGCTGCTCGGCCAGCTCCTGGGAACCTCGGCCATTTGGGAATTCATAACTATCTCCGCTATCTGCTTCGCTGCCTCCCATCTCCACCTGGTCCGCTCCTTCCCCGGGAGAATGCTCCCACTCAAGATCCCAGGCTAAACTCTCTACAGGTGAACTGGGCAAAGGCACGGCTGACCAATCTTGCTCTGGGCCTTCCAACTCATCCTCCGAGTCCCTTTCAGCCTGTGCGGGTCCCAATGCCAACGGGACCCCCGGTGCGTCACCCCTCCCCCGTGGCACGGGCGGGCCCATGGGTGCTACATATTTAAACACTGTCTTTCTTACCCCTGGGAGACTCAAAGCAGTTTTCAACATAAGCATGGCAAAACTCAATGCCATGTGAAAAGCCAGAACAAAAAAAAAATCAAACAATAACATGTAACTATAAATTATAATTATTATAACCATATAAAACCATAAAACACAGGCAACAATGAGATATTAAAACATAGAATTAAAGTATCTTAATATAAGCATTAAAATCACATGATCCAGAATCATTATCCAAAGCCATTCCAGTTGTTAATTGTACACATTTCCTATTCATTTCTTCCACAACTCACTAACCAAAGGCTTGGTTCCACAGCCAAGTCTTTGCTTTCTTTCTGAAGGCTGGGGGGAGGGCGCTGATCTAATTTCACTGGGGAGAGAATTCCAAAGCTGAGGGGCCACCACTGAGATGGCCCTGTCTCTCATTCCCACCAACCGCACCTGGGAAAGTGGTGGGACTGAGAACAGAGCCTCCCTCGAAAATAGATCTTAACGGTGAGGTGGAGGGAAAAAAATCAGAACGTAAAATTCAAAATGGGCACATCTGCATGCAATTTACACTAATGATAAGACCCACTGCAGACATTGCTTCTCTTCAGCATTATAGTGTTGTGAGTTTACTGGTAAATCCAGCATGCCCCTCTTTGTTTTATCATCTCTGTCTGTAAACAACAACTCTATTAGACTCAGATGATGATCAAAGAAATATGGCTTTAGCTCATGGAGCATGGGGTCTATGTTATTTGTTTTCACTTTTCTATTATTTTTCAGAGATCTCATGGCATTCTCCTGGGTGTGATAGGCTCAGATGTGCCTCTGAGAGAACTCCTGAAACTTGCTCCACGATACAAGGTAAGAACCAACATAATACCATCAATTATTACTGCGATACTCAATAACCTACAAAGAGAGCTATATTACCATGACAAAGGCATCTTCCAGAGCACTTCTTCTGCCCGTACAGTACATTGCCACAAGATGTGGTCCCTACTTCAGGCCAGCGTTAGGCTTCCAGATAGGCCAAAACTTGAGCAAGTCTTGTAGCGAGTCTCAGCAAAATTAACCAGGCTTATTTACATAAGCTTCCATTGACTGCTACAGACTTCTGTTGCTCTTCTCTCCCCCAGGGTTTCATTAATTTATGCTATTAGTTGAAGCTAGCAGTCCCCAATGTGGCATTGATGGGCTTTAGTAATACACAGTTTGACCTAATGGCAGTTTCTAAATCCTACCTGACTGTCTATAGAGTTTGACTACAGTGGACCTGTAGTATCCACAGGGGTTTGTTTTCATCCTGGATTTTTAAAAAAATCAATTCCCATTTTATACAATGGCATACTAAAATGGATCTTTGTATAAAATGGCAAAATTGAAGTTTGTTTCTTGGAATTTTTTTGTGGGAAGAATATTTTCACATCATTAATAGTTTAATCCATGGATACAAAGGGCTGGCTGTAGTTTGTCTGTGCTGCTTTTCAATGTTATAAATGGATTAATTCAGCTAAAGTGATGTGCAATAATATTTCACCTCTGACCAACCTGCCTCGTGGGATTTGTATTTAGGAGCTATCCTGTTGGTGCTCTGCACTTTTTCATTATTGTGTAGCAGTGGAAAGAAATGCAGACAAATGCTGTTTGCTCCTAATAGTTGAATTCTCAAGTGCCTTGCTTCCTCCGTGGTAGCAGCCCCTATGGCTCTGATCCTTATGCTCCTATGGTAGTTAGTTACATCTGCAAAGTGCACCATAGTGGCTAAGAAATTAAATTACAAAGCAAAAAGTTCCTAATTCAATTTCACTGGAAAGAACAAGGATAAATACAGTAAATACTGGCCATATACTCCTGATCCTATCTAGACACCATACAATATTCCTATGCTAAATTTCTTCTGAGTGTAAATTGCCCTTGGGTCCTGAGATAGAATTAACATACCACAAGGATACAAAGAGTTCTGTGTAATTTTACATTTGCAAGTGCTTTGTAACAAAGTTATTGTAAACATTGATAATGCCCAATCACATTCACTGATTTCTTAGAAGCTTTATAGATACGTCGATTTCAGAAATTACAGAACTGCAATATTCTACTTATTGGGATCAAAATCTAACTGAAATCCACTTTTGGTGACTGTGTTTTGTAAATAGAGATGATGTCATAAATACTAGTAAATATATTTTTGAGGAATCATTTTGTGTCATTTTTCCTCTTATGTAAGGGACATAAACATACTTAATTCATTATGTTATATTTAAAGCTGGGAGTCCATGGATATGCCTTTCTAAATACCAACAATGGCTACATTCTGTCTCATCCAGACCTCCGACCACTGGTAAGTGACACAGAAAGGTCTTTTTTCTTTCATGGGATACACTGGTATCCTTCCACCCCATTAATGTAAACATAATAATTCTGTATATTGGCGTTGCGATATTTGAAGAGGAACCACCATATTACCTTTAGTATTGGATCCCACTATCTAGGATGGGAAGTTTGTGCATCTGGACTTGTGTGTTTCTTATGTTTTCTGATCAATAAGTAAATGCATTGAGAGTGCAGACAGACAGATGGATAAAGAGAGGACTATATACTGATCAAGCTCCTTTTTATCGGGAGGGGTATTTCACTCCTTTGTAACACACACTTGGTTGTCCAAAGGATTTAAGGATTGCTCTCCCTGACTTATTGACTTTAAGATATGTTGACTTCACTGTAATATTGTCTACATATTTGCATTAATCTGTTGTTATACTGAATATACCCTATGCTCCTAAGCTCGTCTCACTAATTTGATTATCTTGCCACACTTGCGCATTTTTCTCTGCACAAATATACATATAAGCTGTAAGACCCTGAAGATGTATTTCAGTTGTTCGGTTCCGAACGAGATTTAGATTTGTGTTGTCGAAGATTTTCATTGCCGGAAAGCTTTCATGGCCGAAGGTTTTCAACAGCCTAGAAAACTCACAGCAACTCAGATTTAGACTTATGTTTCATTTTCTTCTGAATTATGTTTTTAATGTACTGTATGTTCATGCAATTCCCCTATTTTAGAACATGAAGTGACTTAAAGATTTACCATAGAGCAAAGTTAAAAGTGTAATTAAATTATGCAGTCCAACAAAAAAACCCTCTGAGGATGCCTGCCATAGATGCAGGAGAAACGTCAGGAGAGAATGCTTCTAGAACATGGACATACAGCCCCAAAAACCTACAACAACCCAGTGATTCCAGCCATGAAAGCCTTTGACAATATATTCAGCAAAAATATATATTGGTGCCTTGGTTTTTAAGCCTGTTCCTGGGCTTATTTGACGTGCTGATTTGGAAAATTGCATCGGTTATACTGCATCAGCTCTATTTTCTTAGTTATGGTGATCATGATTTTCCATGGGCAAGCAGATAAAGACTGGTATATGACATACACTCTGTATTTCAAAAACTAGAGCTGATAGGGAGAAAGTAGTGCAACCTTTGGAATCAGCAGGTCAAATTTACCCAGAAACAAGTCTAACATTTGAAGCACCAAAATGTATGTTGGCTAGTGTTATCATTGGTTGAGAGCCTGAAGCAGCGCTGGCTTCCTGATTGGCTGAGGCGCGGCAAAACCGGCCGTGCCTCCCTGCCAGCTGGTGACTCCAACCAATCAGTGTGAAGCCGGCAAAGGGAGTGGGGAGTTTGAACTTTGGCAGCTGTTTTTCTATACAGCGAATAGAAAACATAGCACATTATACAACTCCATTTCTTGTGAACAGTCTTCCAATGGCTGCTGAAACAAAAACAAGTCTTTACCTCTCTGTGGAAAAATATCAAAACAGTGTGGGAAGGGAATCCCAGAGGGTATGGGGACACACCAGGAAGACCCTCTCCCTTATTCCTACCAGATGTATTTGTGGGAATGGGTCACAGAGAAGGACAGAGAGAAGAGCTTCCCTGCCAGATCTCAAAACACGGGCAGGTTCATGTGAGATAATTCAATTCTTCAAATTGTAATTGTATGTTTGAGTTGATTTTTTAATGAAAGGGTGAGACATTAATTCATGGAATGTAACAAATGCAGAGTCAGTGAATTAAATTATAAATAAGTGCCAGTCTGGTGAAATTGCTAGTTTGATTGGAGTGCTAAAATCTGTATTGGGTCCAGTGCAGCAAGATAACATCCTGGGACACTATACCACGGTGACCTTTTTTGAACTTGAGCGTTGTACTGGGAGAATAATTGATTTTCACAAATTACAATAGCTTCACAAAATGACATGCATTAGTTGAGAGAAAAACTCTTATCTCCCATCGCCAGTAATATTATGTGCAGCACAGCTACTTGGTTGTTCCTCCACATAACCTTTAAAAGTTCAGTGGCTGCAATATATGAAGTGTGCAGCTCAGTCCTTGTGCAAGGTGTTTGTTGAATGCTTTGTGTAGGGATGGGCAACTAGCCAACACTGAAAAGAATTTTGTTTTCGTCATTTTTAATAACTCAAAATGCTCCCTGTGAAGGCAATTTTGAATGCTTTAAGCTGTCTTTTTGCAGTTTAGGACCGATAAGGATCAACAGCAATAGTTTAAACATTAATAACATACAAAAGTTGAAAAAGTCTGTCTCCAAAAATGATAGTATTTGGAAAATTACTCAGGCTAGTCATTTCTCCTAGCTAAGTAGACAATAGTTGACATTAATTAGATTTGTCTACACCTGGGTCCCCGATGGTGCAGCAGCTTAAACTGCTTAGCTGCTGAACTTGCTGACCAAAAGCTTGGTGGTTCGAATCCAGGGAGCAGGGTCAGCTCTCACTGTTAGCCCCAGCTTCTGCCAACCTAGCAGTTTGAAGACATGCAAATGTGAGTAGATTAATAGGTACCACTCCAGCGGGAAGGTAATGGCACTCCATGCAGTCATGCCGGCCACATGACCTTGGAGGTATCTTCAGCTTAGAAATTGAGATGATCACCACCCCCCAGTCAGACATGACTAGACTTAATGTCAAGGGGAAACCTTTACCTTTTTGTTGCCATGCCTAGTTAGATAGGATACAAGAGTAGAATTTTTGTACCGTATTTTAAAGGAGAATGTTATGTTTAATGGTTTTTTCTCCATCTTTTCTGAACTTCAGTATAAAGAAGGGAAGAAGCTGAAGCCCAAGCCAAACTACAACAGTGTTGACCTTTCTGAGGTGGAATGGGAAGATGTGGATGAAACTGTAAGTGCCTAAAGTAGAATAGCAGAGTACATATGCCTCTTTTTGACAAAAGACGTAATGGGAGTAGGGCCATGTTCTCAAGCTGTTCCACTTTGGTAAGAACAGTTCCAGTCAATTCTCTAGTATCTCATTTTTTTCAACTGTTTTAAAAATGTCCCAGTTTCTCTCTCCCCCTCCTCCCACTTTTGTCCCTTATCCACAGTCTACTCCAATTGCTGCAACTTGAGTTCAGAGTGCGAAAGGAGTTTGCACTCAGTTCACTCAGCAGTAGAGGAGGAGGCAGATTCGGGCTTCCCTGGACATGGCTCACATGCCTCCTACTAAGACTTTCATTATGATTTATGTCAACACCCAAACTCTCTCACATCCTAATTTTGCCATCACTGAATTCTTTGAAAAGTTACACTCCCAATAGCCTACTCCTACTGCATAGATGTTTCACATGCTTGAAGGAGCATATCTTTCTCAGGCATTAAGCTGTTTGGAAGTGACTCTTCCTGAGTGCATGTAAACTACTTTTTCCAGCTGCCAAATAGGTCTGTGGGGAGTATTGCAGACATGGAACACATGGACATATACACATGCTGTCTTGCCCATGAAAATTGTGCTCCACCATCCTGCCAGACAGTTGTTTTGCAAGCTGGAGAGAGCAGTTTACATAAAGGGTGCAGCGTATTGAGACTGGATGGTTAATAATTCCTCATCACCATGAGGGTATATTTGTGTATGGGACAGAAAGAGAGACATATGGACTAGATGCATTTGGGAAATGTATATGAAATGTGTATGAATTTGAGGAAAGCTGTGGAAGGCGACAGGTATCACAATCCAGCCAACTACCATCTTAGACTGTGCCCACCTTTAACTCTAACCACATCTATCAGCAAATCATAATCATAATTGCTGTGTTTCAGGACACTTGAAGACATTAATGGTAATGTTCTATTCCCTTGGCAGCTACGGACAGCAATGATCAATGGAGAAACAGGTTACCTCGCAATGGATGTGAAAGTGCCGGTAGATAAAGGAGTGAGTATTCATACCTTTGTCTGCCTTTGGATCCAGTACACTTGTACAGAATAGAAGCAAAATAGCATAAAATTGAAAAATAGCAATGAATAATAAACTTTTTTTATTTATTTATTTATTTATTGGACTTGTGCACCACCACTCCCAAAGGCTCAGGGTGGTTTACAACATAGTTCAATGAATACAGCAGTAAATAAAACACATGCTAAAATCACAAGCATTCGAAAGCCTGTCTGAAAAAGTGCGTCTTGTAGGCTCTGCGAAAGGTGGCCAAATTTCGCAGAGCCCGCGTCTCTGGAGGTAACGCATTCCACAAAACGGGGGCGATGATGGAAAATGCCCTGCGCCTAGTCAAAGTCAGATGGAAAGACTTCACACTGGGAATGTCAAGAAGATTCTGGTCTTCTGAGCGTAGCGATCTCGGAGGGTTATATGGAATCAGGCGATCCCGTAGATACACTGGCCCCAGACCATACAAGGCCTTGAAAGTAAGAACTAACACCTTGAAAGTGATCCGGTGTTCAATAGGCAGCCAGTGCAGATTCTGCAGTATAGGTGTTATACGGCAACTAGCGGATTCCCCCGCAAGAAGCCAGGCTGCAGCATTCTGCACTAGCTTAAGTCAAGGGTAGGCCAATGTAAAGAGCGTTACAGTAGTCGAGTCTTGAGATGACCGTGGCCTGGATTACCGTGGCTAGGTCATTCCGTGAGAGATAGGGAGCCAGATGCTTTGCTTGTCGCAGATGGAAAAGTGCGGTTCTGCTGACATTGGAGATCTGAGTCTCCATTGACAGCAGAGGATCCAAATGGACACCCAGGGTTTTTTTTACTAATGATGACGGGCATAGTGCCTCTCCATCCAGGGTTGGCAGTTGGATTTCCCTATTGCCCGGACGGCCCAGCCAAAGGATCTCCATCTTCTCTGGATTCACCTTCAACCTACTGGCTCACAGCCATCCAGTAACGGCTTCAAGACACAGATGGAAATAATTTGGTATGGATTCCGGCCGGCCCTCCATCCTCAGAATGAGCTGAGTATCATCAGCGTACTGGTGACACTCGAGCCCAAAGTTACGTACCAGTTGAGCGAGTGGTCGCATGTAGATGTTAAATAACAAAGGGGAGAGAATGGCTCCCTGAGGGACCCCACAAGGCAAGGGGGATCCCCCAGAAGCCAGCCCACCCCTCTGCACTCGCTGCTTCCCATTGTGCACAGCCAGTTCAGAGCTATCCCCCTCACTCCAGCCACTGCAAGGCGGTGCATCAAAAGATCGTAATTGACTGTATCAAACGCTGCTGTGAGATCCAATAACACAAGCTTAGATGTGTATTAATTTTTCAAAACACATAATTATTTTTTTAAAATTCCTATATATCTAACAGAAATGAGTCAATGAGAACAAATGAGGCAGTCCCGCGGCCCCTCAAAAATTGCCAGGTTGAGAATCACTGTTCCAGAACATCGGCGGAGGCAGTGGAGGCAAAGGCAGCGTGGGCTCTCCCTTTCTCTCTCTCACACCGGCCCAGGGGCACGAGAGGCAGGAGGGGTGCTCGGCACGTGCCGCCCTCCCTGTGGCCCTACCCCCTCTTCCTCCTTTTCCCTCCCTGCGGCCCTGCCCCTCTTCCTCCTCTTCCCTCTGCGCAGAGGGATGGAAGAGGAGGAAGAGGGGGTGGGGGTGCAGGGGGGGGCGGCGCGTGCCGAGCACCTCTCATGCCCCTGGGCCGGTGTGAGAGAAAGAGCCCACACTGCTTTTGCCTCCTCTGCCGATGTTCTGGAACAGTGGTTCTCAACCTGGCAATTTTTGAGGGGTCGTGGCACCAAAGAGCCAGATGAAATCATCAAAAGAGCCAGACATGGCTCATGAGCCATAGATTCCCGACCCTTGGGCTAGGTCCTTCCCTGTTTCATTGAATGTATGAATGGATGTATGAATGAATGAACAAACAAACTCTTCGATATTGTAAGATGACCTTTGAGGGTGCATTTTATTGTTTTTATTAGTAAGCTTGCTTGTGTTTTTTTAAAAAAATCTGTTCATCAAAACAGATTTTCAGTGACATGATTCCAACACCAACCAACCAACCAACCAATTTTTCTGTTGAGCTGAAATAGCTGTTGCACAGTTCTTCTGCTGCAATAGTTTAAGAATTATTCCTCACACAATTCCCTAAACGCAGTGCAATGTTTCATTTCTAATTGCTGTGTGACATTTGTAGACATCTAATTAGCTCTCTCCCATACCTACCATCAGGTCTCTGCCTCCGTCTGCAATATTGTTCTTCAGGGTTTTCTCTCTCATTATGGAATATATTTTAGATTTATTTTTTTTAACTCCGCTTTAAAAAGTGGACTCTCTTGGCTGGAGAAAGCCAATTTTTGTCAAGATAGCTGAAAAATGGTTCAAGGAGAGAGGTCAGTTTTCATTGTCTTACACACACACACACACTTCTTATTTCTCCTACTACTACCTCTGCTTAATCAGACCCTGCTAGTTATGATTATAATGCCTGTTGAATCAGAGGTCAAGATTAGAAAAATGTATACATACTAGGCATGGTTTCGAACCCAAAAATCGCGATTCTAAAATCAAATGGGGGGGGGGGATTTTTTTTGATTAGTAAAAGAAAGACCTACAAAAAATTTTCCAAAAAGTTCTAAAATGTGAATTAATTACTAACGAATTTCGTTAGTAGTTCGTATGCCAGCGCATGCGCATTCAGATAGTTTTGGCCTACAACTCCCAGAAATCCTAACAGCTGGTAAATTGGCTGGGATTTCTGGGAGTTGTAGGCCAAAACTTGAATAAATCACACTGAATTCTAGATGGGACTCTCCAAATAGGAAGGAGGGAGGGAAGGAGGGAGGGAGGGGGGGTATTCTATTCTTGGAAGCAGCAAAAAGGAGGAGGAGGAGGCCCCCCCCTCGCTCCTCGCTGCCTCTCTCTCACCCCGATCCTGAGGGAGCGAGGCACAAGTTTGCCCAGGCTGAGAGGAAAAGGAAGAGGCCTGAGGCTGTGAGGAATGGTGGGAGTTGAAGTCCAAAACACCTGAGGGCTGAAGTTGGCCCTCATGAAGCCTCTTCAAGGCTTTAGATCCTGGCAGGCAGAAGGGGCAGGGAGAGCCATCCACTCCTCCTGCCCTGCCAGGATCTAAAGCATCAAAGAGTATTGGGGTGAGAAACCAACCTAATGTATAATAGAATGAATGCTACTGTAAGTGTCCTAATATTATAAGTAATCCAACTGGTCATATACCTACATTCCATGCACATGCAATAATACAGCAGTAATAACAATGGGTATAAGAAGAGGTAAAATTCAAACCGAAGTATTCTGACTGTGGTCCCTCCTCAAGGGGCAAACTGCAAAGGCTCTTCTCTGAGCCCGGGAAAGGCAAAACCCGGGCACAGCGTTTGCTGCCTGGTGCACACACATACATATTCTTGGGGGAATTTGCTGCAGAATCTTCTCTATGTGCCCGGGATTCTGCAGCAAATCCCCCCCAAAGAATATGTATGTGTGTGCACCCAGGCAGCAAACGCCGGGGTTTTGCCTTTCCCGGGCTCAGAGAGAAGAGCCTTTGCAGTTTGCACCCTTGAGGAGGGACCACAGTCAGAATACTTCGGTTTGAATTTTACCTCTTCTTATACCCATTGTTATTACTGCTGTATTATTGCATGTGCATGGAATGTAGGTATATGACCAGTTGGATTACTTATAATATTAGGGCACTTACAGTAGCATTCATTCTATTATACATTAGGTTGGTTTCTCACCCCAGTACTCTTTGATACTTTAGATCCTGGCAGGCAGGAGGCAGGAAGCCTGGAAAAATGTAAACAGAGAGGTTTCCTCAAGTAAATCCACAAAGGAGGACACTTCATCCAAAGTGCCCTCCTTTGCAGATTTACTCTGAGGAAACCTCTCTGTTTACATTTTTCCAGGCTTCCAGCCGAAAGAGTGGAGCGAGTTTAGCTTGAGAATACTTATTGGCAAGGGAGGCTGGAGGGTGGTGAGAGAAGGAGGGTGCCCATTTACGACACAATAACGACACTTAAGAAAATCCTGGCCCCGGTTCTATAAAGAAAGTCCACTTCCTGGTTGGCGTTCCAGGTGCAGAAATTATACATACCACAGTTGGAAACTCTCTTTTAACGTGTCTACAGTTCTCTTTAAAAGGTCAGCAGTCTGAACTACCATATATATCCCCATAGGACTTGTTCTCCAGACCCCTTGATCATTTTAGTCACCCACCTTTGGACACTTTCTGGCTTGTCAGCATCTCCCTTCAGTTGCAGTGCCCAGAATTGGACACAGTATTCTAGTTGTGGTTTTGAGACTATGGACAGCTCCGTTATGCTCTGCCTTTCTACATTCCTCTATTTACTCAAGCTTAGATTTCATTAAAAAAACTTATAAGAACATTTCAATCCTGCAGATGTTATAGGGAATTTTTATTATACTCAGTTCTCAATAATTGAGCTATAGTAAATATATATTATCTCTGCTGGCTGCTCTTGTGTCGCTTTCATGCTGTTTTAGAAGGGGGTTTCAGTATGTGTTTTGCTTGTTGTGGCTTTATTGGTATTTGTGAAATATATGCTGTGCGGCAGGGTAGAGATCCCAGAAGACATAAAATATTAATAGTGATCAAAATGCAATAAGCAGAAGCAAATCGACTTGTGGCTGTAGGTGAGGCCAGGCCTTTCCAACTCGGCAGGGTGGAAATGGGGAAACCAGCCGATGTGTATAGGAGCGCACACACAGAGTTGTCCCTTGGGGGCTATTGGGCTGGCCCTCCTTGGCCAGTCAGTGAAGTTAGCTGAGAAATTTTTGAAATGCTCAGCTGGCAGCCAGGTTACAAATCTGCCCTGCAGCAGCAAGCTGTCTTTGTGAAGCATGGCTGCTCTTGCCTCAAGTCCCCTTGATGCCTGCTGTCACAGTGCCAGATGGATTTCCAGAATGCTGCAGATTAGTGCTTTATGGACAGAAGGAAGGGTTGCAATAGGGTGAGGGGGAAAGCAGCCTCATGTGACTGCAGCAGGAATGGGAATGAGCCACAAGGACAGACCGTCGTCCTGCTGTCTGCCACCTTCTTTTCTGTGGCTTCAGCCACCCCACCTGTGTTCCATCTTGTCCAGCTGCTGAGTGACCATCTCTGCTTCGGCCAAGTTACTTGGGAATCCAACATTTGAGGCTTTACTGCAGAGCCAAGGGATATTTCATCCAGGCATATTGCTGTCAGCTGGCTTTTCCTTTCTAAGCCTTCCTGTTTCTCCAGTGAGAAGGGTGCTGCTAGTGAACTAGAGATTGTTTGGGGGTAGTTTCTTATCACCACAGGTATTCTTATAGAGCAGGGGTGCTCATTAGGTAGCTCGGGATCTACTAGTAGATCTTCAGCCCTCTTCCAGGTGATCTTTGGGCCTCACCAGCCGGATGGGGCGCTCCTGCCATGCACGTGCACACCCTGTGCGTACGCGCACTCCTGCTGCTGGCTTCCGCTCTCGTGGTGCTTCTTTCGCCTGTGGGGCATTGCAGGAAGAAGGAAGCACGAGGCAGGGCCTCTGGAGGGAGCGCCCTGCCTCTCGTCCAGAAGCAGCTGTACAGCCTCCGAGACAGGCAGGGTGGAGCGCTCCCTTTGGATGCCCTGCCTCATGCTTTCTCCTTCCTGCAATACCGCGCAGGTGGAAGAAGCACGCGCGGTGGCAAGAGCATGCGGCGGCTGGAGCGCACGGCGGCAGGGGCAGGTAGATCTTTTGGACTTGCTTTAAGAGTAGCTCGCATGCTGAAAAAATGTGAGCACCCCTGTTATAGAGAAAGATCTATTCAGTGAGATGAGTAGCAAGTTAGTGAAGAGTTACCTATTCCATTTGGGTATATATCTCCTTGAATTGCCATGCACGGTATTGAGCTCCCCCCCCCCCTTTCCGGCCCCTTCCCACCTGCCACCTGCTAATCCTTCCCTGCAGACAAAAAAATTCACCTTGAGGGAAAATGATGGATTGATAGATAGCAGAGAGCTTGTCTGCTGATGGTGAGGGACAAAAGAAGGTCTCCTTGAACAAGAAATATCTCTTCCTGCAAGGACAAATGCATTTGCACTACAGTTTCCATTGACCATAGTGGAATTCACTGCATCGTTTCTGCTCGGAAGAGAAGCTTGTTCAGGCCTCTTCTGTTGTTGCTGTGGCCCTCCACCTCAACCTTATCCTTTGCACAAACACGCACACACACACTTTGGAGAGAGAGAGTTTTTTCTCTTCTTTAGGAAGAGATTAGTAGACAGGGAAGGGCTGGCTTTGCGTCCCTTGAGCCATAAAGATAAAAGCTCAGAAAATTCCCTCAAGAAATAGTTGATTTTAACATCCAGTGTGGTCTCATGTTTTGTCACCCACACATTTCTCAATTTGTTCATTTTCATATTCTTACACTCCTTATATTTGATCTTTCAGCATAGCTGTTCCTCTTGTTTATCTGCTATTAAGGCACAGAGAGTGGCCCAGATAGGAGATATCCATGATATGTATGACATCAGCTGCTTTGAAGGGCTGTATTTGAGTATTAACAATGATTATAAAAACTATAGAGTTCAAATTATGTTCATTGAAGTGCCTCCACGTGTATTGATATTTCCCCCTGGGCTTTCAGATGGTGCCTTCCTGGTGCCGATTCTTTGAAGCTGTTTCTATAAACCAAAGGAAGATGACACATCGTGTTGCTGTGATATGTGCTGAAAAGACAGTGCACCAAGTCACATTTTATCTTTCATACATAATAAAATACATGCATTTTGAATAGAACTGTGGCCTTAAATGAGATAATCTGAAAAGTATCTGATGCATTTTAAAGGCAGACTCAAATAGTTGGGCAGTATATATTTTCAAAATATATAATACAAAAAAATGGCTAGAAGACACCATCCAAAGAGACATTTCCAGTTTCTTTTCTCATGCAAGATGATGTTTGTATGTGACATGTTTGTGTATGATCAGGAACAGGCATGGGCAAACTTCAACCCTCCAAGCATTTTGGACTTCAACTCCTACAATTCCTAACAACTGGTAGAATTGTAGAAGTTGAAGTCCAAAACACCTGGAGGGCCAAAGTCTGCCCATGCCTGATCTAGGAGCTACATAAATTACACAGTGGCGTTGATCCTTGGCTTGCCCTTTGCAGCATGCAATGGGAAAGAATAGGAGTCTATACTTTTTTTTTGTGGCACTGCAGCTTTTTCCAAGGTCCTCCGCTGTGGGGCCAATGACTGTGCCATGGTTTCTTCAAGTGCTGGCAAGTCAGGAGCTGACTGGGGCCAGTCAGGGTCATGCCTCCCCAGATGGATGACAGAAAGAAAAATCTACTTTAGGAATACAAAAGTGCTCCTAGCTGTGCAGCTGGCATATTCATTCGTGTTGTCTCAAATACAGGCTTAGTAAATTAATATCATAAAATGTATGCAGTTAACTAAGGATGCAGATTTGGATAAATTTACCTCATTCCTGCCTACAACTAAATCTTCCCAAACTCAATAGGACTTAATTCTATATAAACATGTAGAAGATGTTTATCTAGTAAGACTTTAAATGTGGAGGTTGTTACCCATATGAAGGGATTAACTAATATATGTGCCATGACTTCTAAATTCAGCTCCCATCTGGTGTGGAAAAAATGCAAACTCTCTACATGGGTGTTCCGATATGAACATTCCACTTTTTAGATGTGCAAATATGCCCTTTGGAAGATGCCAGCTGTCCCTTAAGATCTACTACTTGGACATGATCAGCAATGTCATTCAAGGGACAAACCTCTTTTCTGCTTCTGACTGTACTACACACAGCTGCACTGCCTGTGTATCTGTAAAAGAATCTAGCCTTTCCCTTAATTTTGCAATATGGTGTTCCTTTTGAAAGTAACTTACAGAATGTTTATTATTTTTCTCCCCCCCCCAGAAACGGGTTCTCTTCCTCACGAATGACTATTTCTATACAGATATCAGTGACACACCCTTTAGGTAAGTAAGCAGACCCTTTGGAGAAGGGGGCTATGGAATTATTTATTAATGGAGCTGATATTGACTTTAAGGGGCGGGCTTAGTTCAAGTGAAAAACACACATACAGTAGAGTCTCGCTTATCCGACATAAACAGGCCAGCAGAACATCAGATAAATGAAATTTTCGGACAATACGGAGTCTCCTACTGTTACCCATCCAACACAGCACTAGACACCTAGAATACTAATAAGAGGGATTCAAAGAGTTAAAGCAAGGCAATGTCTCGGGGCTAGAGTGACCCAGTAGGAAGTGCTCGGATGCAGAAGAGGAGTGTGGAAATCACAGAGGAGAGGATGCTTCCGCTTTCGGTCCTGCCTCTTTTCCTCCCTCCTATTCCTCCTTGTTTTGCCTTTTCCCTTATTGGGAATGGAGAGAGGGTTGGGGAGTGCTCCTTTAATTAAAGGGGAAATGCTGGAGGGAAAGGGGGGCATCAGATAAGAGAATCGTATAGGACGGAATGTTGGATAAGTGAAGGTCAGATAAGCGAGACTCTACTGTATATGCGACTCAACAAGGTAGTCATACCAACCAACTACTGCTCTTCTCTCTGTTATAATCTTGGTGAATAAGTAACACTATGAAAGTTTACCTTCCCCTAATGCCTGCTTCCTATATGAGAAATCTGTGCTTCTCCTTCCCAAGCGAGATCTGGGCAATAATGTGTGGGTTCTCTTGTCACATTTCTGTGAGTAGTAGGACTGCCAGTAGTGGAACTATGCAAAAAGGGAAGAGTGACTGTTACTAGTGCTGCCAAGTGTTTCCATGGGGACAGATTTAGACCACTTTCCCCTAAGTCCTCACTTCTTCTGCTCAGTTTATGTGATGCATTTCTCTCCCTCCCTAATACAACCTGTCCGCCTACTGAGATGATAATCTTATTTATCTGGCATTCAGAGGCTTGGTAAATCATGCTCTGGGAGATGATGTCATTGTCCCTGCTGTGAAAAATTAAAGTGATTCTCTGTTTGTGCCACTCCATAGTATACTCATTTTTATGTGTAGCCAGTAAAAAGGTTATTGGGCCCATGGGACTGCAAATATAAGCCAGTACACAACAGCAATATGGAAGAATAACATGCAGTTTCCAATTATTCCTCTCCTTTGGCATCTAGGAGGTTATCACTATGAGTCTGGGCATAGAATGCACTAGTATCTTAGTTGAGATTTTAACTCACAGGTTGAGAACCACTGGATTTGATGAACCACTGGGAGACACCTCAGTTTCCAGTTTCCTCAGTTTTTACCTACTATCCAGGTCAAAATCCCCATCCTGTCACATCCCATGCCTTAGGCTTTGCCTGCCGGCTACCACATTTTGGTAGTTTCCACTATGTCAGCCATTGCTGCTATTGTAATGTAAATTGGTAGAAAGGAAGTTAATGATAGTACAAATAATCAAAATTTGGTTGAGATAGTGCTTGCACTTCTGGAAAAATTTCAGGGGTGGTTTGAACCTCGAAACCACACCTTTGACTATGGGTTTGTAAAAGGAGGTATCAGTCATGAAGCTGTGGTCATAATGTCTTAAACCCAATTCCTAATCCAGACCAGAACAGAACAATTGTTTGAGTGAACTTTCTGTAGGTGTTGATTTACCATCTCAAAATTGAGTGGAAAAAACTACTCTAATTGGTACTAGCAGCTGGACTTGGGCACTTCCAGAGGCAAACCTCCTCTCAACAAATCTTACTAACAAAAACTCATGCTAAGGGTCACTATAAGTCAGAAACTACTTGAAGGCATGCAGAGAGAAACTAGTTATTTAAAACATTATTTGCAAGCTCTGCTATTGACTTATGACTAATTGATGCCGTTTCGCTATATTTGTAATTGTAGATGGTTTCATATGGTTGTCTACTTGTAAGCTGCCTTGAGTCCCCTCTCGGGTAGAGAAAGGCGGCGTAGAAATGCCGTAAATTATATATTATTTGGAGGAGGCCTTTTAAAAGATAAGTGCAAATTACTTCCATATAATAGGGATTAATGTAAAGGCCATCTTGGGTAGAAAACCTGTGGCAGATTTGAGTTCCAGAATGTCTAATTTTTAAAAAAACACTTCCCAGATTGTGTTGAATAGCAACAAGGAGCCATCTCCATGTCATACGGGTTCTTGAATGAACACATGAGAAATACGCTTCAGTTGTTAAATATGATGTTAATGTTTCTTACAATGATAATTTCAACATGTCATGTAGGTCTACTTGCTAGAAAATGTTTTTTCCCCCCTCTCCAAACCACAGTCTGGGCGTTGTTCTTTCACGAGGGCATGGTGAATACATCCTGCTTGGGAACACTTCAGTGGAAGAAGGTATGTTGAAGTGTCACAGTTTCATCAAGCAGTGGTGAGACAAAGGAGGGCATTTCCTTGTTATAGCACACTTGGGCTTTAGTTATATTCCAGTTTGCTCTTTGCCACAATCTCCACAGATTTCTTAAGTATTTATTTCCTTATTTTAATTAGTGGCTTGACAACAGAAACAGATCTGCTAAATACCCAAAGCTTGATTCATATATACTTTGTATGTTTAAGTGTGAGTAAAATGTAGACATGAATCGAAAACATGGGAGTTTTTAGAGACATTGTGTGTATCTCCAAAAAGGTATGTTCATGACCTCCACCCAAATGTCTGACCAAGATTGGTTAGGATAGTCTTGTACTGACTATAGTGCTTTTGCAAGTGATCTGCAAGAGCAAAGCTTCTTAGACAGTTTGTACTTTTGCTTCTGAATTTTCTCTACAATTCCAATTTCTCTTCCAAGGCTTACGACAATAATCTGTTCCATAAATAAGTTGATACCTTTATGCATAGACTCAAATGCACACTTCTGGAATTTGAAGTACCTGAGTCCCCATTGGGGATACAGGGTGGGATACAAATAGATTATTATTATTATTATTATTATTTGATACATAACAAGATTAGTACACAGCAAAGAAGATCACTCTGCTGGCTTTTGCATTGGATTACACATCGGACACCTCCCAAGTGTCTAGGACTGTGTGATTGTATCAGCGAATAATGCGTGCAGATCCAAGTATGATGGCCTTTTGCAGCTGAGAGATGGTAATTTTGTCAGTGCCGATTGTTTTTAAGTGCAGGCCAAGGTCTTTAGGCATTACACCCAGTGTGCCTATTATTATTATTATTATTATTATTATTTAGAAGTCATGGCACATGCATTAGTTAATCCCATCATACTGGTAACAACCTCCACGTTTAAAGAAGTCTTACCAGATAAACATCTTCTACATGTTTATATAGAAGTTTTCTCATACCTCATGCATTATTTGAATATACCTTCAGCCTGAACTTGAACTTACCTTGATTGAAAGTAGGCGATCTCATCTGCCATGCTCATTCCCTCCTCCCCAAATTCAACCCATCTCCAGTCTCAACATGAAACATGTGCAGCAATGAATATAATCAACAAAAGATGTGATGAAACAAGTCATTACAGTATCTTATCATTTGGCTTCAGGTTTGCATGATCTGCTGCAGCCGGACTTGACCTTGGCAAATGAGTGGTAAGTGGAGAATCTTGAAATGAAGAAAAATACCTGTAGTTGCTGTTTGATTGAAATGATCAAGAAAAAAATAGTTCAATGATTTCCAAGAACCATCTTCAGTGACATTATTCTAGTTAAAATTTAACCATATTCAAGAAAAGGAGAAATTGCATATAAAATGAAATTTATTTATTTTATTTATTTACGACATTTATATGCCGCCCTTCTCACCCCAAAGGGGACTCAATATCGATTCTACAAAATAATTGTATTGTGTTTTTAATTTTTGTAGAGCTTACCCATTTTAGTTACCAATACTGAAAAATCAGCAGATGGACATTTTTACACGTCAGGAACGACTTGAGAAACTGCAAGTCACTTCTGATGTGAGAGAATTGGCTGTCTGCAAGGACGTTGCCCAGGGGATGCCTGGATGTGTTACCATCCTGTGAGAGGCTTCTCTTATGTCCCCACACGGGGAGCTGGAGCTGACAGAGGGAGCTCAACCTGCTCTCCCCAGATTCAAACCGCTGACCTGTTGGTCAGCAATCCTGCCAGCACAACGATTTAACCCACCGTGCAACCGGGGGCTCCAGCAGATGCACTGAGTTTAGTGAATTTCTTAGGAAGTGTCAGTACTGGTTCTTATGCTACTTTAATCTTTTCTGAACTGAACAGATTTCAGTCTCTCTCTCTTGTGTACACACACATGCAAAAACAAACTGAATTAGTGCAATAAGGGATAGTTACTTCTCAGACTTTCATTTCCATGGATGGAAGATGTTCTCAGGTTTCAGTTACTTGAGTGTGAGTGATGTAATTTTCAAGACCCTACAGATCTCAAGCAGTGCAACTTATTTTATTTCTGAAATGTACACTGTTGTTGTTCCAGCTGGAGTTTATTTTGGTCCCAGGCATGTAAATCTGCCAGAATAGCTCATATTAGTGCAGAAAGGTAGCTCAAGGGAACTTCTAAATCATGTCTTTTCTTCTGCTTCCTAGGATTTATTGCATTACAGATATTGATCCAGATCACAGAAAGCTGAGCCAATTGGAGGCAGTAATTCGTTTCCTTACAGGAGAAGAAGCTGACCTAGAATGTGAGTGCTGAAAAGAGTAGATATTGGCCTATTTCCTGCTGGAGTCTTTTACTTAAGTTGTTAAGAACAGTCTTTTTATGATAGCAAGGTATTTTTGCCTGATTTTAACACCCAGAAATATAAAATTTGAATCAGGAAAAGAGCTAAAGGAGATTATTGGTTCAAACTAGAATAGATGGGTTGAATCAGTGGGAATTACAGGCATGTAGCTGGAGGGGGGGCTTGAGGTGCTTCAGCCTCCCCCCTCCCCGAAATTCTCAGGGTGGTCCGCGAGAAGGTCTTACTGGTACATGGCCCAGTGACGTCCTTGTCCGCGCTTGGGCCCTCGGCGCACTCTCTTTCCTTTTCTGTGCCCCTGGTTTCAGCCTTCGGTGCCGGGAGAGGAAGGGGAGTACACTGACAGCCCAGGCATCAAAGAGGATGCCACCGCACCACAGATCATTCAGAGGCCGCAATACACCTTCGCGCCCGTACGCTTGGCAGGCCTTCGCGCCTGTGCATTGAAGCCTCACCACACTTGTGGCTGGGAGTGGAGTGCGTTGAGCCGTTGGCTGCCTTCTGGGACTTTCTGGATCCAGGTAAATAAAAACTCCCATTTGAAAAAGAGCAATCATTCCCTAATTCCTGCCTCTATGCACAGTTGGGCACAATGGCTCTATGTGCCAAGTTTAGTCCAGATCCAACATTGGCTTGGTTCAATGTCCTCTGGATAAGGGCGCACTACAATATTTCAAAGCAACTTGACTATTCCAAGGCAAAGTTCAAGACAGGTGCATCGGTCAAATCCAGGGACTAATTCTGTAGCAGATTATTTCAGAGTTGTGGTGTTCATACCATGTGTCGATTCACTCATACAGAACATTACTGAAAGGTTCATGTCAAATGAAGACATTTTAACCAGTTTCCAGATTCTCCTCCCTGGGTTTTCAGGTCTAGACAAAATTCACCATATGGAACAACTGTCAGAATACTTTGAAAATGATGCAGCACTTGCTTCCATCAAGGCTGAGTACATAATGTGGTGTAATATTACACCATCAATTAAAAAAGATACTGAGGTACTTAAAGTGTGACAAAACCTACTATCGGTCAATAAATTTCCTTTTGCCTGTGTTAGCTACTGTACCAGTAATGACATGCAGTATGGAAAGATCACTTTCAACATGAAGAGAGTGAAACGTGCATCTAGAAGTTCAATGACAGACCAGAGACTTAGTGGACTAGCAATTATTTCCATCCCTCAGGACATCACTATCAAACCAGAAAAATTAATTGACAAAATGGCCGGAAAAAAGAAAAGAAGACTGTTGCTGAAAGTAAAAAAAAATAAGTCAAAAAGTAATCTAAACACCAGTTGTTTCACTTCTTCTTCCAGATTTCCCCTTCAGCTCTCTTGTTCATCTAACACAGTGGTTCCCAACCTTTGATCTTCCAATTGTTTTGGACTTCAAGTCCCAGAAATCTCAGCCAGCTTACCAGCTGTTAGGAATTGTGGGAGCTGAAGTCCAAAACACAAGGAGGACAAAAGGTTTGGAACCACTCATCTAACCGTTCCTGCTCTTTGCACTACGGCATGCTCAGAATCCTCTATATTCTGATGTATTGGATCATAGAGTTGGAGTAGATCCCAAAGATCACTACATCCAAAACTTTGTGGATAGAGAAAATCCACTTCCATAACACACCAATAGGTGGCTGGGACAACAACAAACAAATTGGGCAATGAGGAGAGGATAGTGGTGTGTAGCTGTGGTTGAGCACTTGTTTATTATATATGTTTGTGTGAGAGAGACTTGTTTGAGAGGCTTGTATGAGGCTTGACTTTTTGTTGGGAATCAAGAGCTGTTAGGCTCAAAAATAACCCTCTTTGGAGGTGATTCCACCAAAAATATAGCAGAGTGCCGAATGCAAGATTCATATGCAACAGAAACTTACATGCAGTGAGCCAGGATTGAGTTCCATTTGAGAGGATTGAACAGGATTGCAGATCCACAAGTCATAGGATCAAAACAAAAATATTTATTGTAAATAGAGAAATCCAATCAGGATAGGAAAGGTTACTTGGAGCTAACTAGCTTTACTAAGCTATCCACTAAGGGAAAAGAAAAAGGAAAAATAACAAAAGTTATTATTACATCTTGCCTCAGAGAGTGCAAGATGCTTCTTCTTTCTAAAGAAGCAGAAGCAGGACTCTCCAAAATGGAGATAGTCGCATGGCCAGCCTAATAACAATAGGACAAAAGGCTTGTAAAAACGGGAAGTTGCCTTTTACTAAAGGTTCACATTCATAGCAGTCAAAGGGGTGGAGTTGGGCATGCAAGGTGAATGGAAACACCCCCCCCCTTCTAAACCCCTTCTTGAGGTAAGCTGCTAGAGGAAATGGGTGAAGGAATCCCTCGCTCTAACCTATCTAGGCTAACTTCTCCTCATTGAGGACTGGAAACTTGTGCAGTCAGGGATGAAACCCAACACTTTTTAAATGCAGTTTGTATGTGACACTTTATTGTGCAACCCAATACTGTACTGTATTTAGCTCCAATATGATCTTCAGCCGTCTTCCTGTAGAATATCTTCACTTCAGTAACTTGACACAAGTTTTTATTGTAAGAATTGAACAAAGAAATGTTTATTTATGGGTTCTCAGGCGCTCAAAGCATATTGGTTACACAGTATTTTCTTCACAGTACTTCCTAGATATTGTTACAGTTGACTTCTATTATTATGAACACATGAAACTGTTGTTATATAACTTTTAAAAGTAATTCTTTCTCAGTCTCCTGACTGGGTCACTTTCATCTTGCGATTTCTTCACCTTATCAATAGGTTAACTGTACATTTATTTCTCAAGGAACACTTTTCTCCTCAGTCCCATTGACTGATGCTTATGTACAGATTATCCTTGTATTTACTTCCGTTCTGTTACTGCAGATGCAATATAATACGGGGAATTCTTTCCCCTAGCTCACAGGCTAGATTATACTTAAAAATGGTTCCTTTAACACTTGAATATCAAGGCTGAAGACTTTAACTTAGAATAGGAACCTCCTCCAGCTCTCACATAGCAGACATCTTACCTTTAGCTCAACCGGCTAAAGACTGGCTCCTATTTTAAAATGTCCACTCTTCTGTTGTCAATTAGTTCCGCCCCTTTTTTCTCCTAGCTCTGCTGAAATGGATACATTTCTACGCAAGAGCTTTGTTACTATGGCAACTCATCAACCAATCAGCTGTAGCTAAGGCTGGCCTGCGCTTGCCATATACCAACATTAATAAGCACATTCAAAACTTACATTATAATTAGATATTCAGTTACAGTGACCATACAACTCTTGTTTAAAATTTAATGGAAGAGGCCTCGCCACCTTACATGGCCTCCTTTCCTGTTCCTGAATAGCCTGAACCTTTAGGAAGGACTTCCTACTATTTCTACATTTTTCTTCAGCATGTAATTTTAAACTTATTGGTTCAGGTTTTGCCCTGTGGAACACCAGAAAACAAATTAACTTCATAATCTATCTGCTAACCCTTCAAATATTTGAAGATGGGAGTCATATCACCTCTTAATCATCCCTTCTCCAGGCAAAACGTGTAAAACAATTTCATCAGTGTGCTGCTCTGGCCTAGTCATAATTAATTCTGACTCTGCCTTGATTTTCAAATTAATTGGAACTAAAACTGGCCTGGCCCGTGCTTGGGCAGATTGTGACATCTACCTCTTGTCATTAATCTCCCAGCTCTTTTTGGCAATTCGATGCTTTCCTAAAAATGAAAGTTGAGTTTTTCGCTCTCATGTTCTGATGGTTAGCAATCAGCTACTGATTTGCTGATTTGTCTCTCATCTGTGTATTAATTGAACTTTTTAGAAGTTCATACCTCCCAATGTTACAGACTTTTTTTCTTATTTATTCCTCTCCATAAGCCACCTTAGGAATTGTGTAGTCTTGAAAGCCAACTAAGAAATACATTAAATAAACAGAACTTAGGAAACTGCCCTTATATTGGACTTGCTGTCAATCTAGCCCAGTATTATTGCTATTGATCGGCAGCATCTACCCAAAGTTTCAGACAAAAATTTTCAGTCTTGCTGGAGATCCCTGGTAAACTCATGGTCTTTCATCCATAACAGACCTGTTTCCCAAACTGAAAGTTTTTAGGTTTATTCAGGTGGTATTTTATGTGCTTCTTCTGATCCTAATTTCCTTCTGGCTATACTGTAATGGTGCTGTTGTGGTGCATAAATGGTCCAAAGTCCACACAGAAAAATTTTCTTCCCCTCTTTTCCAAACCCTATCCCCAACTGCCTCATATCCTAAACTAGCTGAGCTTCGTGGCAGAACGTAAGACCCAGTCACTCTGTTTCTGTTGGATTTTGCTTGTAGACAAGCTCCACCCAAGCAGTGCTCCTCACTGATGGTAAAGTAACAATAGATAAGGACAAAATTAGAGCTTTTTCCTCAAATAGGAATCTACAACCATGAGATTTTCCTTCAGATCCAAAATGCCTAATATTGCAGAAAGTGAGAAACTGCAAATTATTCACATCTAGAACTTATATGTTGTCTTTGCAATCCCTTGATATCTTTGCCTTGCTCTTTTCTTTTGATGATCTGATCACCATGCTCATTATATCCCACCTTCATGGGGTTATTGTGCAATAAACCCCAATACTCACAGGACTGGTATCAGTTGTTTCACTTGTCTATCTCTGACAAAATATGTCCTCTATAGGCATTTTCTAAATCATTCAACATGACTATAGTATTATTGGCCTGGAAGTCTTTAATTTCATTAGGATTTGCTATGATCCATGGTTTTCTGTATCCACTCAACATCAGAGAACATATATCCCATGGATATGGTGTTTGTACTGTATATCTAAATGCTGAGTTGACATTTAGGATAACTTTGATGCTTGAAATTTGGGGAGTGTAACACTTTTCATGGGCTGGTAGAATTCTTCTTTGGGAGGCAATGCCCATCATAGGTCATCAACTTGCCATCGCACTCCTCTCCAGCCATCAATACTAAGAGGATGTTTGTAGGATTGTACGCTAAATCTAATATAATATTATCTATGTACAACATATGAAAACAAAAATTTAGTCGCACTCTTTTTTAATATCAATCTAGCTATGCTTTTATTTTACATACGCTTCCATTCATTTTTCACTCATTTATATGGCTATGGCTAAGTATTGACTTTTGTTCCAAGATATAATATAATTTGACAACCTTCAACAAGTCTGTTATTTTCCTGCCTTTCTTCCCTTACCCTTATTTTGACAGTTAAATTTGTGATTAATTATGAGTATGTTAATTTGAATACATGTGCCAAATGTTAAATTGCAAATCTGCAGTAGAAAAATCTGTTAGTGGAGGAGCATTGTTTTCCTTCCTTTTATGGATTATAGCTGTCCTGCCAACGATTAACAAATGTAGCAGCTTGCGAGTTGTTTTCATATTTCTATAGCTAGGATAGATCTGTTTCATTAAAAAAATTACAAGGCTTAAAAGCAATGCATCGAAAAACCATCTTTGTCTTTATACTGTCATTCAATATATCTCTTCGTCCTTCCATTTGCCCAGGTGACGAGGAGCTAGTTCAAGAGGTGCTCTTTGATGCTGTTGTAACAGCGCCCATGGAGGCCTACTGGACAACCTTGGCTCTCAACCTGTCTGAGTAAGTTTGTGTTTTAAGACTGAAGATGAATCTTACCAATTATACAATGCTTTAGTAATTTTCAGGTTACGTTAGTCTAGGAGTGGGAAATCTTTGGCCCTTCAGGGGGGTTTTGGATTATAATTCCCAGAAGCTGTTAGCAATAATAATAATAACTTTATTTGTATACCACTCTATCTCCTCTAGGGCAGTGTTTTTCAACCTTTTTTGAGCCGCGGCATATTTTTTTACATTTACAAAATCCTGGGGCACGACACCAACAAAAATGACACAAAATGACACTCTAACACAGTAATACATATAGTTAATATGTTTTTAAAATGTATTTGAAACCTGAGTGGGCCTGTTTCGATGAACACAACATAGATATCCTGCCTTGTGTGCTTTGGACATAGATATCCCGCCTTGTGTGCTTCGGACTAGGTCGCCTCGGCCGACGCTGCCCTATCATCACCACCTGGTGCTTCAAGGCCGCTGCTCACCTGGGTTTCCCTCAGGCAGGGAGGGAGGGAGGCGCAGGGGTAGGCCGCTCCCTTCCGAAGCCGAGGCAGGCAGGAAGGAAGGAAGGAAGGAAGGAAGGAAGGAAGGAAGGAAGGAAGGAAGAAGGCCTGAGAGCAGGAAAGGCCGAGGCAGAGCCCAGGCCAGGAGAGGAAGAAGGGAGGAGGCCCCGGAGCCACCTTGGCCCCAAAGCCCGAAGGAATCCTGAGCCAAAAGGGGAAAACAGGTGGCTGAGAGGAAAACAAAGCCCAACACCCCTCTCCGGAAGTGACCTCACAGGGAAAGGCACCGCCGGGCCCCTTCCCTCCTCAGCCTCCAACCTACTGCTTCTCCAGGAAGCCGAGGCCCCGCCCCCTCCCCTCTCTCGGGACATCTGTCCTGAACAAACATGGTGGTGCCGGGTGGGAGACTCTTAGAGGGGTGGGGCTTGCTTCTTGGCTGGCGATTGGCCCTGCTGGCGCCCCAGAGCTTAAGACTGAGAGACAGAGCAAGTCACAGGCTGCCCAGAAGACTCCTGGCGGGGTGGTCGGTTCTTCCACGGAACACCTGATGATCGCTCACGGCACACTAGTGTGCTGCGGCACAGCGGTTGGGAAACACTGCTCTAGGGGACTCAAGGCGGTTTCCACATAAGCAAGCAACACAAAAAACATACAGAGTAGCCATTTAAAACATAGGCATAAAACTATTAGCACAATCCTAAACATTAAAAACCAATTCCAACACTATTCTGTCATGCAAAATAAGCGGCTTACAAGTTGTTTTCGTATATACATAGCTAGGATAGATTTTTTTATTAAAAAAATTACAAGGCTAAAAAGCAACATCATCTTTTTGTATCACAAAACCATCTTTGACTTTACACTGTTATTTAGCTGTGCTGGCTGGAGATTTGGCCTAAAATTTATGGAAGGTCAAATGTCCCCAACCCTGGGATGGACTAATCTGGAAAAAATAAAAACATGAATAAGATCCTAACTTATTCTATTATTAGCCTATTATTAGAAGCTACTTTTGGGTCATGTAATATACATAACATCTGTTTATGGACCCTTTGTTGGCACAGTGGGTTAAACTGCTGAGCTGCTGAACAAAAGGTCAGCAGTTTGAATCTGGGAAGCGGGGTGAGCTCCCACTGTTAGGCCCATCTTCTGCCAACTTAGCAGTTTGAAAATATGTGAATGTGAGTAGATCAATAGGTACCTCTTTGGCGTGAAGGGGATTGTGCTCCATGCAGTTACACTGGTCACAGGACCTAGAAGATGTCTACGGACAGCACCGGCTCTTCAGCTTAAAAATTACTTTAACATCTATATTACATGAAGAATCGCCTCAGATCTTAGGAATCTTCCCAATCTTTGGTCTTCCAAGCTTTCTATTGTTGTCAAAGTGTACATTACTTAAAGACAGATTGAATTTGTCATCCTATACACATCCATAGTATCTCTACTCTACCACTGAGTTTGGACTTTTTCCTTGACTGCATATCATTTGGCTGGAAATTGCAATAGCCCTACCGATCCCTAACACTCTTTCTCTCTCCAACTGTTGTCCAATAGTGAAACTGAAGGAGGAGTGGAGATAGCTTTTATGGGAACTCGGGCTGGTCTCATGAGAAGTTGCCTCTATGTTGGCTCTGAGAAACTCTCTAACAGGTAAGTTCTGTGAATGCACATTTCTCTGCTGCCGTTGTATATACCGGTAGTTTAAATTGATCAAGATGAGAATGAACTAGCACTGAGTTAATTGTTCAACAATGATACAATGTCACATTTGAAATATTACGTAAGTTGTCATAAACACTTATTTCTGAAAGATTTTTTGAGAAAATGCTAAAGTGGGGCTTTCTATATTGTTTTGTGATGCATAAAATCAGTAAACATCAGAATTGGTGGAAACTGTAGAAAATTATTCTGGGCCTTCAGAAGTTTTTGGAGTGCAAAAACATCAGCCTTAGTTAGCAGGTAAGAGCTGATAGGGTCAAACAACATCTGTAGGAAGACATTGCAAACTCTGATATAGACTGCAATAGAAGGCACTTACGGTTCTGCTTAAAAAAGCAAAAACTAATTTTAGGACTGTACTAAAAAATATGTTTGTCAAGTTTTCACCTAGGTGGTAAAAAATGTGTTCGTCGTAGCATATGGCTGTTATCACCTGTGTATATTGCATTTTGTGAGTGATATTTTGTCACTGGTTTTTGGAAGATAAACATGAATTTAATTTGTAAATCAGATAGCTGAGGTATGTGTCTCCAGGAAATGGTGTTATGGAGTGGGAAATGAATTAAACACACAAAATACATATTCTCGTTAATGTCTACTTTGACCTCCAGCCTCCCTCCTGAACCTGGTCGGTGCTTTATTGAATTCAGATCCCTATAACCGTGGAACCGTGGAGCTGTCTGCGGTTTCACTTACTCATGCCTCAGAATATTGTCTTTTTAGGAATTTGCTAGGTCCTTCGGGTTGTAGATCTTCACAAATTCGAAGAGACAATACCTCTGCATAAATTTCCAGATCTTCCAATACAGCTCTCTTGTATGTACAGTATGTTGCTTTTGAGGTATATGGATGTGTTTGTCTTTCCAATACATTGAATTTTTCCAGAGAATTTGAGCCTGAAGGACTGCAATTCTGAGCACTGACAGATGTGGACAAAGGCATTTCTTAAAGGGAAAACATAGATGAAGAAAGGGCAGTGATTCCCCGGGGACAGGTAGCAGAAAATAGGCACTGCCCTTGGTGAATAGGAGTACATTCAATGGAGCCTGCAGGAAGCTGAGTTTCTGTGTCAATGAGCATGTCTTCCAAGCAGGCCTTTTCTCTCTCTTTTTCAAATAATGCCTTGTTAAAGACAGGAAGGAAATAATTGGCAACCCGTTGGCTGGCTATTCAAATACTCATTCATTGAGTGAATGGATGCCTCCCACCTGCACAGTGAAACCTGTCAGTGCAGCAGTCTTTTTCTGGAGTAACTATATATCTCAGCTCAAATGTGATACTTGCTGCGGCTGCAGTATTCTCATCACCAGATCCTTTCCACTTACCTGTGGCAACATCTGTTAGTACATGCTCAATACAGACGTCAGAAACAACATCCCTCAGGTAACAGACATTACTACAGCTGCTCTTGCATAAAATGACTGGACAGTCTGGTCAGAACAAGGGAGTCCCACGTTGTATGTCTTGTCTTCTCATTCACACAGCTTTTGGTGCGCTAACAAACCATATCAGTCAAAACATTTACCAAAACATTTTGGGCAGGTTTGCTTAGCAGAATCACACAAGAAGGCAGGCAGTAATGAACAATATGCACCTGTAGTTTGTGTAGACGGAGTACAAATCCAATCAACTTTTACTGAGAATTTGGTGTGAAAACTGCAGCTAAACCATCATGGCAATTCAGTTGCGTTTCTCTGCTGTGTGTATTTGAACGTTGTACGAGGGTTGAATGAAAGGTAATGCCTCCACCTGGGTTACTTGGGTTTCGATGGGAATATTTTAATAATTCAAACACAGAATTAATCCTTAGAATGTGCTCTTTAACTACCACTATTCACTTTTCCACATAATCACCAGACAATTGGATACATTTCTGCCAACAATGAACAAGTTTTCTGAAGCCGTCACGGAAGAAGTCTGTGCACTTTCATTTCAGGCATCAGCATCCTGGGTACCCATCATGCAGAGATCTTCCAATACCCAAGTAAAGCAATAATGTGACCCACAAATTCTTGTGAAATGCCAATTATGCTTGAAATTTCTCTCTGAGTGGTATAACGATCGTCCTGAATCATTCTGTCAACCTCTTGCTTGTGAAACTCAGTGGTTGCTGTCACAGAACGTCCAACTTTTTGTTTGTCATGCAAGTCAGATGTTCCCACTTCAACATCTTTAAACTTACTCACCCAGCAATGCACAGTACTCACATCAACACAATCACCATAAACAGCTTGCATTCTCTGATGAATTTCCTTTGGTGTGACACTTTCTGCTGTCAATAATTCAGTGACTGCACGTTGCTTAAGTCGCATTGACCGACCATCTGCGCAGTGTTCCATACTTTGCACTTTAACAACACAACCATTCAATGCTACGGCTTCCCGCCAAAATGGAACTGTAGAGGAGAGTCTACTGAACAAGCCAGTGCCTGCCACATAACAGTACTGCCACCTGTTGAGGAATTACGAAGGTGGAGGCATTACTTTTCATTCAACCCTTGTATCAGCTTAATAGCTCTCTTCGCCTTCCTGTTGTGGAAATGTTTGCAATTGTTGCCGTGGAAATTTACACATTATAAGCATTTCTACTGACTCAAGGAAGCATTAGGTTGCAAGACCGCTAAACAAGGCATTTGATGATCAGGGTCCTAGGTGATGTCTCATTCTTAGGGTCACTGGAAGTCAAAGTTGACTTGCTGTCAAATAATCAGAAATAATACACAGCTTGTCTGACAGAGCACACCCCACAGCTACACTTCAGACAGCATGAATGCTACTCTGTGTGTGTGTGATGGTTTCAACTCCAACGTGTTGCACGTGAGCAATCCACTTTGTTTGGTGTGGACAACAGCTCCACCTAGTGAGGGAAAATATTACACTCTGGACCTTTGCCTGAGGGCTTAGAGATTCTTGTACAGTGATGCATGCCAACTCTAATATTCAAAAGAGAAGTAGTGTGTATATATATATATATATATATACACACACACACACACAGTGCCACCTCTAATATTCACGCCACCTCTAATATGCCACCTCTAATATTCAAAAGAGAAGTAGTATATATATATATAGTGTGTATATATATATACAGTGTGTGTGTGTGTATATATATATATATATATACACACACACACAGTGTGTGTGTATATATATATACACAGTGTGTGTGTATATATATGTATATACACACAGTGTGTGTGTGTGTGTGTGTGTGTGTGTATATATATATATATCTCCCCAAATTGGATTTGTTGCTTTCTGAAGATTTATTTTTAGTCTGATTGACTTGCTTGAGTTGTTTCTGGATAGATACAATCTTTATGGAAGCTCAAAAACTGCTGTACCAGTAACAAGTAGAGAACAACAGACCTCATGCAGCAATGCAGAAACTCATCTTTTTCTGCATACATTATCTGATGTAAAACAAATATGCAGCAGCAGTATGCAAATGTCACCATGCGCTTACGCCTTCCTCCTGAAGGGTACAGTTGATTGTGTGCTGCGGCTCTTTCCAGTCTCTAGATAAGGGCAATTTGCTATATTGATGGTCCTCAGAGAAAAACAACTTACAAGGATGCAGGTGTAACTGTAGCAAGATCCTTCTGACCCTGTGTAACAATTTCAATAGTCATTTCATTTATGTATACACAAGATGAATTATACTTGCTCTTTATGTTGGCAAATATCTAATTGACAAACACTTAGTAGCATTCAGCTCAAAGCTTTAATCTTCTCCCTTTCTGTCCCTGAAGGACAGGATTCTGGCATGGAGTTATTATTGTAGCATAATTAATGGGAACATCTCTTACACAAGGCCTCGGTTGATGAAAGCAAGTTGCTGAGCTTTTCAGGAAGAGACAAGGAGCCCGTCAAATTTAGCCATGACTAAATTCTGCCACATTCTTCAGTGGGATTTAAGCATGACTAACTTTAGCTGGATCAGGCCTGAAAAGGAGATGGCTCTTGAATTAAAATGGATTCCTGCATTAATTCCATTGATTTTATTCGCAGGGAAATTGTGCTAGGGACTGAAGGCCTTTCTACCAACAGAAGGTGACCCAATGAGATATAACCTGTTTCTCTTAACTCTAAGAGTATTTGTAAAAAGATTTCTTCATTCCGTCATCCCTCCATATCCACGGATTCAACCATCCATGGCTTAAAAGTATCCTCCCTAGCCCCAAAAATGCCAAAGAGCAAACCATTTTTTGCCATTTTATATAAGGGACAGCATTTTACTATGCCATTTTATTATGCCTCTGGCAGAGAAATATTTTTGGGTGGCCCTACTCCATTGGCAAACATCTCCTCAGGATAAATAGATGTGAAATACATTTGCCATAGTTATAGCAGGCAATCATTTCTGTGAGATGGGCAGCTAGACCAGGCATGGTGGGCCAGAGCCGGGTGGGTGGACCGGGAGGGAGGTTTGTTCTTCCCAAGCCCCTTCCCTGCCCTTTCCTCCCCTTCCTCTTCTATTTCAGAGGCAGAAAGTGAAGGAAAGACATGAAACATTTGGATCCCAAAGGGGTTAGCCTTGTTCAGGATGAGATGGTGGACAGGAGAGAAAAAGTGTATCCATTAGACCCTGTATTGCCTACTCCTAATCCTAGAGCTGGAAGAGACCCCCAAGGGCCATCCAGTCCAACGCCCTGCCATGCAGGAAGGCACAATCAAAGCACTCCCGATAGAATTCCTCTGCGGAAAAGCCTCCAGAGAAGACTCCACCACAGTCCCAGGCAGCCTACGCCACTCTCCAACAGCTCTTACACTCAGGAAGGTCTTCCTAATATCTTTCCCTGTCATTTGAATCCATTGGTCCCTTGTGCCCTGGTCTCTAGAGTCGCAGAAAGTCAGTTTTCCCACTCCTCTTCCTCAATGGGGCACCCTTTTAAATCTTGGTTCTCATGTTTGCACTCTACCTTCTCTTCTCCCAAACATCCCCAGGAGGAAAAGAGGAAAGAAAAAGAGAAGGGAGGGAGGGAGAGAAGGATGGAAGGAAGGATAGAAGGGAAGGGAGGGAAGGGGGAAAGAGAAGGAAGGAAAGACAAAAGGGAAGGAAGGAAGGAGAAAGAGGGAGAGAGGGAAGGAGGAAGGAAAGAGGGAAGGGAGGAAGGACAAAAGTGTGAAAGGGAAGGAGGAAGGGAAAAAAAGAAGGATGGAACAATAGGATGGTAAGAGAGAGGGGAGCCTGAGAAAAGAGCCCAGGGGGCCACATCAGACCCCTGGGCCTGGGTTTGGCCATACCTGAACCAGATCCTTGTCATAGAACTGGTAGGCTGTTAGGAATGGTGGGAGTTGAAGTCCAAAACACCTGGAGGGCTGAAGTTTGCCCATGCCTGATGTATCCAGTTCTATCAGTCTTTGTTCCTACAACCCCACGTCTCAGAACTGATTATTTGAGCCAGTTATTGTGTGCCCCAATATTTTGCTTTTGCCTATTATGACATTTAGAAGGTTCTGTCAAATAATCCAATCCTGCATGTAAGAATGATGGGTATTATGGATTCATTAATGTAAGATTGTGTATTGTTTGACTGGAGATGGATGACATTCAGAGAAATAGCAGGAACTTGGTACAAGGAGCTGCAAGACTGAAAAGTTATCAATTTTCTATTATGCCTGTGTTTCTGTGTCACCTATTTCCAAGGCTCCCTGTTGGTGCCATAATCAACATGCCTGTCAAGCATGTTTTAACTATGTCACCACAATGGCTCAATAGTGTCACCGCAAAAGCTCAATAGTGACATAAAAAAAACCCTCATACAGCGTCAGCCTTATAAAGCAATCAGAGTTCCAAACGATAAAATTGAAATTGAATGAAATGAGCTCTGTGTAAGTCACTCAGAACTACATTGCTCTGTTGTTATAGTTCTAAAAGGCCCAAGGTCAGGGTTTCGGAAGAGTTATGGGGAGAACCAACAGTAGCAGGCACTTTATTTACATACATGTTTTTCTTTTCTCACAACCAAGCTTTGCATCTCTTTATTCTGCAAACTTTCCTTTCTTTTCAACTGCAAAGAAAAGAAAAGAAAAGTTAGATCTTGCCTGGAGGGGTTACGTGGGCCTCTGTTGAATATCGTAAACAGCTCCCTTGAGCAAGGAGTCTTTCCAGAGTGCTTAAAAGAGGCGGTGGTAGCTCCATTACTGAAGAAACCGTCATTAGACCCTGCGGTTCCCTCCAACTACCGACCAGTGGTCGAATCTTTCGTACCTGGGAAGGTAGTTGAGAGGGCAGTAATGGAGCAGTTGCAGTCCTTCTTAGATGATGCAACATGGCTAGACCCCTTCCAGTCCGGCTTCCGTTCGGGGCATGGGACGGAGACGGTTCTGGTCTCCATCACAGACCAACTCCGCTGCCAGCTCGACCAAGGCGGGTCTGCGCTGCTCGTGTTATTGGACCTCACGGCAGCGTTTGACACGGTCGACCACAATCTATTGATCCACCGCCTGGCCATGGCTGGAGTGAGGGGGACAGCTTTAAATGGCTGCCTCCTTCCTCCACCAGCTGTCTCAGCATGTGAGGAGGGCCGAGGTGGTCTCCGAGGGCTCCCCATTAGTTTTTGGAGTTCCGCAGGGGGCCATTCTCTCCCCTCTGTTATTTAACATCTACATGCAGCCGCTTGCACAGCTGGTGCGGAGTTATGGGCTGGAGTGTCACCAGTATGCTGACGACACCCAGCTCATCCTGAGGATGGAGGGCAGGCCGGACTCCGTCCCCAATAATTTCCAACATTGCCTCGAGGCCGTTACTGGATGGCTGTGAGCCAGTAGGTTGAGGGTGAATCTGGCGAAGACGGAGATCTTGTGGTTGGGCCGCCCGGGCGATGCAGGTGCCCAGCTTCCGACCCTGGACGGTGTGGCGTTATGCTCATCGTCTTCTGTTAAGAGCCTGGGGGTCCACTTGGACTCCCAGCTGACCATGGAGGCCCAGGTCTCCGCGGTCAGCAAGATTGCCTTCTTCCATCTGCGACAGGCAAGGAGGCTGGCCCCCTATATCTCCCGGAATGACCTGGCCACGGTGATCCAAGCCACGGTCATCTCAAGACTAGATTACTGCAACGCGCTCTACGTTGGCCTTCCTCTGTCGGTGACCCGGAAGCTCAAGCTAGTGCAGAACACTGCTGCCCGGTTCCTGTCTGGTACCCCAGCAGGCTGCCACATAACACCTGTTTTGCAGGATCTGCACTGGCTGCCAATTGAGCACCGGATCACCTTCAAAGTGTTGGTACTTACCTTTAAGGCCTTGCACGGTCTGGGGCCAGCGTACCTGAGGGACCGTCTCACCCCATATTGCCCTTCGAGATCACTACGGTCCGAGGACTCTAACCTCTTGGAAATACCCTCGGCAAAGCTTGCAAGATTGACATCTACCCGCCGGAGGGTGTTCTCTGTCATAGCTCCTACGCTGTGGAACGCCCTCCCGGCTGGGACCCGGGCCATGAAGGACCTGCTCCCGTTCCGGCGAGCCTGCAAAACTCATCTGTTCAAGCAGGCTTTCGGCGGGTAGGCCTTGGCTCATGCTCTGGGCCCATTTGCTCTGGGTCGTTGTACTGCCCTGTTATTGTTTTACCGTGTACTGCTGCTTTTAATTGTTTTATTGCTCTGTATTTTATTGTGCCTTCGGCTCCTGTAAGCCGCCGCGAGCCTCAGGGAGTCGGCGGCATAGAAGCCCCAATAATAAAATAAATAAAATAAAATAAAAGAGAGTATCCTTTAAAAATGTCAGGTGGATCTTTTACATGACCAATACCCATGACAGTTTGAGGATAACAGTACAATTGTGTATATGTGTAGTCAGAAATAAGGTCAATTGAGTGTAATGGGATTTGCTCCCAGCCAAATATGTATTTCAGGATTGGGCAAAATGTGATCCCCACTGCTATTGATACGCGTATTTGGTGATGCTGCATTACAAAATACCAAGGAGGAAGGGTAGAACAAGAACTATGCTCTTCAAAACAATGGTTTCTTTTAAAGCAAGGACTCTGTAGCTCATATGCAACTAACTTGGCTTTGATATGAAACTCTTTCCTCACCATCAGATAGATGTGCAGCATAATCACTTACAAGCTGTAGATCAGCCATTGTGGGGTCTGGGGACTCCAGGGGATTGGCTGGCATACACGCTTGCGTTGTCTAGCCTGAGCATAGGATGGGAGCATGAAAAAAATGGACATAGAACTTTGTATGGACTGTTGTGACATGTTCCTGGGCTGTATGGACATGTTCCAGAGGCATCTATGGCAGGCATCTCAGAGGTTGTGAGGTCTTTTGGAAACTAGGATAATGGGGCTTATATATCTGTGTAATATCCATGATGGGAGAAAGAACTCTTGTCTGTTGGAGGTAGGTGTGATTTTTTTTCAATTGGCCACCTTGATTAGCATTTAATGGCCTAGCAGTTTCAAGATTTGGCTTCTTACTGCCTGGGGGAATAATTTCTTAGGAGGTGATTAGCTGGCCCTGATTGTTTCTTGTCTGGAATTCCCCTGTTTTTGAGTGTTGCTGTCTCGTCTTCCTTTGTGTTTATCTTGTTTACCCTCACATTTACAAAAAGCAGCAGACAAAACTGAAATGCCATAACTGTTAGACAGAAGAAAGGCTTGGCACTGACTGGACGGACTAGAGCCAATGAAAATGAAATAACCTTTATTTTGTTTGTAGAGTGCAAATATTCATACCAGAGAAACCATCAAAATGGTTCTTCCTTGACAGAGAAAATTGTCTTTAAATATAGCTTATCTGGAATATTTTTGTGATTGTAACTGCAAGTTTAACACATTTGTGATGTGATCTAAGTAGATTTTATGTTCTCGTGTTTTTTTTAAAACTCAAGTTATAGCCTGGGTTATATTATTATTTTCTTTTTAGATATCACTGCATGGTAAGGTCTGGTTAGGACTGGGGACACCAATAAATGTTAACTATTGTAAGCTGCCTTTCAGAGGAAAGCAATGGCAAATCACCTCTAAGTGTTTGTTTTTTACCTAAAAATTTCAAAGTGTTGCTAAAGTTCTGCAGTAACTTAAAGCAATACATGTGCACGCGCACACACATTCTCAAAATAGGGCTGAAGAATGTCCCATGAACATAGGAATGATGGGATAGATTGATCTGGTCACTTCTCTGCTGTTGGCAAAGCAAGTTATTCCAATAAATCAATTAGAAAATGGTAATTTTATTGATCTAAACAGCTTTTGTGGATTCCAGACACTCAATAATGAGGGGGCGGATGAATGTAATTTTTCTATATATGAGGTACTGTACATATCCAGGAGCCAGTGTAGTTTAGTGAACTGAGCAATGAACCAGGACTGTAGAGAAGAGGGTTTGAATCCACTGGGCAATCCTGGACAGGTCACACTCTCTCAACCTTAGAGAAACACAAGGGCAATGCCTCTCTGAACAAATTGTACCAGGAAAACCCTGTGATAGATTTACCTTGGGGCCGACATCAGCCAGAAATGACTTGAAAGCACCCAAGAATAACAAGGAGTGCTAATAAACCAAGAGTTCCTACAGTATTGTCATCATACCCAAGGATTTTGCCCTGAACATTTTGTTCCCATCTCTTACTTTGATTGCTTCGTGTGCTTTTAAAATAGCAAGGGCTCCTAATGTGAAGAGGGAAACGGACCTTTTTACATAGCCAAAGGACCAGCTTGTGAGCTTAACATGTCTCTGTAAATCTCCCCTGATAGGCACAATTCACTCTTTGTGTCCTCAAATGTTTGTACAGCATAGCTATGAGCTGTTTTTTTTTAAAAAAAACAAGAACTGTCCTTCTGTGCAGTAGCTCCATAGTGAATGATGAAGTCACTCTCGTTTCTGCATACAGTCTGGTTTTTAAAAAAAGTGATTTATGGTCTTTTAAAATAAGAGATTCATTTGACTTTTCATTTCACCTTGTAGGTAGTGTTATTGCTCTCATTAGTGTTGAAGGGCCACTGGTGAAAACAATAATAGAAAATGAATGTATGGAACAAAGATCTGTATGAAATTTATACAGAAGGAGGGAAAACCCAGAATAAAGTTCACACTCTGGTTACATCCTGTATAGATTAGTGCAACGCCCTCTACGTGGGACTGCCTTTGAAGACTGTTCGGAAGCTTCAACTGGTCCAACAGACAGCAGCCAGGTTGATAACAGGAGCGGCACTCAGGGAGTGCACAACACCTCTGTTGCGCCAGCTCCACTGGCTACCAGTTTGCTACCGGGCACAATTCAAAGTGCTGGCTTTAGCCTTTAAAGCCCTTAATGGTTCTGTTCCAACTTACATGCCTGAACGCATCTCTTCCTATAGTGGTACCTAATTTCTCTAATTACAGCTAAAGCTGTTTTCGAACAGCTTAGGTAAACAGTGGGCAGGGCTGACGGTTGGCTGCCCACGCCAACCCGGGGTTCAAACTTACAACCTTTCAGTTGATAGATCTTTTTTAAAGCTGCTGCTGATTTAACAGCTGTGCTAAACCTCCGTCCCCAACATATATTATTATTTATTTATTTTTCATTTTTATTTTTTTTTCTTTTTCTCTCTTTTTTTTTTTTTTTTTTACTTCTTCATAGGTTTCCTATTATCCTATTTTATTATTGTTCTCCCACTTTACTTGTATAAGAAAAATATCATCTCCCGATCCTTCTCTTGTTTTCCCTGCTTATCTGTAATAAAATATATACTACAACAACAAAAAAAGAATTCCTGAATATTCTTTGCCTAAGAAAACCCTATAAAATGCATGCGGTCATCAAGTCAACAGGCAACTTGAAAGCACATACACCCACAATAGAAGGCAGTGTAGTATAATAGTGCTACGCTATATAGAGGTAAATCGAATGTTGTGCATGTGAGGTTTGCTGCTAAGTAACTGCAATGTTTAGACTGCACTATGAACCAGGACATCTTTGGTTCAAAACAGATTTATATTTTCTACCATGACCTCACCATCTGCAGTGTCACTCCTTGTATTAATCTGTTGAAGTGGATGTGCTGAAAACAAAAATAGCTGCATAAAGAAATTGTTCCTTATAGCAAGAAAGGACCCACAAGGTATGCAGAAAAAGTCCTTTGTTGGACAGAGTATTTCATTCAGTTTATCCTTGAACTGCAGCCATATATTTTAAAGTACCATTCATATACTTGGTGTGTTCCAGGTATGTTGGACCAATTCATTGGAAGACACTAGGCTAAAGCAGTATTTTTCTTCAAGTCAGAGTGTAGGTTGTAAATGTAAATAAACAGGGTTACATCCCGTATATTTTGGTTGAGAAACAGTGGTAAAGCTTTACCACTGTTTCTCAACCAAAATATACCCTGCAGTATAATAATGTGCCACTCAGATTTGTGTAACAAGTAACAGTAACTTCAGTTCAAAAGGTCAAACAGAGTAACAATATATATAGCAGTCTCTCTGAATTCTTACAGCGAACAGAGGGAATAAACAGTTCCTTTAAACAGTCTTTAAAATATGCTTCATGCCTTAGAAATGATCAGGCTTCAGAGAGTTGGCAGCCGTTTCCTTCCTGGTTGTTTCCAGTCAGCACTCTCTTCACTCTCTGAGGTCAATTTTTTTAAATTTACATGGCAGTTAAAACTGTTTCTTTCAGCAGCAAGCTAAACTAGCCAATCAGAATTCTGCCTCCTGGCATGCTCAGCCAATCAGCTGCCAACACATGACTTTTCAGTCAACCCATTACATCATGGTGCCTTTTTACAAATCCCGACAAGGGCTGACAAATTAAACTGTGAGGTAGAATTCTATATTGGTTAGCAACCATATATATATATATATATATATATATATATATATATATATATATAATTACATAAATCCACATTTCTGAAAATGTACAGAGAGATAAACAGAGTTTGAAAGTATTGGAGACCTCCAATGAAATGATTAAGCCAACTTGGTAGCAGGAATATTTTGTGATTTGGGTTAATATAGAATACTAAGATAATTTGGAAAGTATTGGTATCCTGGTGTGACGACTTGGGCTATAAACTGAGAGGCTTTAACCACTTTGAACGCTGCCACCAACCTTAAAATTGTTTTTAGGATTACTGATCAAATAATAATTAAGCTAGGCTCCTAAGCGGAAGGTAAACTAAGAGGCTTTCTGAGGTAAGATCTCTCCCCTTTGACTGGGATGGTGGGAAGGCTGGAACTGGCACACACTGAGGTAATAAGGCACACTGAAAGCTTTCTTGTAAAGTTAACAAATGGAACATTTATTAACTCAACAGGCAGATTTTAAAGCACAAATGCGTAATGGTTATACAGAATGGTACGAGAGCGTATTGATTACTTAAGATTGGTTTCTTAAAACTTCGTTACTAAACTAGACAGTTCGGAACTTGTCTCTCTAAACTCCCTCACTCTAATATTAAAACTAGACGTGAGTAGTCTTCAACTAACTAACCTAGTTAGTTCCCTGAGCTAACACTCAGTCTTCCAGAAGCACCCTAGCTACTAACTCTTTCCTAGAGTTTTCCTATAGCTGGCTTCTCCAGAGATGTGAGCTAATCTCTAAGCCCTAGAGATTCCAAAAGCCTGTGACTGCCTGCCTGTCAGCTTCACACAGAACTTTTCCTGTCAGTTTTACAAGACAACTGTCTTCTCTGACTGCTCACTCTCAGCTCTGTCAAGAGACTGCTTTCTCTCTCAGCTCTGACAACCGACTGCTGAATAAGCTACTCTTTTTCCCTCTCAACTAGCTCGACTCCTCCCCTTAGCTCTGAGCCACTCCTAGGCAGCTCTCTCTCTCTCTCTCTCTCTCTCTCCCTGAGAAGGATCCAAGCCACTCCCCCTTTCCTGGCTATCCTGTTTTACCATGGATGCCAAACTGCTATGCTGGTCTGGGCCTAGCATAAAATGGGTGAGTCCTCACACCTTGCCTTGTCAGCACAGGAATTAGCAGGGGTATGGCTTCCAAACATGATGTAGGGAAGAACGTGATGGGTGTCCAGCAAGGAGGGAAGATTGGGACACATGATACAAGAGATAGCTATTGCAGAAACAGGGAAACTGACTGCGAATTAGTTAAAACAACAAGCTGATGCAATAGATATTGGAGCAATACAAGCCAGGCAATAACTGCATGCCTTGCATTTATGTATTTCCTGGTACTTTCTTAGAATCATAGAATCATAGAGTTGGAAGAGACCCAGTCCAACTGGGCCATCCAGTCCAACCCCTGCTAAGAGGCAGGAAAATTGCATTCAAAGCACCCCCGACAGATGGCCACCCAGCCTCTGTTTAAAAGCCTCCAAAGAAGTAGCCTCTACCACACTCCAGGGCAGAGAGTTCCACTGTTGAAAGATTCTCACAGTCAGGAAGTTCTTCCTAATGTTCAGATGGAATCTCCTTTCTTGTAGTTTGAAGCCATTGTTCCAAGTCCTAGTCTCCAGGGCAGCAGAAAACAAGCTTGCTCTCTCCTCCCTATGACTTCCTCTCACATATTTATACATGGCTATCATGTCTCCTCTCAGCCTTCTCTTCTTCAGGCTAAACATGCCCAGCTCTTTAAGCTGCTCCTCATAGGGCTTGCTCTCCAGACCCTTGATCATTTTAGTCACCCTCCTCTGGACACATTCCATCTTGTCAGTATCTCTCTTCAATTGTGGTGCCAAGAACATGTTTAACTTATTGTCCACGAGGACTCCAAGATCTTTTTCACACATACTGCTCTCGAGCCACGTGCCCCTCATTCTGTATCTTTGCATTTCATTTTTTTCTGCCTAAGTGGAGTATCTTGCATTTTTACTGTTGAACTTCATTTTGTTAGTTTTGGCCCATCTCTCTAATCTGTCAAGATTGTTTTGAATTCTGCTCCTGTCCTCTGGAGTATTGACTATCCTTCCCAATTTGGTGTTGTCTGCAAACTTATGTCTTCTAACCCTTCATCTAAGTCATTAATAAAGATGTTGAACAGGACCGGGCCCAGGAAGCTCTGATTTTCCAAACATTTGTCACCTGGAAGACTTTGTCCTGGCAGAGCTCTATGTCATCTAATGATGATTTCTACCTGGTTTCATTTCCATCTTGAAATCCTGGGTTCTGTGGCATGGAAAGAGTGCAAGTGTAGAAGCAATATGTGTGTATGCATGTGTATATATCCATATCCATATCCATGACTCTTGATTTAGCAGAATCTTTCAAAATGGAATTTCCTTCACAGTGTTATCCCAGATTACCCAATACTTTATCCCAACATTTACTGTGATCCATGGTAAGCTCTTTCTCCTGTGGAAACTGGATCTATCTCTCAACCTGGGAGGTAGTAGCAAATCCTGATCATGAACCTGAATGGGAGTACTGCAGAATTGCTTATGCTGTAGGGCCTGTGGGGGTGTTTCTTGTCTAGATGCACAGCAAAGCTGACAATAGATAAACACAGAGAACATAGGGGGTAAACAAAGGAGCAAAAATTCAGCATTTTGGTGAGTGAAAGTAATTTAAACAGTTTGCCTGTAATTCCATTTAGAAAAAAAATGTAAAGATGCCTTAGACCAGCGGTTCTCAACCTGTGGGTCCTCAGGTGTTTTGGCCTACAACTCCCAAAAATCCCAGGCAGTTTACCAGCTGTTAGGATTTTTGGGAGTTTAAGGCCAAAACATCTGGGGTCCCACAGGTTGAGAAGCACTGTCTTAGACAATGCGTGTGAGCAAGCAAAATGAATGGCTCCTTTAAAACAGTGGAACAAAGGAAAAAATAGTCAAAGTAGATGTGAAAATAGAAGATCTCTGATTAGATCTTGTAGCCTCACATGGTTTATTTTAAGCAGCTGCATTTGAGGGGCTGCGGGCTCTCGAAACTGACAAATCTAAAAGGGAGGCATCTTTGCACAGCATATTTCATTGTATCTAAAAAGGTTCGTAAATGTTTATGAAGTGATTTAAATAATGTTTTGCAGCACAATTGAATTCCTAAAGGAGAAGAAAACAAACATTATGGTTTTTTTTCTCCCTTTTCCAGTAAGTTCTTGACCCGTGGAGATAAGGAGAGCATTTTCACCATGGACCACTTCCCCCTTTGGTACCGTCGTGCAGCTGAACATCCATCAGGAAGCTTTGTTTACAGCATTTCTTTTGAAGAGATTGCAGGTAATATCTTTTAACACACTAAAAAGATGGACTATTTTTCACCACTATTTCTATCCCAGCTGAAGAATAGCAAATTCTTGCCCACAGTTCTCTATTTGTATAGTCGTCATCTTCTTCTTGCTCTTTTTCTTGCTCTTCTTCTTCTTCTATTCAAGCAAGCATTGCTTAAATGTATTGTCGAAGGCTTTCATGGCCGCAATCACTGGGTTGTTGTAGGTTTTTTTGAGCTGTATGGCCATGTTCTTGAAGCATTCTCTCCTGACGTTTCACCTGTATCTAGAGGTTGTGAGGTCTGTTGGGAACTAGGAAATGAAGTTTATATATCTGTGGATATCTGTGGATGTGTACTAATCACCTCTCAACAAAGGATTTCCCCAGGCCACACCTAAAAACTATCAGGCCATCAAATGCTAATCAAGGTGGCCAGTTGAAACATTCCCACCTCCCTCCAACAGACAAGAGTTCTTTCTCCCACCCTGGAATTTCCTCAGATATATAAACCCTATTTTCCTAGTTTCCAACAGACCTCACAACCTCTGAGGATGCCCGCCATAGATGCAGGTGAAACATCAGGAGAGAATGCTTCTAGAATATGGCCATGCAGCCCAAAAAACCTACAACAACTCATTTCTTAAATGAATGGAAGTGCCATACGTTTTGTCACCACTGGTACTTTGTGTCTCCCCATCTTCTGCCTACAGGAAAATTATTGGACCATGGGTGAGGCAGGAGAATTGGTGAAGACTGAAGCAGGCAGCTGAGATATTCATGAGAGTTGTGTTTGTACTTGGAGTGGATGCAAAAGACCTGAGCTCCTTTTAGGGTGGAAAGTAGTGCTATCCTCATTGAATAATATCTTTGGGCATATAAGTTTTTGTGCATCAGAATTGTGCCTACCATCTTGTGCATACTTGTCTGCACAGTCACCTACGTATGTAGGATTGAACATTTTCTATGCATTGCAACAGCAATAAAGAGGCACAGATATATGCTCAGATACCCTACATATGTTAGGTTGGATATCCAGAGATATCAGAGAAGACAAGATTTTCGAACCTCATGAAATGCAGGCATGGTGACGGTCCAAACTATTTTGCCTGAAAGTCATCTTACTCTTCAAGATATTAGTATTCTGAATGGAAGCTGCAAAGACAGAAGAGAGTGGTGGGCAGACCGATTAATCATTGCAATTACTTGGCAACAGGTGGTATGTTGCATAGATGATATTTTAGTGCCTTTGAAGATAAGAATGTGTTTTTCATAGTTTTAGTGTACATTTCAGCTTTTCTGCTAAAAGAAAACTGCAACGGCACCACCGGATTTCAACCTTTGCCGTAGCAGTGTAGTAATGTCTGTGTTGCTCACCATGAAAAATGACACAGCGAAGGGTACATCAGAGCAGCCAAAATTAGCCCTACGCAGAGATGCTTTGGGGGCAATTTGTGCCATATGCTTCCATTAATCAAGCAGTAGGTGTGACAAAATTCCAGTAAAGTAATGGATGGATTGTGAGGCAGCATGCTCAGGTCTGAAAAGAAGAATTGCACATGTCAGTCTATCAGTCACTTAACAATTTGACGTGTGTTTACCCCCAAGGTTGTACATGTCAGGTAATCATTAGAAACCCTTTTATTCTCTCTCCTCAAATCTGCAGCTTGTTTTCAGTGGATGAAAATGCCTGTGACTGAATTGCGGGAGGGGAGGGAGGAATCAGTAACGTCCGTTTTTTAACCAGCCTTATTCTTGGAGTTCATAGCTTCAGGAATTGAAAGAAGAGATTTTGTTGTTAAATGAGCAACAACATAAACCAAAGAATAAACGGGGTATCTAGTTTGATGTCTGGAAACTGCATGGCTGTTTAAAATTACTTTGAAATGCTTATCTCTGGTCTCTTGCTCAACCCTTCGGTGCTTTGGCACTGTCGTTTCAAAGCACAATGCTTTAGCTGTAAGGCTTTTTTGGCATAATAGTGGGAGGGAGGAGAAATCAGCAGCGAGGAAGGCAAGATTTGGTGGGGAGGGTGAGGAAGAACATGAACCAGGCTGTAGAAATGTGTGTATATGCATATACAGTACATATATACGTGCAATTTGAGACAAAGCCCCCAAATTCTGCTTTCCTTGTCAGAAATAAGAAGCAATAGAAACAAGTACTATTTAGGGACACAAACATAATGGTACACTGCTACTTTAATACCAAGCTGGTGAATTATGAAATGGGCCCAAAGAGTTAATTTACTTGTAATGACTCTCACTTTTTTTTTAAGCAGTGGATTCTCAAAAGATCTTTTGACCTTTTTACTTTATATTTTATTGTCGTTTCATTGGTTATTTATTTACTATATTTGTATACTGCTCTTCTCAGCCTACAGGCGACTCAGGGTGGTTTACAGAGGCAACAATTCAATTCATATTAACTATATAGTTATACCAATTAGTCAATGTCCATTTTGTTTTATCTTTCCAACCCCTCACTAAAACAATTTATGCACACGCTATTAATTTGTCAACCAATTTTTCTTTTTGTATATTCTTCACTCCTGTTATCCGTGCGTGAAGTACATTTCTATTAACTATTACTATTTGTAAATTTAATGTTTTATTGATTTCTCCTTCAATTGTCCTCCAGTATTCTTGCACTTGATCACATTCCCATATCATATGATTAAACACCCCTCTTTGTTCACAATCATGCCAACACCTATCTTTTATCCCTGGTTTAAAAAAAATGTGAAAATTGTGCAGGAGTTCTGTACCCTTTTTGTAACATTTTCTTTCTTGCTTCCCTTAATATTTCATATTTTTCTTTTGCTATATCACTGAAATGGACATCCAAGTGCCACCTCTGTGTTGATGGAGGCAGGCAGGATTTTCCCCGGGTACTGGTTGTGGGGGGTCGGGAGCAGGTGAGGGTTTTGCCCTTTCTGCTAGAGATCCCCGTGTACAACTAGTGGGCCACTGTGTGACACAGAATGCTGGACTAGATGGGCTGAGGCCCGATTCAGCATGGCTCTTCTTATGTTCTTACTTATTTCCCTTTGGATGCCTTCCCTCTCAATTTCCATGTCCACTCTCCATGTTTGGAAAGTTTCCTCTATTATTTCTTCTTTTAATGTTGTGATTTGTTCGTACAGATCTCCTGCCACTTTCTTCTCTCTTAATCTTAATCTTCTCCTCTCCTTCCTAATCACCTTCTCAAATGGACTATCTTGTTCTCTAATTTTCCCCCTCCGTCTAAAAAATTCCTGTCTTATAGCCCAGCTAAGCTCTGCAGCACTCCAAAGGAGCAGAGAAATTATAATAGCACTCCAATCCTGTGTATGTTTGCATAGAAGTATATCTCATTGATTTCAATGGAACTAACTCTCTAGGGCAGGCCTGGGCAAACTTTGGCCCTCCAGGTGTTTTGGACTCCAACTCCTACAATTCCTAACAGCCAATTGGCTGTTAGGAATGTAGGAGTTGGAGTCCAAAACACCCGGAGGGCCAAAGTTTGCCCAGGCCTGCTCTAGGGCAATGGTTCTCAACCTGTGCGTCCCCAGATCTTTTGGCCTTCAACTCCCAGAAATCCTAACAGCTGGTAAACCGGTTAGGATTTCTGGGAGCTGGAAGCCAAAACACCTGGCGACGCACAGGTTGAGAACCACTATGCTAAAGAATGTATGTATGTGTGACTTTGGATAGACCTCACCAAACGTATTTATCTGCCAAACCAGATTAATACGTATTCAGCAAATACATGTTTTGGAGACTCTTTCTGCTTTATATAAAATGTTATCTTGAAGCAATAAATTACGGAAGAAAAAAAACTCCCAGATAATTGGAGACATATTCAAAGGACACCTATTAATATTAATATTCACTGTGAAAATTAAATGCATATGAGGAGGAATTTATGAGAGCCAGAAAAGAATATGAGTAGAGATTGGCAACATTGAGAGATTACGTATGCATATATATGTGAAAAGGACTTTCCAGGTTTTTATGCATTTCAATTCAGCCTGTAAAGCATGCTTAGCCAGATTTGACAGAAATAACGAAAAACAAACAAAATACTATTAAACTGTAGCAGTTTTGCTCGCATTTAGCTTCTTTACACTCTCTTGAAAACTGTCTGTTTCTAACCAGAGTATGAAGGTTATTTTCAACTACTCCTCAGTTAGGCCATGGACATACATTAGAATGTATATTTACAGGGCAGGTTATGGTAGGAAAATGTCATTTCATTCTTGTTATGTATTTTCCCCTGGGGATATAATATGTAAAAGGTTAAAGTCCAGAAGCTGGAATTAGCAACATGGCCAGTGAATGAACTTAAATATCATTTTTCCTATGCTTTCTGTTGTTTCTATATGTATAACTCACCAGAACATCACATGGCATCTGCTGGAGGCTTTTGGTGTCCTTTGCCTGTCCCTACAATTGCACATAGGACTGAGTCAGGGAGGGAGAGATGATTTTTTGAATGCTACAAGGACAATGTTGGGGCATATAAATCTAACTGGAACGAGAGTCCTTGAAATGTGTATATTCTCCCTTAGGTCTATGTAATGCCCTTCCACAAATCAACTAAATTTTGGGTTGTTTTTTTTAAATGTACAAGACCTTGGGTTGAAGCTGGATGCAGCTGCAAAGTCATGTTCAGGACACATTGGGTGATCAAGACGAGAATGAAATGAAATGACAAGTGCTGGAATTGGGAAGAAAGAAAAAGGAATCCCCTCATGTTGAGACAGGACATTTAGTAAGGCAATACTCCGGGAAATAATAGAAATAAGAAAAAAATGCATGTTCAGAAACTGTGACATAAAGAAGGCTCTTGTTCTCACAATGAAATATAAACAATGAAATATAAACAAATTATCCTACACTTATTCTGTTTCTCCCAAACAGCAGAATTAGGAGATGATCCTTTTCCTCAACTTCAGACTGTATTTATCTCTTTCAGTTAGCATTTGAACTGCTAAATTGTGCAACTATTTTTGGTCAATTTAAATGCTGTTTGATTGTAGTATATTTTTATGTAACTGTAAAGGGCGGGGAGGGCGGGGAGGGGGAGTCGCAGTGGTCTATAAGGATTCCATCCCCTTGACCAGGTGCCCCATCCCACAGTCAACCACGTTCGAATGTGTCGGCCTAAGGATTGGTGACCGGGACAGGATAGGGATTCTGTTAGTGTACCGACCACCCCGCTGCACTACAGTCTCCTTACCTGAGCTAGCCGGGTGGTCTCGGGCCTGGCCGTGGAGTCTCAGCAGCTCATCGTGCTGGGAGACTTCAACGTCCATGCCGAGACCACTCTATCAGGAGCGGCTCAGGACTTCATGGCCGCCATGGCAACCATGGGCCTGTCCCAGTTAATATCGGGTCCCACCCATAGTGCTGGACACACTTTAGATCTGGTTTTCTGCCAGGGATGGGATGAAAGTGGCGGAGTGGAGGAACTGACCATCATTCCTTTGCCATGGTCCGACCACCACCTGATCAAGTTTAGACTCACTGGGCCTTTCCACCTCCGCAGGGGTGGTGGACCTACTAGAATGGTCCGCCCCAGGAGACTTATGGATCGAGCAGATTCCTGACGGCTCTTGGGATTTTTCCCCTCCTCGGTAAGTGACCCTGTCGAGGCTCTTGTCTCACTCTGGGATAGGGAGATGACAAGGGCTGTTGACACGATCGCTCCAGAACGCCCCCTCTTGAGTAACCGAGCTAAACCAGCTCCTTGGTTCACTGAGGAGCTGGCAGCAATGAAGCGAAAAAAGAGGAGGCTAGAGTGCGTGTGGCGTAGGAAACGGAGCGGATCAGCTCAGGCGCGCCTGGTCTCTTATTTGAGGACCTATGACGCTGCAATAAAAGCCGCACAAAAAACATCTATTGCGGCCAAGGTGGCCGCCGCGAAGAACCGTCCAGCGGAACTGTTTCGAGTCGTTAGGGGTCTTTTAAATCCGCCTCAGTGCGAGATCCCTGACGGCTCGGCGGCACGCTGTGATGAGTTTGCTAAGGTCTTAGCGGATAAGGTGGCTCTGATCCGTTCGATTTCGATACCACTTTAACGGCAGTCTCTGAGGATGTGACACGAGCATCTGCTTGTCCGGTTTTGATGGATTCGTTTCAATTGGTTCAGCTTGAGGATGTGGACAAGATCCTTGGAGAGGCGAGGCCCACGACATGCATCCTAGACCCTGCCCATCCTGGCTGATCAAGGAAGCCAGAGGGGTTTGGCAGAGTGGGTGAAGGTGGTGGTTAATGCCTCCCTTCGGGGGAAGGCACCATTCCAGCCAGCTTAAAGCAAGCTGTTATAAAACCGCTGTTGAAGAAACCTTCACTGGACCCCACTCAATTAGTGAACTATCGGCCAGTTTCCAATCTCCCCTATTTGGGCAAAGTCATGGAACGTGTGGTGGCTTCGCAACTCCAGGGGTTCTTGGCAGACACTGATTATCTGGATCCGGCACAGTCTGGCTTTAGGCCGGGGCATGGGACTGAGACAGCCTTGGTCGCCTTGGTAGATGATCTACGCGGGAACTTGACAGGGGAGTGTGTCCCTGTTGGTTCTGCTGGACCTCTCAGCGGCTTTCGATACCGTTGACCACGGTATCCTTCTGGGTCGCCTTGCAGATATGGGGCTTGGGGTACTGCAATGCAGTGGCTCCAATCCTTCCTGGAAGGTCGTACCCAGAAGGTGTCATTGGGTGACACCTGTTCGGCTCCACAGCCGTTGTCCTGTGGAGTCCCTCAGGGTTCAGTACTGTCCCCGATGTTGTTCAACATCTACATGAAACCGCTGGAAGAGATCATTCGGAGTTTCGGAGTAAGGTGTTATCTGTACGCAGATGATGTCCAGATCTGTCACTCCTTCCCACCTGTCACCAAGGAGGCTGTCCAGACCCTGAACCGGTGCTTGGCTGCTGTGTCGGACTGGATGAGGGCTAGCAAATTGAAACTAAATCCAGACAAGACAGAGGTCCTCCTGGTCAGTCGTAAGGCCGAACAGGGTATAGGGTTACAGCCTGTGTTGGACGGGGTTACACTCCCCTGAAGACGCAGGTTCGCAGCTTGGGAGTGATCCTGGACTCAGCGCTGAGCCTGGAACCCCAGGTCTCAGCGGTGGCCAGGGAGCTTTTGCACAGTTGAGACTCGTGCGCCAGCTGCGCCCGTACCTTGGGAAGTCTGATCTGGCTACGGTCGTCCACGCTCTGGTCACATCCCGAATAGATTACTGCAACGCACTCTACGTGGGGCTGCCTTTGAAGACAGTTCGGAAATTGCAATTAGTCCAGCGGGCGGCAGCCAGACTACTAACGGGAGCTACATACAGGGAGCACACTACCCCCCTGCTGTGTCAGCTCCACTGGCTGCCTGTCCAATTCCGGGCTCAATTCAAAGTGCTGGTTTTGACCTTTAAAGCTCTATACGGTTCTGGCCCAGCTTACTTGTCCGAACGCATCGGCCGCTACGTCCCATCCCGTAACCTAAGATCATCCGGGAGGCCCTGCTCTCGCTCCCGCCGACCTCTCAGATGCGGTTGGTGGGGACGAGGACAGGGCCTTCTCGGTGGTGGCCCCCGCCTGTGGAATGCGCTCCCTACGGAGATACGGTCCACCTCATCCCTCCTGACATTCAGGAAGAAGGTGAAATCCTGGCTCTGGGATCAGGCATTCCCTCACCAGCACTAGGCAGCATGTGAGACGGAATTTTAATGGGAGGGAGGAAGAGGGTCAATGTTTCTAGGGTTGAATACTGTTTTAATTGGAATGATTGTAGATGTGTTGAGGGATTGTATTTTAATGCCTTAATGTTTTAATGGGTTGTGGGGTTTGGGGTTTTACGCTGTTGATGTGGCATCGAATTGTGCCTGCTGTAAGCCGCTCTGAGTCCCCCCCTCGGGGGTTGAGAAGAGCGGGGTAAAATCCTGAAATAAATAAATAAATAAATAAGCCACTCCGAGCCCTCAGGGAGTGGCGACATACAAGTTCAGATAATAAATAAACAAACAAATAAATAAATAAATAAAAATATTTGGGTACTGATATGCCTGAATAATAATAATAATACACTTTATATTCCGCTCTTCTCACCCCGAAGGGGACTCAGACCGGATTACAGGTACACATACTTAGCAGACAATCCCTGCCATTTCCACATACACACATATAGACGAACAGAGGTAAACTCTGGCCACCAGGGGGAGCTGACGCACTCGTCTCTCAGCGTTCCCAGCGTTCCTTGTTGTTCCTTCCACATTCCTCAGCGTTCCTGGAGTCCTTTTAATGGTCTCATAATTCAGTCAAAATTTGCCTCCCCACTTAATGTGGTACCTTTATCTCCTACTTGACAAATGCAACTGTCTTTCGGGCTGCAAAGGTCGACAGCAGGCTACACTTAAAGGTCGAGCACCCACCTCGACCCAGGCAGGCCTCGAACTCATGACCTACTGGTCAGAGAGATCTTATGCAGCTGACACTTAGCCAGCTGTGCCACATTATCTGAACGCACCTTTGTACTTTTATTTTTGCCCCCGGTGGCACAATCGGTTAAATCCTTATGCCGGCAGGACTGCTGACGAAAAGGTCAGCAGTTCCAATGCAGGGAGCAGGGTGAGCTCCTGTCTGTTAGCTCCACCTCCTTACACGGGGACGTGAGAGAAGCCTCCGACAGGATGGTAAAACATCCGGGTGTTCCCTGGGCAACGTCCTTGTAGACAGTAAATTTTCATTCCAAAACCTTTGTACTACAGTGACAACATTTTGCACATAGAAGTGTAGAGGCCAAGGGAAAGAGTTCAAGCTTAGCCTTTTCCTTAATAGTTTTGTGTTGTATGGATTTGAGGGGTTTTTAAAAAAAGATATACAAAAGCACATTCAGTCATTGAGCCTCAACCTGCAACCTCAAATCTGATAGATTATTTTACCGCATCATGTGTTGTTTGAAAAATCTAGCCTCTACTATATCATAGTTATTCTGATATACCAGTGCATTGGGCTGAGATGCTTATTCCATGATTAAAGTGACTGAAGGCAGAACCTGAACAGGATTGTCAATTAGTCTCCTAAAATCTTCAGTTTAAGACACCTTGAAGAACGACCCATGGAACTGTTAATTCTACCTCTCCTTTGGCAAATCACATGCAATTATGGCCCTGTGTTGATAAACTGAATAGGACATAGGAAAAAATATGATAAAGCCAGAGAACATTACAATGTGATGACTTTTTCGTGTCAGGAGTGACTTGAGGAACTGAGAGAATTGGCCATCTGCAAGGATGTTGCCCAGATGTTTTAACATCCTGTTGGAGACTTCTCTCTTGTCCCTGCATGAGAAGCTGGAGCTGACAGACAGGAGCTCACCCACTCCCCAGATTCAAACCGGCGACCTTTCTTTCAGCACTCCTGCCAGTACAAGAGTTTAATCCATATAGCAGAGTTTAAGAAATGTTATTTCAGTTGCCCAGAAAATCTACTTTCCCTTAAAACATCAAGAGACAAAATAAGTAGACTTCTTTAAAAGTAACATAGTTGGTTTACTCACAGATTTCATGTATTCAGCATACAGGGACTTTGCAAATCAATCCAGTTGCAGATATAATTTGAAGTAGTTTCTCTGTGTAGATAACACAGGGCATCTTTCTTATAATCAACACTCCATAGTCTAAAGCAGTGGTTCCCAAACTTTTTTGGCCTACTGCCCCCTTTCCAGAAAAAAAAATTACCGCCCCCCCCCTAGAAATTATTATTTTTAATTTAATAGCAATTAAACAGAAAGATATATGTATTAATGCAGTGGTTCTCAATCTTTCTAATGCCATGACCCCTAAATAAGTTTCCTCGTGTTGTGGTGACCCCCAACCATTTTTTCATTGCTACTTCATAAATAATTTTGCTACTCTTACGAATTCTAATCCATATATCTAATATGCAGGTCAAAGCAAAGGGGGTGGGGCCAAAGAAAATGGTCGCGTGGCCCCTCCTAAATGGCCAATCGTTCACCGCCCCCTTAAAGGGGTTCACCACCCCCCAAAGTCCCCTGAGCCTCCCACCGCCCCCTTGGATTGCCTCACCGCCCACCAGGGGGTGGTACCGCCCACTTTGAGAATCAGTGGTCTAAGCATTGCTCTGTTCTGAGAGTCTCATAGAGACTCTGTCTTCTAAAGCATTCTGCTTCTACTGACTTCTAAACTGTACTATTTCTACGGACGCCTAAACTGTACTGTTTCTAAAACGGAGTCTGAGTCCTGAAAAGTCCCAGGACTCACATGGCTTGCAGCCCCTCCCACAATATGGAGTTAAGGAAAACTGCACAACAACACATAGATATACAATGCCGTAAGCAATAATATACATAACAAATAACTAGTGGAGGTTTGAAGAAGGTTGCTATTTCCAACATAAGATCCCGGGGTGAGGGCTTTCTCTCAACCTCACCATCTTCAAAGAGCTCTCTGGTGAGGATACAGGATGGAGCATTTTCAGTGATTGTGGAGAGTCTTTTTAGATATGTGTGCTGTATTTTATTTTACTTTAAAATGATTTTTGCACTTTTTAATATGAATGGCATTTTAATATAACATAATGCTTAATTGTGTTTTAGCCTTTTATCATTTAGTTTTATATTGATTTAATCTTGTGGTAAGCTACGGTGGGTCCCATGTCAGGTGAAAGGTGGAACATAAAAAATACAGTATTGAATTTCCAATACTGAAAGTTTTGGAGTGTGTGAGAAATAAACACATAGATAAAGGGGACCCAATTGATATTGTTTACCTTGACTTTCAAAAGGCTTTTGACAATGTCCCTCACCAAAGGCTCCTAAATAAGCTCTTCAGCCATGGAATCAGGGGACAGGTCTTGTCCTGGATTGGAACCTGGCTAAACTGTAGGAAACAAAGGGTGGTAATAAACGGACATTTCTCTGGGTGGAAAGAGGTGAGAAGTGGCGTACCCCAAGGTTCAGTTTTGGGTCCGTTACTTTTTAATTTATTCATTAATGATCTGGATGTAGGAGTGAATTCTGAGGTAGCAAAGTTTGCAGACGACACTAAATTGTTCAGGGTAGTTAAAAATGAAACTTATTGTAAAGAGCTCCAGAAAGATCTCTCGAAATTGAGTGAATGGGCAACGAAGTGGCAAATGCATTTAACCTAAACAAGTGTAAAGTCATGCACATCGGGGCAAAGAACCCCAACTACACCTACCAATTGATGGGGTCAAAGCTTTCCGAGACAAACCAGGAAAGGGATCTTGGGGTTTTGGTGGACAGCTCAATGAAGATGTCAACCCAGTGCGCTGCAGCAGTGAAAAAAGCAAATTCTATGCTTGGCATGATCAGGAAGGGAATCGAAAATAGGTCAGCAAATGTTGTATTACCTCTCTACAAATCGATGGTAAGGCCACATTTGGAGTACTGTGTACATTTCTGGTCTCCGCACCTTAAGAAGGGATATAATGGAACTGGGAAGGTACAGAAAAGGGCCCCAAGAATGATCCTAGGGATGGAGCGGCTCCCTTATGAAACCAGGTTGCAACGCCTTGGTCTTTTCAGCCTTGAAAGACGGCGTTTAAGAGGTGACTTGATCGAAGTGTATAAAATCATGCATGGGATAGAAAAGGTGAATAAAGAAAAACTATTTTCTTTGTCACAAAACACTAGGACTAGAGGGCACTCCTGAAGCTCCAAGGTAGGAAAATTAGGACTAATAAAGGGAAATATTTCTTCACCCAGAGGGTCATTGGGTTATGGAACTCACTTCCAGAAGAGGTTGTGACAGCTGTCAGCCTGAACAACTTCAAGGCAGGATTAGACAGATTCATGGATACCAAGTGTATCGGTAGTTACTGAAAAGGACATTCAAGTGCCACCTCGGAGTTGGTTGAGGTAGGCAGGATTTCCCTGGGTACTGGTTGTGGGGGGTCGGGAGCAGGTCAGGGTTTTGCCCTCCCTTCTGCTCGAGATCCCCGTGTACAACTGGTGGGCCACTGTGTGTTACAGAATGCTGGACTAGATGGGCTGAGGTCCGATTCAGCATGGCTCTTCTTATATATACCCAGTGACACTTGCCCTAGTTTTGAACAGCATCCCTTTTTGAAAATTGAACAAGCATGAGCTTCAAGACATTTACACAGACCACATGATAGTTCCCTTAGTCATGTTTAAGAGCAGCTTGGGCGACACAAGCAGAAGAGGGAAAGTAAGTATTAACATCGAGCATCCTGAACCAAATTCCATAAAAGCTGCAGGCAGTTCTGTGGTTGTCCCTAGCAACCAGTTAGGCTTACCTGCATCCCTTCCAGCTAAAGCCTATGGTATTTATTTCTGTGAAATTTCATTAGTAACAATAGTTGGAACTCATAATAGTTCCCTGTTAAGGATATTTCGGGTCCCATTTCAAGGAATGGAGTGAATGTTTGAAGCAGTACACACAGGGACTATTTCTCAGAAGCCCTCCCAGGCAATTTTACAGCTCACTATACATGAGTGAAAGAGAGATTTCTGTTGAGTCCTTTGCTTGTTGCCATAGAAGATCTCAGTGCTTTTCTTTAAAGTGAGAATTTTCCCAGTATTTACCGTAACTCATTAGAACTTTCTAACAAGAAAACCACAGATAGGGCTAGTTCATCAATAAGGCAGGAGGAATATTGGTTTACTTTGGGAGATGCAACTATTAAAAAATTACTATTACAGTAGAGTCTTGCCTATCCAACCTTTGCTCATCTAATGTTCTGTATTATCCAATGCAGTCTGCCTCCCATCTGGGTCATCATCATCATCAGTTTCTCATTTGTTAATCGCCCTCCATTAAAATGCTCCAGGCGATTTACATAAAACAATTGCATTAAAAAATACACAATACCAAATAGACTGCATTAAACATTAAACGCTCTGCTAAAAAGCCAGGTCTTGAGTGCCCGGAATTCTGTTGGAAGCCAGTGCAAGTGTAACAGAGTTGGAGTTATGTGGTATGTCAAAGGTGTCTTTGCAAGTAGCCTGGCAGCCGCATTCTCAATAATGCGGATCCTCCGAGTAGTCGACAGGGGAAGGCCAACATACAAGGGTCCACAGTTATTTCAGTGCATTGTGATGTTTTGGTGCTAAATTCATAAATACAGTAATTACTACATAATGTTACCATGTAGTGGACAGCTTTTTCTGTTGATTTGTTATAAAACATAATGTTTTGGTGCTTAATTTGTAAAATCATAACGTAATTTGACATTTAAAGGCTTTTCCTTAATCCCTCCTTATTATCCAACATTTTCACTTATCCAATGTTCTGCCAACCCGTTTATGTTGAATAAGTGAGAGACTACTGTACTACAATTTAAAAATCCAGTAATGCCCATTAAGATGATATCATTGATAATTTAGGCTCGGAACTTATTCTGAAAGATTTCTTTTAGATCTAGTTCACCAACTCAAATAGTAATGCTATGTCTATACCAGATATGGGCACTGTTGGGCCCTCCAGGTATTTTGGACTACAGCTGTTAGGAATGGTGGGAGTTGAAGTACAAAATACCTGGAGGGCCCAAGTTTGCCCATGACTGGTCTATACCAATTCCAGCTGTAGGTAGGAGGGTAAATGTGTGCATAGTTTCATATGGGAAACATTGCTATATGTAGAGACAGCAGGAGAGACATCTGAGGCTAGCCACCTCCTTGACTTTTAAGTTCCTTGAATAGATACAGGATTTCTCTGGTGTAGTACAAGTCAACTGAATCATCACCAACAGTTTCAGAAAACACACCATCTATATTCGAGTTTGCCACCTCAGCTGCTGTCTGTGAGGATGAGGCCTCCGTCATCCCTATGTTTGAGTTCTGTGCTCGGTTGTGAAAGGTGTTGGCAGTGTCGCCATTCTGAAACCCACTTCCCTAAGGATATGGGCTCAGGTATTGAATGTGTTACATCTATTTCTTGACAGAAGGAGGTCTGCGAGGCGGTAACAGTGAGCACATCCGTAGCTGTGACTGTGGATGGAAAGACAGGAATCGCTGCAGGTAGGAGCTTGTTTCAATTCACTTGAGGCATCATGTTGGAGATATCATTTCATGCTAAAAGGTCCACCCCATTTTAGCATGAAATGATATCAAAACTAGTAAAAATTCATTTCAATTGACAAAATGTCTTCAAAAATTGCAAAAAGAAAAAAATAGAATTGAGTTTGGTAATTGTGCTCATGTGTATAGTTTCAGTGACATGTTTCTTTCAGCAAATGAAACCTATGCTTTTCTGATTCTTCTTACAAGCCCTCTTCACCCTCCATTCTCCCAAATGAAAATGAAACTCCATGCTCCCAAATGAAAACTAACACCTATAGAAGGGAAAACATTAGTTAATTTTCATTGGGGAGCATGGAGTTCCAGATGTGGCTGAAAAAGGAGAAAGGGTTT
>JARBWK010000009.1:117741397-117898439 GCA_030556195.1 Anolis apletophallus | reverse complement strand
AGTTTAATCCATATAGCAGAGTTTAAGAAATGTTATTTCAGTTGCCCAGAAAATCTACTTTTCCTTAAAACATCAAGAGACAAAATAAGTAGACTTCTTTAAAAGTAACATAGTTGGTTTACTCACAGATTTCATGTATTCAGCATACAGGGACTTTGCAAATCAATCCAGTTGCAGATATAATTTGAAGTAGTTTCTCTGTGTAGATAACACAGGGCATCTTTCTTATAATCAACACTCCATAGTCTAAAGCAGTGGTTCCCAAACTTTTTTGGCCTACTGCCCCCTTTCCAGAAAAAAAATTACCGCCCCCCCCTAGAAATTATTATTTTTAATTTAATAGCAATTAAACAGAAAGATATATATATTAATGCAGTGGTTCTCAATCTTTCTAATGCCATGACCCCTAAATAAGTTTCCTCGTGTTGTGGTGACCCCCAACCATTTTTTTATTGCTACTTCATAAATAATTTTGCTACTCTTACGAATTCTAATCCATATATCTAATATGCAGGTCAAAGCAAAGGGGGCGGGGCCAAAGAAAATGGCCACGTGACCCCTCCTAAATGGCCAATCGTTCACTGCCCCCTTAAAGGGGTTCACCACCCCCCAAATTCCCCTGAGCCTCCCACCGCCCCCTTGGATTGCCTCACCACCCACCAGGGGGTGGTACCGCCCACTTTGAGAATCAGTGGTCTAAGCATTGCTCTGTTCTGAGAGTCTCATAGAGACTCTGTCTTCTAAAGCATTCTCCTTCTACTGACTTCTAAACTGTACTATTTCTACGGACGCCTAAACTGTACTGTTTCTAAAACGGAGTCTGAGTCCTGAAAAGTCCCAGGACTCACATGGCTTGCAGCCCCTCCCACAATATGGAGTTAAGGAAAACTGCACAACAACACATAGATATACAATGCCGTAAGCAATAATATACATAACAAATAACTAGTGGAGGTTTGAAGAAGGTTGCTATTTCCAACATAAGATCCCGGGGTGAGGGCTTTCTCTCAACCTCACCATCGTCAAAGACCTCTCTGGTGAGGATACAGGATGGAGCATTTTCAGTGATTGTGGAGAGTCTTTTTAGATATGTGTGCTGTATTTTATTTTACTTTAAAATGATTTTTTGCACTTTTTAATATGAATGGCATTTTAATATAACATAATGCTTAATTGTGTTTTAGCCTTTTATCATTTAGTTTTATATTGATTTAATCTTGTGGTAAGCTACGGTGGGTCCCATGTCAGGTGAAAGGTGGAACATAAAAAAATACAGTATTGAATTTCCAATACTGAAAGTTTTGGGTGTGTGAGAAATAAACACATAGATAAAGGGGACCCAATTGATATTGTTTACCTTGACTTTCAAAAGGCTTTTGACAACGTCCCTCACCAAAGGCTCCTAAATAAGCTCTTCAGCCATGGAATCAGAGGACAGGTCTTGTCCTGGATTGGAACCTGGCTAAACTGTAGGAAACAAAGGGTGGTAATAAACGGACATTTCTCTGGGTGGAAAGAGGTGAGAAGTGGCGTACCCCAAGGTTCAGTTTTGGGTCCGTTACTTTTTAATTTATTCATTAATGATCTGGATGTAGGAGCAACTTGACTATTCCAAGGCAAAGTTCAAGACAGGTGCATCGGTCAAATCCAGGGACTAATTCTGTAGCAGATTATTTCAGAGTTGTGGTGTTCATACCATGTGTCGATTCACTCATACAGAACATTACTGAAAGGTTCATTTAAGAAATGGAAGGCTCTTCCTACTGAGGAGAACAGAAAGGAACACAAGCTCTGGCAAACTAAATGCAAAGCAACCGTCAGGAAAGCCAAGAGAGATTTTGAGGCACATATAGCTAAGAACATTAAAAAAATAACAAAAACTTCTTTAAATACATCAAGTAGAAACCCAACTAGAAAATCAGTTGGGCCACTTGACTAAAAATGGTAAGAAAGGGACAATAAGTGAAGACAAGGAGATTGCCGAGCGGCTAAACGACTTCTTTGCCTCCGTTTTCACACAGGAGGACAGACAACATATGCCTGCAGCTGAGTCAGTTTTTTTCAGGGAGGGAATTAAATGAATTAAACCAGATAGAGATAAACAAGGAAGATGTTCTCACATGCCTTACTAAACTAAATGTCAACAAATCACCAGGGCCAGATGGCATCCACCCCAGAGTTCTTAAGGAACTCAAGTGTGAAATTGCTGAAATTCTAGCCAAAATATATAACCTTTCTCTAAGATCAGGCACTGTACCCGAGGACTGGAGGGAGGCAAATGTAACTCCGATCTTCAAGAAAGGATCCAGGGGTGATCCAGGAAATTATAGGCCAGTTAGTCTAACCTCAGTTCCAGGCAAAGTGATGGAAACCATTATTAAAGAAAAAATTACTAAGCACATAGAAGAACAGGCATTGCTGAAGGAAAATCAACATGGTTTCTGCAAAGGCAAATCATGTCTTACTAACTTGTTAGAATTCTTTGAGGGTGTAAATAAACACATAGATAAAGGGGACCCAGTTGATATTGTTTACCTTGACTTTCAAAAGGCTTTTGACAAAGTCCCTCACCAAAGGCTCCTAAATAAGCTCTTCAGCCATGGAATCAGGGGACAGGTCTTGTCTGGATTGGAACCTGGCTAAACTGTAGGAAACAAAGGGTGGTAATAAATGGACATTTCTCTGGGTGGAAAGAGGTGAGAAGTGGCGTACCCCAAGGTTCAGTTTTGGGTCCGTTACTTTTTAATTTATTCATTAATGACCTGGATGTAGGAGTAAATTCTGAGGTAGCAAAGTTTGCAGACGACACTAAATTGTTCAGGGTAGTTAAAAATGAAACTGATTGTAAAGAGCTCCAGAAAGATCTCTCGAAATTGAGTGAATGGGCAACGAAGTGGCAAATGCATTTAACCTAAACAAGTGTAAAGTCATGCACATCGGGGCAAAGAACCCCAACTACACCTACAAATTGATGGGGTCAAAGCTTTCCGAGACAAACCAGGAAAGGGATCTTGGGGTTTTGGTGGACAGCTCAATGAAGATGTCAACCCAGTGCGCTGCAGCAGTGAAAAAGCAAATTCTATGCTAGGCATGATCAGGAAGGGAATCGAAAATAGGTCAGCAAATGTTGTATTACCTCTCTACAAATCGATGGTAAGGCCACATTTGGAATACTGTGTACAATTCTGGTCTCCGCACCTTAAGAAGGATATAACGGAACTGGAAAAGGTACAGAAAAGGGCAACAAGAATGATCCAAGGGATGGAGCGGCTCCCTTATGAAACCAGGTTGCAACGCCTTGGTCTTTTCAGCCTTGAAAGACGGCGTTTAAGAGGTGACTTGATCGAAGTGTATAAAATCATGCATGGGATAGAAAAGGTGAATAAAGAAAAACTATTTTCTTTGTCACAAAACACTAGGACTAGAGGGCACTCCTGAAGCTCCAAGGTAGGAAAATTAGGACTAATAAAGGGAAATATTTCTTCACCCAGAGGGTCATTGGGTTATGGAACTCACTTCCAGAGGAGGTTGTGACAGCTGTCAGCCTGAACAACTTCAAGGCAGGATTAGACAGATTCATGGATACCAAGTGTATCGGTAGTTACTGAAAAGGACATTCAAGTGCCACCTCGGAGTTGGTTGAGGTAGGCAGGATTTCCCTGGGTACTGGTTGTGGGGGGTCGGGAGCAGGTCAGGGTTTTGCCCTCCCTTCTGCTCGAGATCCCCGTGTACAACTGGTGGGCCACTGTGTGATACAGAATGCTGGACTAGATGGGCTGAGGTCCGATTCAGCATGGCTCTTCTTATATATACCCAGTGACACTTGCCCTAGTTTTGAACAGCATCCCTTTTTGAAAATTGAACAAGCATGAGCTTCAAGACATTTACACAGACCACACATGATAGTTCCCTTAGTCATGTTTAAGAGCAGCTTGGGCGACACAAGCAGAAGAGGGGAAAGTAAGTATTAACATGGAGCATCCTTAACTAAATTCCATAAAAGCTGCAGGCAGTTCTGTGGTTGTCCCTAGCAACCAGTTAGGCTTACCTGCATCCCTTCCAGCTAAAGCCTATGGTATTTATTTCTGTGAAATTTCATTAGTAACAATAGTTGGAACTCATAATAGTTCCCTGTTAAGGATATTTCGGGTCCCATTTCAAGGAATGGAGTGAATGTTTGAAGCAGTACACACAGGGACTATTTCTCAGAAGCCCTCCCAGGCAATTTTACAGCTCACTATACATGAGTGTAGAAAGAGAGATTTCTGTTGAGTCCTTTGCTTGTTGCCATAGAAGATCTCAGTGCTTTTTCTTTAAAGTGAGAATTTTCCCAGTATTTACCGTAACTCATTAGAACTTTCTAACAAGAAAACCACAGATAGGGCTAGTTCATCAATAAGGCAGGAGGAATATTGGTTTACTTTGGGAGATGCAACTATTAAAAAATTACTATTACAGTAGAGTCTTGCCTATCCAACCTTTGCTCATCTAATGTTCTGTATTATCCAATGCAGTCTGCCTCCCATCTGGGTCATCATCATCATCAGTTTCTCATTTGTTAATCGCCTCCATTAAAATGCTCCAGGCGATTTACATAAAACAATTGCATTAAAAATACACAATACCAAATAGACTGCATTAAACATTAAACGCTCTGCTAAAAAGCCAGGTCTTGAGTGCCCGGAATTCTGTTGGAAGCCAGTGCAAGTGTAACAGAGTTGGAGTTATGTGGTATGTCAAAGGTGTCTTTGCAAGTAGCCTGGCAGCCGCATTCTCAATAATGCGGATCCTCCGAGTAGTCGACAGGGGAAGGCCAACATACAAGGGTCCACAGTTATTTCAGTGCATTGTGATGTTTTGGTGCTAAATTCATAAATACAGTAATTACTACATAATGTTACCATGTAGTGGACAGCTTTTTCTGTTGATTTGTTATAAAACATAATGTTTTGGTGCTTAATTTGTAAAATCATAACGTAATTTGACATTTAAAAGGCTTTCCCTTAATCCCTCCTTATTATCCAACATTTTCACTTATCCAATGTTCTGCCAACCCGTTTATGTTGAATAAGTGAGAGACTACTGTACTACAATTTAAAAATCCAGTAATGCCCATTAAGATGATATCATTGATAATTTAGGCTCGGAACTCATTCTGAAAGATTTCTTTTAGATCTAGTTCACCAACTCAAATAGTAATGCTATGTCTATACCAGATATGGGCAATGTTGGGCCCTCCAGGTCTTTTGGACTACAGCTGTTAGGAATGGTGGGAGTTGAAGTACAAAATACCTGGAGGGCCCAAGTTTGCCCATGACTGGTCTATACCAATTCCAGCTGTAGGTAGGAGGGTAAATGTGTGCATAGTTTCATATGGGAAACATTGCTATATGTAGAGACAGCAGGAGAGACATCTGAGGCTAGCCACCTCCTTGACTTTTAAGTTCCTTGAATAGATACAGGATTTCTCTGGTGTAGTACAAGTCAACTGAATCATCACCAACAGTTTCAGAAAACACACCATCTATATTCGAGTTTGCCACCTCAGCTGCTGTCTGTGAGGATGAGGCCTCCGTCATCCCTATGTTTGAGTTCTGTGCTCGGTTGTGAAAGGTGTTGGCAGTGTCGCCATTCTGAAACCCACTTCCCTAAGGATATGGGCTCAGGTATTGAATGTGTTACATCTATTTCTTGACAGAAGGAGGTCTGCCCGAGGCGGTAACAGTGAGCACATCCGTGGCTGTGACTGTGGATGGAAAGACAGGAATCGCTGCAGGTAGGAGCTTGTTTCAATTCACTTGAGGCATCATGTTGGAGATATCATTTCATGCTAAAGGTCCACCCCATTTTAGCATGAAATGATATCAAAACTAGTAAAAATTCATTTCAATTGACAAAATGTCTTCAAAAATTGCAAAAAAAGAAGAAAAAATAGAATTGAGTTTGTGTAATTGTGCTCATGTGTATAGTTTCAGTGACATGTTTCTTTCAGCAAATGAAACCTATGCTTTTCTGATTCTTCTTACAAGCCCTCTTCACCCTCCATTCTCCCAAATGAAAATGAAACTCCATGCTCCCAAATGAAAACTAACACCTATAGAAGGGAAAACATTAGTTAATTTTCATTGGGGAGCATGGAGTTCCCAGATGTGGCTGAAAAGGAGAAAGGGTTGGCTAAAAGTCTGGGATCTTTAACATCTCTGGAAAGCATCATTTGCTTTTTCAGTGATTGATTTCCCGTTTGTTATTTCTACTTTTATGTTTTTGAGCATTTAAGCTGGTAGAGATTTTCTTCTGCTGATATAAATACAGTGTGCAGTTTCTCTCACATGCAGCATGTAGTTTGCAGGCATCCAAAGATATGTTTTTGTTGTCTCCTTGAGGTGCCCCCCCTTTTGAAATCAAGTTGTAAAAGTAGGGTAGTGATTGGTGAGTCAACGCAAGGTAGGTATCAGGAAACAAGAAGAGACATTTCTTGGAAGAGTAGAGTATAAATAAAGCAAAAATAAACCCATTACAACAGTTGCTAAAGCTGACTTCAGACATTTCACAGCCCTAACAGCCACATGCTTAGTCACTTACTTTTTTCTGGTTGTAGTTGTGTGTAACATCTAAAGAGGAACCCGCATAAGAGATATATACAGGCAGGTGACATAATGTAGGTTTATGTGAGTTTAGTATGAAGGAGATAAAGGGAGATAAAGAAAGGGCTCTAGCAAATCTTGCATCTGGCCTAGGACTGTGTTGGAAATGGGCTGGAAGGTGGTAGAGGCTGAAGTATCAGGATGGGATTATCCACCTACCCTTTTTTTATTCCAGCACTGTAGGAACACATCTGGATTGAGTTATTGTATGGAGGCATGACAGTTTGCTCAATGGCAAGTGTTAGCATTTTTTAAAAGAAAAAAATGTTCATTATACTTGTTGGAGTATATGTATATGTTTAATATTAGTTCATCCAGGTGGGACTACCACCTGCTCTCCAGACATGCCTTGGGATGAGATTAGTGATAAAGGGGTAGACTGAGTCCCTTCCTGTTGAAAAGAAAAGAAATGTTTCTCTTTTTGGGCCCACCACCACTACCTTCCCAGCTAAGAATCCTGCTGACGAAGCCACTTGTTCTGAGTTCAGGACAAGGCACCTAACCATATGATCCATGATGAGGGAATCACTTGAGCTACCACCTCAATGTCCATTGCAAAGCTAGGGACCTCATTCTGATCTCAGACCAAGTGACTTTGGATTTGGGGCTATGACAGGGATCACTTGGCCGGGAAGATAGTAGGAATATAAACAAGAAGGGAAAGCGCAACGTAAGGGCAAAGGGCAGCTGGCTGCCCACCAGGGACTGGTTTTCTTCTCCCTGTGTGGCAGGGGGTTGAGAAGCTCCTTTTTATGGAGCCAAGGAGAGAAAGAAGATATTGCCTCCTCTCTCTTTTTTTCTTGCCCTTCTTTCTCCACCTTTTCTTCCTTTTTCTGCCCACCGTTCTTCAGCCTCCCGTAGTTGTGCACTCGGTGTATCTCCACTTCCATTAGTCTTCAATGGAAATGAATCTGATAGGCAAAGGGGAATAATGTAAATAATGAGGGCTGGTGCAACAGTGTTTATTATTTATTATTTATTTATTTATTCGCACTTGATTGGCCGCCCTTCCCCGGAGGCTTGGGGCGGCTCACAGCATATTCATAAACAGTTGGGTATAACGATATTAAAACATGGTTAAAACACATCTAAAAATACAATAAAACACAGAAGCCATATGCTAAACAAGATAATGCAGAGTAAAACAGATGGACATATGAGGCAACATATAACAGGCACACACGTATCGCTGAACTATACAATGGAAATGAACAATAAACAAGGATATTGTTCATTTCCATTGTATAGTTCAGCGATATGTGTGTGTTAGTTACTTGGGCAAGTTCCCCTGTTTACGTGTTTGTGCAACATATAACAGGGCCTGCAGCTCATCCTGCTCCAAACGCTTGCTGAAAAAGCAGGGTCTTCAATGCTTTCCGGAAGGAAAGGATGTTCTGCATGGCGCGAATATCAGCCGGCAACAAGTTCAAAAGTGTTGGAGCTACTATTGAGAAGGTTTAGTGACGGGTTGCCGCCAGGCGATACATTTTGGGTGAGGGAATGACCAAGAGGTTCTGTTCCTCGGAGCGCAGCGATCTGGTGGGGTAATACGGGATGCGTCGGTCCCGCAGGTACACTGGCCCCAGACCATGCAAGGCCTTAAAAGTTCATGGCAGCTGAAGAAAAAAAGTAGCCCAGATCTGAATTTGGGCAGGGGGGATGTGTGCAATCAGTGCAATTTCAGTGAAGTATACTATGAGTAGCTGAAGTGCTAACAGGATGAATATGCAGAAACTCCAAGTGAACCCACAGTGGAGCATTGTGTCTTATAAATATTGATCTGAAGTACTCATGTAAATATTATTTTAAATGCTGAGTCAAACAGAAAAGAGAGGCATTTCTCCTTTGCTACTTTGTACCCTGAATGTACTGAATTTTCTGCCCATAAATCTAATCCAGAGTTGTTGAGGGCCATGTCTAGGACAAAACTATATGGTGGTAGCTTTGATTGCTGTGGCCTCTCCTGCACCTTTTCTAGTGATTTAAGCATTTCCTTGTGAATTAGGAACCCATTAGCTACTATACGATGCCTAACATCTTTTTGATCACTTGTGCAAACATTAAGTAAGACATCATTATTAATTATAGTCTAATTGAGGCTATTTTGTCTCAAGAGAGATAAGCCTAGAGCTTTTTTGCTAGCAAGATCAGCTCTCTACATATGACAAATATGAAGTTGTATAATATCTGGAATTCCTAACCCCACTTCAACTAATGTTACTGACTGTTCTCTCATGTGAATCAATAACCTGGGGCTTTATTCTTCACTGGGGAAAACTGCTGCAGTTACATTGCAGCTGATGACAGATTTAAAGTCCCAGTGAAACTGCTGGAATCTATGTGGGAGTTCTGCTGTCGCCTTGGTCTTTGTATATGATGTTTCTTTTTACTGTGACCTTCTCAAGTGAGTTATTTGCTTGGCATCTTATCATTATTCCAAGCATGTGCAAACTCTATGAGTGTGTGTGCATGCTCTGTTTACTTTAAAGAGTTGCTTTTAGTTGCTGCTGCATATGGGAACAGAGTTTGTGGTTCGTGTCCTTATAGATCAGCTGTCCGCAGTATACAAAATTTCCAGATATCAGAAGCATTTGGTTTTCTGTCTCCTCAAACCATTTCTCTCTTTTAATCTAAAGGCCTTTCTTTTATCGCTCAGGAAATTGAAGGCAATGATCAGTGCAGTTATATGGGCAGAGAGAGGTGGGTTTTTTTTTTCTTGAATAGCTGCCCTACATGGCACTTGGCCAACTATTTTTGAGTTTAGATCAATTTCAAAAGTAGTTTATGAGACAGAGCAAGAAAGTACTGCAGGGGAAGAAAAAATGGGGGGGGGAAACTTTCCATCAGCACAATGCATACCACTGCAGGCTCTGCGAAAGTCCACAATTTGCCACAAGTGCAGAAAATTCTCTGATCCAAATTTAAAGGGCTTGTGCTTGCACTGGATGACCGGGAGCTTTTGAGCACCAGCATAGATTGGGTCAGCTATTTAACTGCAGATATGTAGAATGGGTTGTCAAAGCCTTTCATGGCCAGAATCACTGGGTTGCTGTGATTTTTCCGGGCTGTATGGCCATGATTTTTCCGGGCTGTATGTTCCAGCAGCATTCTCTCCTGACGTTTCACCCACATTTATAACAGGCATCTCCAAGTTTGTGAGGTCTGTTGGAAACTAGTAAAATTGGGTTTGTATATCTGTGGAATGTCCAAGGTAGGAGAAAGAACTCTTGTCTGTTTAAAGAAAGTGTGAATGTTGTAATTGACCACCTTAATTAGTATTTCATGGCCCTGCAGCTTCAATGCCTGGCTGGTTGCTTCCGGGGGATCCTTTGTTAGCTGTCCCTGGTTGATTCTTGCCTCAAACTCCCCTGTATATTTTTAGTGTTGCTCTTTATTTATTGTACTTATTTTAAGAGTTTTTTAAATACTGGTAGCCAGATTTTGTTCATTTTCATGGTTTTCTCCTTTCTGTTGAAATTGTCCACTTGCTCATGGATTTCAATGGCTTCTCTGTGTAGTCCGACATGGTAGTTGTTAGAGTGGTACAGCAGCTATATAGTATTGTAACTACAGTAGGACCCTGTATCTGTTGAGGGAAAGGTTCCAAGGCCCCGTCAATACCTAAAGTTGATGTTTTTGATGATTTTAATTGCTATGTTTTTTGGTGTGTGTTTTAATTGTCTTTTGGGCTTGCCCCTTGTAAGCCGCCCCAAGTCCCCAAGGGGAGATGGTTGGTGGGGTATAAAAATAAAGGTATTATTATCATTATTAAAGAGAATGGTGGGCCCTATATTTTGAGCATTCTTGGGTTGAAAGCTTAGCATGGAATTATCCCGAAGGACCTAGGGAGGCCCACAAATACTTAAGGGGCATAGTATTTTTGGAGCGTGGATAAGCAACATTGTGGATGTTGAATCCATTGATAAGGGTGTAATACTCTAGGATTTTAACTTGTGTGATCAAATTGATTCTCAGCCTTTGGGAAGAGGCAATGGCAGTGTGGGAGATTGCCGTGAATACTTCTACTTACGATTCATTCAAGTATACCTTCCATTAAGAAGCAATTTTTGTTGTATTCTATTTTTATCTCACCTTTAATGGCAAAGCTGAAATCAAAGTGCTGCCTTTTCCATCAAGAAGTAAAAACAGACACTTGCTTTAGATTTAGATTCTTCCCACCCTGGACATTCCACAGATATATAAATCCCATTTTCCTAGTTTCCAACAGACCTCACAACCTCTGAGGATGTCTGCCATAGATGCAGGCGAAACGTCAGGAGAGAATGCTTCGGGAACATGGCCATACAGCCCAGAAAACTCACAACAACCCAGTGATTCCGGCCATGAAAGCTTTTGACAATACATAGATTTAGATTCTTTGCCTATTCATTGTGTTTTGAATTTACGTGGGATGAAAATCTTATAGTGAGTCCGATTTAGTGGAAATGGAGCTATTTTGGGTTTGGCCTTTTGATATTTGTGGGGCATTTCCTTGGGAAATCTCCGTTTCCAGTCCACTGGCTGAAAGCCCATTCCAGACTTGGGATTGCAGCCCAGGAGCTGGTTTAATCTCTCATGCAGCAGACACTGTCTCGCTCAGGGTTATCTGTCTATTGCTGTCCTTGTCAGTTTGTCTCTTGATTGCTCCCGTTGTCATGCTTGAAGGGGAAAGAGACCCTTCGCGGCCCAGAGGAAGCTCACATACTGCAGGGCTTTCTGAGACGACAACCCCATAGACTTTGCCACATTCCCTTTGCTCCCAAATTATTTGATATCGTTTTTAATAAGAAGGAGAATTAGAGCAGTGAGAGTGGTTTCTATGGCAACTGTTTCCTTCTGCCTTTTGGTCTGACTCATTTCAGACAATTACTCTCACGCTCCAGGATTCACAGATGTGATAGAGGAAGAGTCATGTGCTGGGCTTTCAACTTTTCACTTTTAATTTCCTCTCCTTCCTTTCCCGGGTGTTAACTCCTATAATAGTCCCCACCCTTTTGAAATGTCTATTTCCAGTGCATTTCCTCTCTGAAGGTAGCTGTTTCGGGAGCAACGCTGGGCATTGTGATGGTACACCTCTGTGTTCATAGGACTTGTGGTATATGACTGACTGACTGACTGACTGACTTTATTATTTCTGAGTCGCCCTCCACGTTAGTGCTCCGGGCGACTTACACATAGCAATTCAACAATTAAAAATATTAAAAATATTAAAAATTAGATTAAAATATTTAGGGGTTAAATGCAAGGGCCAGGCTCAGGTAGTTGAGTTCCTGGTTCTGCATTAGCCATGGGCTTTCCTAAATAGCCAGGTCTTTAGAGCGGTCAGGAACTGGGGCAGGTCGAGGGAGGCTCTCTGGTCCGGTGGCATCGAGTTCCAGAGAACGGCGACCACAATGGAGAACGATCTCCGTCTCGTGGCCTCCAGGTGGGCCTCTTTCACGCCCGGGGCGCAAAGGAGGTTCTTGTTTGCCGGCCGCGGTGTCCTTGAGTAGGCAGGCATCAGCAAGCGGTCCTTTAAGTATGTTGGGCCCGGCCACGTAGGGCTTTGAAAGCCTAGTTCAAGGTCTTATGTAAGTGTCTATACTCAACGGGCAGCCAGTGCAGGCGCTGCAGGGATGGTGTAATGTGGCATCTCATCGATGTTCCTGTGAGAAGCCTGGCGGCCGCGTTCTAGACAATCTGGATCCTGCGGGTTAGTGACCGGGGCAGACCCACATATAAGGCATTACAGTAATCCAGCCGTGATGTAACTGTGGCATGGATTACTGTAGCTAGCGCTTCCGTCGGGAGGTAGGGCGCCAGTTGTCTCGCTTGGCGCAGGTGGAAGAAGGCCCTTTTGCTCGTGGAGGCAACCTGGGCCTCCATCGACAATTTGGAGTCCAGGATAACACCAAGGCTCTTTACTGAGGGGACGGAATCAATGGGTCCCCTTCAAAGGGGGGCAGTGGGAAAGGTGGTTCTGGGCGGCCCGGCCATAAGATCTCCGTCTTTGATGGATTTATTTTGAGTTTGTGGGCACGGAGCCATTTTGTTACTGCTTCCAGACCTCGAGTGAAGTTTTCGGGCACCGAAGTTGCGCCAGGCTCCAGCTTCAGCAGGAGCTGAGTGTCATCGGCATATTGGTAGCACCCTAGGCCGAAGCTCCGGGCTATACCAGCCAAAGGCCGGACATAGATGTTGAACAACGTTGGTGATAATATGGCGCCCTGGGGTACTCCGCACTCGAGGAAAGATTTCCTAGAAGTTTGGCCTAGCCATTCAACTCGCTGGCTACGTCCGCGCAGGAAGGAGCTAATCCAAGCTAAAGCTGCTCCTTGTATCCCTATGGTGGCAAGTTGTCGTGTCAGCAGGTCGTGGTCCACCGTATCGAATGCAGCGGTAAGGTCCAATAGTACCAGAACTACTGAGCCTCCCTTGTCTAATTGGCAGCGGATATCGTCCGAGATGGCCACCAGGACGGTCTCGGTCCCGTGCCCGGGGCGAAACCCTGATTGAAAGGGGTCCAAGCCATCTGAGGTCTCAAGGAAGTTTTGTAGCTGGGTTGCTGCCGCGCGTTCGATCAGCTTACTGAGAAACGGGAGGTTTGAGACGGGACGGTAGTTCGCTGGCATCGCAGGGTCCAGGTTGGCTTTTTTCAAGAGTGGGCGGACCAAGGCTTCTTTCAGGGCATCAGAGTATATAGGACATACTCTGATGTATTTGAAAGCATAAATCTAATTGCTAACATAAAACTATGACTTGTAGTTTGCTTGTGGAGATAGTCTATGTTTGCATTATTTTGGTACACAAATATATTGTTTCTGTGGGTCTTCTGTGCAGTCCATGGTCATTATACAGCAGTCATGGGCCAACTTGGGCCCTCCAGATGTTTTGGATTTCAACTCCCACCATTCCTAACAGCCTCAGGCCCCTTCCTTTTCCTCCTCTTAGAAAAGCCCATTGCAGTCTTGGTTGGGGTTCTTCTTGCAGTTTGTAAGGGTAACAAATAAGCTGCTGAAAAGTACAGGATGTTTCAAAATGATGGACCCAATTTCAAAGCCATATATTTCACAATGGCAACATGTTACAATTATGAAAAAAGTTACAAATGGTTTAATGAGTTATCAAGTTTTACTATTTCGAGCCAAGAACAAATCTTTTAAAAAAAAAAAACATCGCAAGTGGAAAATAACTGATTTATTTGTTTATTTATGTACCCTATTTATACCCCGCCTTTCTCAACCCCAAAGGGGACTCAAGGTGGCTTACATATCGGCAATTATTCAATGTCTTAAAGCAGTGTTTTTCAACCTTCCTAATGCCGCAACCCCTTAATACAGTTCCTCATGTTGTGGTGACCCCCAACTAAAAATTTATTTTCGTTGCTACTTCATAACTGTAATTTTGCTACTGTTATGAATCATAATGTAAGTATCTCATATGCAGGATTTATTTTCATTCACTGGACCAAATCTGGCATAAATCCCCGATACACCCAAATTTGAATATTGGTGGGGTTTGGGGGACTGATTTTGTCATTTGAGAGTTGTAGTTGTTGGGATTTATAGTTCACCTACAATCAAAGAGCATTCTGAACTCCACTAGCAATGGAATTGAACCAAACTTGGCACATAGAACTCCCATGACCAACAAAAACACTGGAAGGATTTGATGGGCATTGACATTGAGTTTTAGAGTTCACCTCTATCCAGAGAGCACTGTGGATTCAAACCATGACAGATCTGGACCAAACTTGGCACGAATACGCAATATGCCCAAATGTGAACACGTTGAATTTTGGGGAAAACATTTGGGAGTTGTAGTTTCTGAGATTTATATTTTGCCTACAAGAAAGTGTATTCTGAACCTCACCAATGATAGAATTGGACCAAACTTCCCACACAGAACCCCTATGACCAACAGAAAATACTATGTTTTCTGATGGTCTTTGGTGACCCCTCTGGCATCCCTTTCGCGACCCCTCAGGGGTCCTGACCTCTAGATTGAGAAACACTGCCTTAAAGCAACGTACAATTCCAATGAACATTAAAATTAATATTAGAATTAATACATATTAAACATTTTAAATTACATTCAGTATTAAAATGATGCCACCCATAATCGTAGTACAGGGCCATTCCAATAGTTATTGTACTTATTCCATATTTATGTTTGCACTGCAACTATTATCCCGAGGCTTGATCCCAAAGCCACGTTTTCACTTTCCTCCATAGTTAGGCCTTATGTTGTGAGGCTGCCATCTTGTGAATGACTGAGGCTAGTTTGTTTACTGATCTAACAGTAGTCATTTAAAACTCTATTCCCTACCCTTTCAAGTGGTAAGAGTTTGTAGTTGCATGAGTGGTTTGTAGTTGCAGAGATATAGCAATTTCAAACTGGGCTCGTCTGTTTAAAACACCCTGTACAATGTTTTATGACAGTACATTTTTCTGAATCAGGTTGGAAGTTGGCATGATTGAATGCACATGTACACACACACACACACACACACATATCAGGTGCTTGAATGAATTCATACACAAGAATCCAGTTTACATTATACAAACCTCAGAAGTGTTCTTTTTGGGTCGATCCGAAGGTCAACATAGCCCAAGATCATGTTTTCCATAGTGGCCCATAGGTCGTTGGAATGTATACCAGAACATAATGAAAGCATATTATATTTACTCTCCTAAGCAACGAGTGACTATTAGTATGTTGTGTATTACCTTCGTGGATTGGTCACAATCCCTTTTAAGCCATCTAAGATAGTTGTCATATTACAGCCGTACATTCCATAAGATGTTTGGATCTCATTTGCAGTTCTTTAAACCTTTCCTCTGTTGTATGTTTGTCATGGGCATGTTTTGTTTTCTTCCAGCAGAGCTAGAAGCAGAAGATTGACTTGAGAGTGCTTTGTGTTTGGATGTTATCTTCTGCTTCCATTAGTAAGCCTTTGTCATTTTTATCAGCTCTGCTTCCTTTCTGATCTTTTTCTCCTTTGTTTAGAACCTAACTCACACTATTTTGAAATATCTCCTCAACATTGTATGGCTTTATTCCAGTTGTGATGTTTGTAAAATGTGTGCACCCACATGTTTCAAGAGCAGATTGCAGATTAAACATAGGTACTAGTGAGCATGTATGAAATGCATAGGAAAATATAATTCTCCAAGTGTTGTTTTTAAAAAATGAATTTTAAATAAGGAGCAAAACAAGGAGGAAGATGAATGCGGCATTAAAATCCAATGCAATTATTCTATTTGTTCTTTCAACATATGGAGCTTCCTTCTGCTGTGCGATTTGTCCGTATCTCCCAGTACTGCCTACTTCAATTGGCAGCATCTGTGCAAGTCCTCAAGCAGAGGTCTTTCCAAGCGTGGATGTTTTTAGATACTAGCAGTTGAAGATACTAGCAATTAAACATTGTAAGCTTCCCATGAGGATGAGGAATGACTGTGGACAGAGATGCAGAGCTTCTGGTTCTGTTAATATCAGTGGCAATATTGTGTTGACAAATATAAGCCATTTGAGCTATAGTTGTTCCTTTGTAATATAAGTAAACCTGAGGTTCTCTGTAATACTTCCTTGTAGTGCTAGGACTTATTACTAATTTTTACTGAAAGGGCCACGTGGCTTCAGGGAACATATTTTCAATTTCTTTGCATCCTTCATATCTTTGATTAACCAAAGATTACCCTTGGCAAGCCCAAAGGCTAGATAATTTTAGACTCTGCACCTTGTATCTGAATTTGGATCCAACCCAAAAGCACCTTTGTGCGCCTCTGTCTCCAATAGCCCAGATTTATGTCAAGCAACAGAACGTCAAAAGAATATCCCTGCCTGTGGAGGAGAACAACCCTTTTATAAAGCAGATGGTCTGTGGGGGTTGAAATTGTCTGTTACAATTGATAAATGACAGTTGAGAAGATGAGAGAAAGGAATATCTGAAGAGCAGCTGCTCATGAAGAGGGAAAAGAGAGAGAACATGATGATGAAAGAAGGAGCTAAAACAGGGAGAGTGAGAAAAGAACAATCCCATATGCAGGAAGTGAGAGATTTGAAAGTACAAATGGATAGAACTCTACATGCATTTTTGCCAGGAATAGGTGGGAATGTGAATATGATACCACTGACCATCTTCATTGTCCTCCTCTGAACTTTATTTATTTTATTTATTTGTTGAACTTCTAGGCCGCCACTCCCGGGAGGCTCGGGGTAGCTCACAACAGGGCAATACATGGTAAACACATTAAAACACATAAGGCACTCTAAAATATCCATCCATTAAAACACAGTGCACTGTACGAGGTACAAAGTGCACAGCAAAATACAATATAAAGGATAAAATCAACCAGCAAGAGTAAGACACTGATGGTGTCTTATAAGCCGAAGGCCTGTTGAAAGAGGAAGGTCTTACAGGACCTCCTAAAGGACATAAGAGTGGGCTCATGTCTCGGCTGGGAGAGCATTCCATAGAGTTGGAGCTATCACTGAGAATGCTCTCCTCTGGGTCGCAGTCAACGTAAGCATCTTGACAATAGATTGATGTTCTCTGACCGCAGTGATCTCGTAGGGCAATATGGGGTAAGCCAGTCCCTCAGGTACACTGGCCCCAGGCCGTGCAACTTGTTTATGGCATGCAGAATCGGACATAGTACTGTGTGACCTCTGTATCCATGAGATTGGTACCCCACTGTTTCACTTACCCATGTCTGAAAGATACTGTATATTCTCTTTAGGCCAATGTTTCTCAACTCTTCTCCTCCAAGGGCTTTGGACTTCAGCTCCCAGAAACCCCAGCAGCCATCTTGCCAGCTGCTTGGAATTGTGGGAGCTGAAGTCCAAAACATCTGGAGGAGCACAGCTTGAGAAACTCTGCTCTAGGCATTTTCTAGATCCTCCAGGCCAATTCTATGATATGCTTCTACCTGAAGTTGCTCATACACAAACTGTATACTGTAGAAAATATCTAAAGAACAGTACTGGAAACGACAAAGTGTAGGAAAATATTCAATCTATATTCAATCTATAATAAGATAGAGTGCAAAACTCGGAACATTCATAGGGTGAAAATGCATATCATTTCTAGAGTGTAAAATACACAATAAAGCATACAAAATAGACAAGCAGTGCCCACAGTACCTCGCAGCGTGGTAACACAGATGTCCGAAGATGGGGCAAGAGGAAAGATGTCCTAGGGAGGGGAGAAGTCCACAGGATTGAAGGTAAGTAGAACGGGATGTTGGGTTTTTAGTGTATGTAAGCGCCAATACGCATTAATGTTCTTTTCCTTCCTGTATCCCTTCAATGGGCGCCAATGCGCTTAGACAAATCTCGGATCCTTTTTGTGGCAAAGAGAGCGCCAATGCGCTTGTTCTTGCTCCCAATAAACGCCAATGCGCTCGGACAAATTGTAATCCACTGCAGGCACCGTGGCGTGGGTGAAGGTGTTCCGGCAAGGTTGCCCCAGCGTCTTTTTGCAACCTTGCCAGGAGGAGAGTCTATTTTATTATAGATTGAATATAGATTGAATATTTTCCTACACTTTGTCGTTTCCAGTACTGTTCTACCTGAAGTTGACCATAAAGTCAACCAAAAGACCTAGAAAAGCTAGAAAAGTATTCTCTTAAACATTTTCTAAGGCCTCCAATGTGATTCTATGATATGGTTTTGATAGAAGTAATTCATTTCAACAGGGCTTGCTATTACCTTCATTTTCACATTTCCATGATCAGTCCAAGAATGTATTCCCCCATGGATATGGGATCTTACTGGATTCCAGATACAGCCTGACTAGGGTAAAATAAATTAGATCCTTCACTTCTCATGAATTGTACATTATTGTTCTATTAATGAAGCTTAATATACCACATTAACCTTTTTTCCTCCGCCACACTGCTGACTCATGTTTAATTTGTGATGTAGACTATAATCCTAGGGTCTCTTTCACAAGGTTTCACACTCTTGCTGCAAATCTTCATTGAGACGCTAGAATTCAAACTTAGAGAATGGTGCAGCTTTAAATTTCTGTTGTTCCCAATATGAACAGATCCTTTTTTTAAAAAACTCTTTCAGATTGGGATGACCAATGAAATGTATGACAGTCCCACTACCTCGATGTCTCTGGATAAAAGTTTAAATGAAGCATGGCTTGTATGAATAGTCTCATATCTAAATTAAGCTGGTGATTCTCAGATTGCCGGAAAGTCTTGCAGTATGTTATAAAAATAACGAAGAGCCTTGTGTCACCCTAAAGGCTTTTATTAGGACATGGCTTTCGTGGGCTAGAATTCATGAGATGGCATTACACATGGAAAAACACAATTTTCATATAAAAGCACATTGTGCAAAGATTGGAGTGGTGACTCTGTATGCATTCTTGTGTATATCAAATGAGAGTAAACATACAATCTAAGGAATTCATGAAAGCTTATGCCACCCTTTAAATCAGTGGTTCTCAATCTGTGGGTCCCCAGATGTATTGGCCTTCAACTCCCAGAAATCCTAACTGGTAAACTGGCTGGGATTTCTTGGAGTTGTAGGCCAAAACACCTGGGGACCCACAGGTTGAAAACCACTGCTTTAAATTGTCGCAAGACTTTATTTTTGGCTGTAACTTGTCTGTCTGCCCTTTACTCACAGACAAATGATTTAATCACAATTAAGCAATTCACTTCTGAATCCTTCTGTGTCTGGTGTATTTGAGATCCTCTCTTGGCATTACTTCGCGAACAAAGGTTCTTTAGGAAGGACTCATCCCACGCTTGGCGTTGATGACTAAAAAGGCCAATCTGAGATAGGCAAGGATACCAAGGGAATCAGTAGTTACTGAAATGGACATCCAAGTGCCACCTCTGTGTTGATGGAGGCAGGCAGGATTTTCCCCGGGTACTGGTTGTGGGGGGTCGGGAGCAGGTGAGGGTTTTGCCCTCCTTTCTGCTAGAGATCCCTGTGTACAACTGGTGGGCCACTGTGTGACACAGAATGCTGGACTAGATGGGCTGAGGCCCGATTCAGCATGGCTCTTCTTATGTTCTTATGTAAGTCCGGTTGCAGAGAGCACAGCAGAAAGTCTCCTTGGGTGATGTTTCCAAGTTGTGGTTCCGCAACTTGGATTTGAGATCACTTTTATGTCAAAGGGCCTGTTTTGTTTTTGTTTTTTCTGTGTCAGGAGTGATTTGAGAAACTGTAAGTTGCTTTTGGTGTGAGAGAACTGGCCGTCTGCAAGGACGTTGACCAGGAGACACCCGGATGTTTTGATGTTTTACCATTCTTGTGGGAGGCTTCTCTCATGTCCCCGCATGGGGAGCTGAAGCCATTGTGCCCCCGGGGGCTCCTAAAGAGCCTGCTGTTCTTATAGAATTCCTACAGCAAACTTCTAAATAAGTAGGAGTGTGTTATTTTCACAAAATAAATGTAAAACATGAGATGCTTAGGAAAATACATTCTTTATTATTCTTCTAAAACAACAAGCCAGAAATATAATATACCTTCAGCTGCTTTTTTAAAAAACAACAACATATTGTTCTTTCTTAAATTCTAACAGAAAGAAAAAGGATTGTATGCACCACCTGTCCATCCCTCTTGCCCCTTTCCCCAGGAGTTGTGCCTGTCCCTGTTTTCCTGGGTCTTTCTAACTGTATTAGAGAAAGATACATTTTCTCTGGTTGCTGTATTGACCTATCAGCACAGGAGAGCATTTTTCTTGCTGATGACACTTTTATTGGTGGAATTAAATTGTCCTTCATTGGGGCTTCTGGCCAGCTACCAAGAGCCATTTTTGTTGTATCCTCTCAGCTATTTGTTATCCGTACCTGATAGTCTGGAGCGCACAAAGAACATTTTCACAAATGATGTTGAAATCTGTATCGAAATTCTATGCATGCATATTTCCGCAGTGATATCACATGCCGCATGCATTATAGATGTTAATATTGCAGCATTTTCACACTTCTAATAATCTTCCAATCAGTTTTTATTGGGACAGGTCAAGGTATTAAAGCAGGCTGTTTCATTTTCAGTGATGTCATGGCCATTTCTTTTTGAAACCTGGTCTAGTTCATACATAGAGTGGGAGGAAAGCTTTTGTTAGATTGTTACAATTAATAGCTGGATAGTTAGGGACTTCTGTATGCAGTTATCAAAGCTGTTTCCCATGTTAGACCATGCAACAATAACGTTCCAAAGTGCCACATTAATAATCAGCGTGCATTGTTTTTATCATTTGTGAAAATGTCCTTTGTACTTGTATATACAAATTATAACAGTGGTGTCATCTTATCACTGGACTCCTGAAAAAAATCTCCTTCACATATGCTACACAACCATGCACTGCTGGTAGTATTTTGGACTTAGTATAGGTACTTTGTTACAGCCATGCATACTAGAAGGATTATACTGACTCTGCTGAAGGGCCCCATTGCTGAGGTATTTACCTTCTCAGTTCCACCTGACTGTCAGTTCTGAATTATTCTACATGTGAGCTTCTATTCATATGGATTTGGATATCCATACTTTTATCTTAATTCTTTACACTGTCCACACCTATGATCAATTCTAGTTGTGTCGATGCAAAAATGGTGATATTCCAAATTCTTGCGTTCTCAGCAGGGGGATCTTGGCCAATGGGCTGGGGAGATGATGAGATGCAAGAATGTTTAAATAATTTATGTGGTTTTAGACCTAGTTCAAGAGTAGTAAATTATGTATGCTCTAGAACAGGGGTGTCAAACTCATTTTCATCAAGGGGCACATCGGCCTTGTGGTAGCCTTCAAAGGGACATTGAATCCATGGACAGAGATGCCACAAATAGAGAGACAACTATAATTTGTTCACATAGTAGTCAGTACTCTTTAGTTTTTACTCAGTCTGGGTCCCCAGATGTTATTGAATGACAACTCCCATCATTTTGGATTATCTGACATGTAGATTAAGGATAATAGGGATTGTATCCCAGCAGCACTGAGGTTAGGGAAAGGTTAAATGACATCATATCTACAAGCCTTGTATTTAAATTCAGACCCCACTATTCTGACTAAACAGAACAAATTGCAGCCTTCCAGATCTTACTGTATCACAGCTCCCATCACCTCGTCATGATGTCTAATCATGAGAATATAAGAGTTGTAGTCCAGCATCTGGAGAGCTACATAAAATGACATAGAGGGCCAGATTCAGCCCACGGGCCTTGTGTTTGACACCTGTGCTCTAGAACTTCAAATTACAACTGAAGGCACAATTTCCTAGTAAATTCAAGAGGACATTTCCCAGATCGGCTTATTGCATTCTGCAGTCACTTAACAGTTTCTCCACAAACAGTTGTACTCCCCAAAATTCTCTAGTCTATTTGGGAGCAACCAATGTCCATTCATCATCCTCTACTTTGGTCTACAAGCTATTACTTCATCCCTTCACTTACTTCCCTTTTATGAATTTCTAAATGTGGAAGTATCAGGGTCAGCTCTATGCCATATCAATGAGAAATTAGAACAAAGTTTAAGGTTGTAATTAAACACAAAACATGGAAAACAAGAGATTATTGGCAGCAAAGGGGAATGTGTCATAAGTGAAATAGGGGATGGGAAGAGGAAGGGGATTTTCTTGCCCCTCACTTCCTCTTGTCATTGTATTTCCCCAGTTCTTCTCATCCCCTAAACACAAATGCACACATCATTTCTTTTTGTGCAAACATGTCATCATTATTCCTTACAAGTAAAATAGAGATCTATAAATATACAGCTCTGACATAAATCCCATTTCAAGTATGATTGTGCTGTCCAATATGTTACAGAGGTAAGTTCCTTTGGGAAAATGATAGAGACAGTTACGTTGGAATTGTATATCCAGCAAGCAGAATGCTAGTCCTGTTTTGCTGGGTATATAAAGAGTAGAAGCAGTATAGGCATAACACACACTGTCTAGATTACCCATCAGATAGGGATGAAGCAGGAGTGGAGTTGGGTGTTTGGAGGAACTGCAATATAGTAGATGGTACATAATAATAAGACAGTTCTTCGGCTCCTTTCTTGGAGTTTGTCCCTTGCCCTAATGTTGACTTTCTTCACATGCTTCATAAACTGAAATGCCACAGTTAGTTTCCCATAGTGGCCTCCCTGAAGTTCCATGGGATATTTTCTCTGTACTGGAAGTACAGTCCATCTTTTTTGGATCTGGTAGTCCTTGGCAAATAGAATGAGAAAGGGTTGAATTGTTGCTCCGTGAATGGAGTCTCAAGTCTTTCACAGTGTTCCTGTTTGCTGATAGAGCATTTGGGGATGAATTAAAAGGCAGCGAGCACTACTTCTATTCAAAACCACCAGGAACAGCCAAAGTAAGAACTAGTACAGATCATCTAAAGGCATCAGAAATACAAGAAAAGAAGGAAGAACTCTGGTAACCGGGTCCCTGCCCAGCTAAGGTGATTGCTGGGCTCTGCTCCTGAGTTGCTGGAGAGATATTTCAGAATCTGGGCCAGCTGCCAGGTTGTTTCATGACTGCAAGGATCACAGTATCCAGAAAAACTGCGGCTGCACGACCTCTTGTGTCAGCTTCCTATCCCAGGAATACCCGCTGTGACGGGCTAGAGCAGGTTACCATGGTAATATGTGCTCTCCCCTGGAGACAGCACTTTATCCCACTTCCACTGATATAAAATGCGTCCTTATGCTGATTCTCCGCCCCTCCCCTTCTGCACCTCTGCCATCAGTTTGAAAAGAGATGAGGCTAATGTGATGTGCTACAGACCTGTAAAAGGTATTCAGGGCATGAATTCATATGGTCACTGAGGGACGGGAAAATGTATGTGCTCATATGTGCCTCTGTGTGTTTAAGTGCATTCATGTATTATGTCCATAGATGTTGCTCAGAACATTAATTTCATCCATGTTTTAGGTGGATTCTTATATGGGTTCTTGGTATATTAACCACAAGTGAATATATAATATGTGTATAATATCACATATATCAGCTGACCGTTTACATGAAAAGATGACTATCATCTTCATATCCATCAACAGCTTCTCCTTTTTTCATTTTACACAGTCATTTTAGCTCTAAAGTATGCCCCCAGTCCTCCCCATCAGCCCCACCCTACGTTGCACTGCATATGTGGAAACAGCTTCATGGCTACACTAATTGTTCTCGCTATGACCTCCAGGGTGTTTGATATACTCACAACCACTTCAGTATTTCTCCCCAACATACTCACTAAGGAGATCAGAAAGGGAAGAGCAGCCTCTTAATCCTTAGAGAGACCATTTCTGCCACAAAGACTGGTAAGAGCCTTTCAGATTAATTCTCCAATGTCTTGGGGGAAAGCATTTTCCCTTGTGCACCATGCATACTAGCCTTCCCAAAGTAACTGCTTGTTAAATAGCATTCATCGTGTTTCCTCTCATGTACCACCTTTCCTTTTCTAACAATGTTAAATGATAATTGCAGGGTTCATAAATTATCTATATGACGAGGATGAGCTCGTACATCTTTTGTGTACCAGGCATGTACAGGTGGTATGCAATTCAACACCGGTACGTATAGGAATGTTTGTATACATAGGTGGTAATTAGCCTGTGTTGATGTATTTGTCCCAGTCCTTTAGTATGTTGACGAGGGCACATGCCAGGATGAATGTGCAAAATGCTGCTTTTGATTCTAAAGAATGTTAATTCCTGTCTTCTGTCAAAACTAAGGAGGTCAGGCTCTCTGTTGCTATAATGCACTCACGTACATTGGTCCTGGAGTTGTTGTGAAATGAGTCGCTCCCACCCATATAGCTGGTGGGTGTAGTGGATTGCCATCTGGCAATGTCAGTGACCCCACTCACAGTGACCTGTGAAGTTTTTAGTCAGTTTTAACAGGAAACTGCTTGGTGCCTTGAGCTGCTCATTTTGTTTGTACAAGGCTCTGTGATGCTATGGGAAAGTGAAGCAGGGATGAAAAGTATTCCAGGTTGCCTGAGTTCCCCAGGTGAAATTATTAATGGGGAGTCTTCTGCAAAGAAGAGAAGTGAAGATGAGCCTTTGAGGTCTGACTACAATTTATTCTCTTGGAATTACATGAGAATAGAGAAAAGTGAGATGGACCGAACCCAGAGCCAAGTATCCTGATAAAGCATATTTGACTAATTGAATAAAGAGGAAGCAGCACAATCCATCTCCATGTCTGGGGAAAAGCAAAACTACCCAAGCTCTAGGCCTCTGTTGTATCCTGCTCTTTTCTGCCACTGATTTCTAGATTCACGCCACAGAGGAGATCTGCTTTTGTTCCTCATGTTCACCCTCAGTATCACCCATTAATGGCTGCCTCTTCTTCAGCTCCCGATGGTACTTAGCCATGAGGGATGCATAGATACAACCATAGGCTGCTGCCACTACCATCATGATACACACAATGCCACAAACCACTCCTGCTATGATGACTGTGCCAATGGCTCGGCGCACGCTGACAGGTCGGTACCTTTGCTTCTGGGGGCAGCCCACACTGGGCTCCTCTTCTGTTTCAGAAATTGCTTTAGGTTTGGGAGCAGTTGTTCCTTTACTGCAAGGAGGGCCAATATTGTCCAGTACAGTAGAACTGTTCTCATCCTCCAGCTGGGAGCAGTAGTTAAACATCTCCATGGGCACCGTGCGCATGTCCTTCCCCCGCAGCTCCTTAGGAAGCGTACAAGCCAGCTGGTCTATCTTCCCTCCTATCCCACAAAAAAAGTTCACTTAGTACCTTATTTTAATGTCATGCCATACTATATTCAATGTAGCAATTTACTTCAATACAAGTATCATGGCTAAAGACTTAAACATATGATGGTTCCCACTTCTCTACGTTATTGTAGTATGTTTATATTGTAGAATTATAGAATGAATTATTACAATAAATACTTTGCTATTTAATTCATTAGAGTCAAACAGGTGTTCCCTGCTTTTTAAAAGTGGTAAACAATAAAATAACTGAAACAACAGAAAGAATTAAAATAAAATGGCAACCAGATAAGAACAAACATTCCAGAGCAATACTCAGTTTACACCATCACTGAGAGCCTTCCAAATAAAGCAATGTGTTCAGCAAGTGGTGAAAAATAAGTGATAATGGTGCAGGTAGACTTCATTAGGAGACTCAAGGTGGTGTAATGGAATGAATGCTGGATTACAACTCTGGGAAACAATGTTTGGAGTCCACAAACTTGGGTAGGTCACATTCTCAATGGCATAGGGGAAGCAATGGCACACCTCCTTTGAATAAATCTCCCCAAGAAAGTCTATGACAAGTTTGCCTTAGCATCTCCATAATTCAGAAAGCACAAGACCTCATTGTACAGCGATTCCATAACATAAGTGACAGACCTCAAAAGCCCCATCTATGGATCTCAGTGGCAGCGACACAGAGCAGGTTATGTACAAGGATGCATATAGTAGAGGAGGAAATATTTAACCTGAACTGTATGAGTTTTTTAAGGCCTAAGATCTAAGACAAGCTAATAAACAAATTGACTATATTAATAGAGGTAGAATACCATGTGGTCTGCCTATCCAGCCCCAAGAAATATCCAAAGCATCATTTTGGACCAGCTTTTCAGTAGCAATCCCTTGTAGAATCTAATAATACATGAATGCATAGGTCTGTTTTCTTCCGATCTGGCTGCAGGTTGAATAGTCTACCTTAAGCATGTAAAAAGTCATCTCTGTTGCATGACTATGTAAAACAAGTACTGGATTCCCTTGTTGCACTCCTGTATTTTTATGAAAAGTAGTCCATCAAAACTAGGGAGTACCTATATTCCTGTTCCTGGTTTGTTTGATCCCAGCCAGTAATAGTTCAATCTCACCTGCATTAAGTCTCAATATGTTGACCCGAATCCAGTTCTTCACTCTACCTCATAGTTATTAAATGTTTCCACTGTCTCATTAGTTCTGAAAATGCTTCAGCCCAAAGGATAATAACTTACCTATGGCTCATACCAAGAATGATAGTTTGCTCAGGTCATTACATATACATTGTAGATATAGAAAAAATACAGGGAAATTGGTAGATCTGGAGAGATCTAGGACATGTTTGAATCAAAGCAAAGTTGCTTGAACATGGACCAAATACAAATACTTCTGATTTAATGGAGAAACAGAGACAGAGGGCGTTCCCCAAAACTAATAAATTTTATCTTAAGCTTTCCATACAAGAGAAGAAAGGATGCGGGTGTTTTTGTGAGTGACAGATCCATCTTCTGTTGGTAGCAAATTGTGTTGACGTGCTTTGAAGAAAGGATGCTGAAGTACTATATCAAGGACTATTCCAGTGCTCAGTGCTCCTGGGAGTAAGAGTCACAGAATAGGAATGTTTACCATGTTTTTGTACAGTCTGAGGTACTTGAGAGAAAGTAGCATTGAGTTCTTCTTTGCAAAAATGCAATCTTTCTGCATTTGTCACTGTGTCATACCTATTATCCCCTCCATCCTATTGCACTTTTTGTGATGTTGATGCCAACTGAGCAGAACACAAAGTCCTGAGCAGTTTCTAAAGTCATCATAACTCCCTAGCCCTCCACCTGTACTTCTAAAATTCTGCCTAGAGACAACAAATAGACAATCTTCACAAAAATTGTCAGAACGTGACCAAACATGGAGAAGGCAGCAAGAAGTGAAAATTCCTCTTTCCAACAACAACAGCCACTATGCCTGTTTGGCTACAATTTTAGCTAAACTAACTGGGGCCATGTCTAACCATATTTAATTTTCAGAACAATTTCATACAGAAAACCTAGTCAGAATAAATTTATCCTGTTTGACAAACCTCTGAACTATAAAAGGTTTATTTGATATAATGCCCCCAGCCATGGCTTGATCACCTGAGAAAGGACAACTAGCCATGCAGAGTCCACCCAGTTCTGCCAGGAAACAAATGCTTCTGGTAACTCATTTGGAAAGTACATAGTCAGGTAGTGCAATCATTCATGCACCTATTGGTTTCCATTTTGGCAGATATAATACTCTACTAAGTGGCTGTTATGCTTACACATTTTATGAAATCCTGACAAACAGAAAAAAGTTACAACCCCCTTTTACTCCATGTGATACTCTCTTGGAGATATGAAGGCTTGAATTTTGAGATCAAGATTCATACTCAAACAGGAATCAAAATTAGATTGGCCATTAACTGATCTTCTGAGATGAAGTGGGTTACAGGCATACCTCAGTTAACAAAGCCTCTGCTAAAGAAGCCCCTTTTTACAAAGTCCTTTTCTGCCGATCTATCCCTCCACCTTTTCTCTTTAGTCCTCTATATAGCTGGGATGTTTAAACTGAATTACTGTTGGGTGGGTGGTGACAGAATGGAGAAACATAAATATTAAATTGCGAAATTGCAGCAGAAAGTCTGTAATAAACTGTGCAATAAAGCTTGAGCTTGGAAAAACAGTATACTTCTCAGCTAATACTCCTCTAGTTGTCTGTGCCTGCCTACTACAGGCAAAGTAGACACAGCTGGTTCTACTGTAGAGCAGTAGTTCTCAGCCTGTGGGTCCCTAACTGTTTTGGCTACAACACCCAGAAATCCCAACCAGTTTACCAGCTGTTAAGATTTCTGGGAGTTGAAGGCCAAAACATCTGGGGACTCACATGTTGAGAACCACTGAGTGGACTGCACTGAGAGCATGAGTGGACAGCAAAACAGAAAAGAGGAGTGAATTAGCTCTCAAAAGCCCTCGCTGGTATGTTAAAAACACAGCTCTGTGGGTTCTAAAAGAAGCTTTCCAGTAATCTGCAGAACATTAAAAACTGTTTTTGTTTACTTATGCAAGGCTGACCTGAACTGGTTTTTTTCATTTCCCATGTGTATACTGATAGCTTTGAATAAAAATGTTGGTGAAATATACTGAACTGGTCTTCATTTTTGTGATATAGGAACCTAACCCTAGTTTTTCTATGTTATTTCAACTTCAGATACTTTTTTTGTTGTTAAAGATGTTATTCCAGAAAGCATCTCCTTTGGTAACTGGGGTATGTGTATATTTTTCTAGTTGCCAGATCACAGTCCTTGCTGAATCTTGAAGGGAATGCAGACCCCTACCCATAATATTACAGAGATACTTGGTATTGCAGAGGATAACCAGGGGGTATTTGTTTAGCTGTCTAAGTACAAGTCACGCTACAATCTCAAGTTATAGAGATCGTTTATTTGTGGAATATACAGTTAGACATTGAAAACGGGAGCTTAGGGTGTTTTTTCTTTCTACCTCGTGGCTTTTGAATCACCAAAGTGGAAGTGCATGTCTTCTGCAAATTAGATTCTCCTTTTAGGAAGTAAGAAGCTTTAGACCCCAATAGGTCAGTCTTTTGAACAATCCTTAGCTAGAGTAGGAAAATCTCTAGCCAGAGTAGGAATCCTCTTTATCCATTATTACAAAACTTAAAGTGGTTGAAGTCTCCACCCTTGGCCATTCACTTTTTGTTCAGTTCAACACTAGCAGGATGCCCCAAAAGCTGCTATTGGCCCCAGAAATGAGCCTTCATAGATGAAGAGTTTAAACACAAACAATTAAAACCATTAAAAAAGGATAACTAGCCAGTAGCAAAAAAAAAGTAGCAACAACTGTAATCACAGAAGATGTTGAGCTAGCAGCTAGAAGCATTTAACCTTAGTCATCCAATAATAATAAACACATTGCCAATTAATTGACTGAGAGGTTACATCCAATTAACACATTATCAGTGACATTTGAGACATTGGTATCCTGTCTTTACAGAACTAAATGGGGAATCCCTGTCAAAAGATCAGAAGCCACGGGTTTGCTGTGAGCATCTTGTATGCGAACGGTACAGCTATGCTCACGCTGTATGAGGTCAAAAGCCTAGCCACAGTAAACAACTTCTAGTTTAACCCTGTTTTGTTTAGTATTTTGGTATCAACTTGAACCTTTCTCTTAATGAAAACTATCTGAACATACTCAGTGCCATTCTCTATACACTGATCTACAATCATTAAGTTTGGAAATTTCTAAATGATCAGATTTAATGTTCTCCCTACTTTGAGTCCCTCAAAATAAATTCACCTCTGGGAGGCCAAGTGACTGTCAAGCTCTGCCAAGAGAACAGTGGATTAAGAAGGCACTTGCCACCTAAACAATGCCATGCATAGTATGTAAGGTATTGTTTATGTAGTAAGAGCCTTCTTAGTATAGCATACTATGTCTTATAGGTGGATTACAATACATAAGGGCTATTCTCCTGGTCCAACAACTAGAATTTAGGTCAGCCTGATATGTCTAAATTGTTTCTCTTTTCTCTGTGTGTTTATTACAAGCTCCCTAAAGCCACAAAAGAATAGCTGCGAACAATTTTCTTCATTAATAACCAACCCTTTCCCCCTAATAGTACTTACCTCGATAAGAGAACCATTCCATCCAGTATTTGAAATCTCTGAGGTTACAATCACATTCCCAGGGGTTGTCCCCTATTTGCAACTGCTGCAAGCTGACTAATGGCTCAAAAGTTACCCTGTCCAAATTCTGCAGGCGATTTGACCTGAGAGAGAGCCAACGAAGAGAAGGGAGGTCATCAAAAATGCCTGAAGGTATTTGAGCAAGTCCATTGATGGAGAGATCCAGCTGACGCAGAAGAACAGTGTTCTGTAGAATATCTTTCTCCAAACTCCTGATGCTGTTGTTCCTCAGTTGTAGTTCAGTGAGGTTCCCTAAGTCTCTGAACACATTCTCAGGAAGTTGGTCCAAAAAGTTGTTGGAAAGATCCAGTCTCTGGAGAGCAGTGAGATTGGCAAAATCTTGTCCTGACAAAGTGCTTAGTTGGTTGTTGAGGAAAAAAAAGGTCCTAGTATTTGTAGGAATATCTAAGGGGATGGATGAAAGGCCCAAGCCACTACAGTCTACCTCCAGAGTACCACTGTTGCACTTGCAAGAGGACGGACAACCAATGAGGGACTCTGCTGCGCAGAATGAAAGCCAACAGGCAATTACTGCAAAAGAGAACAAATACAGATTAAAACATTCTCAGTGACTATATTGGTGTGCAGCTTAATTTATGGATGTTATCTGGCGCTGTAGAAGTAGCTTCATCATAGTAATATACAATGAGCAGAATCTATTTCTTAACCCAGGTCTCTTAGTTCTAGCTTTAGTTTATTTATTTATTATTTGGACTTATATACCGCCACTCCCCAAGGGCTTGGGGTGGTTTACCAGTCACTCACCATCTTGTTTTAACTCGTCTATTCAGGTGAATAGTGGTATATTCACTTTAAAACAAAGTGTTCCCTCCTGTCTTACAATAATAGCATGAATCAGATTGGGAGCCAAATGAGCTTTCTCACAGATGAGTCCTTATACTGCCAGATGGATTCCCACTGTGTGAGCTTCCTTTCAGTCTTTCGTTAGCTAGCGGGACTAAGGAGTAAACATCCTTACAGTAATGTGGAGAAGAAAGGTCATTATGCTCCAAAGGGCTTCGCTGCCCTAATGTCATAGCACTCCAATATCATAGCTAAAATGAAGTCAAGCATGTTTGGGGGACAACCCAGACCATGTATACACAACAGTCAAAAGACCAACTATATCTAAATGCCTTTAAGATACAGTTTAGGGCACAAATTATTATTTGGTGTTTACTTAATAATGAAAATTATAATGGATAAGGATGACTTGGAGTCCAGGAGCTGCTTGTTTTAAATGTATGTTTTGGTTCATACATACAGAAAGGCCTAGTTGCATGCAAATTACCAAAATATAGTTTGAGTATTTATCCAACACCAACTAAAGGTCATGAAGATATGAAAGGCAGCCCTTAAAAAGTGTTGCATGATTTCCTTAAGGTCAACAAATACCATGTTCAAAGGGCAGAACACAGCATGCAGTACATTCCAAAGACATGATTCCACCCAAGCGAAGGTACTGTCTCAAGGTTCCCATAAGGAATGAGACAACAATAACAGAAAGAGTTCAACCCAATTTTTTTTGGTGGGGAGATTAGTTGCTTCATTTATTTGATTTAAGACAGAAGTTTCTACTGCATTACTCGCCTAAGCCTTTGACAAAGCTGATTTTAATTTCTATAAAGTCAAAAAATGTTGTCTATGGTAACTCCTCTTGATCTATGTTTTTGAAAATACGAATTTCAATTTGTTTACATTTTCTAAACACGTCACAGATATTGATTTAAGCCCAAAGTTACTGAGCACGGCCACAAATTTGTATGTTGGTGGTTCTAAATCATAGTTAAGCTTTTGTCCCCTTTATTATTTCAAAATTTGATACTGTATGCAATATTTCCATTTTTACCTTAAATATTGGCATTATTTCAATGACGTGATATAGAATCATAGAATCATAGAATTGGAAGAGACCCCATGGGCCATTCAGTCCAACCCCATTCTGCCAAGAAGCAGGAAAATTGCATTCAAAGCATTTCGACAGATCACCATCCAGCCTCTGTTTAAAAGCCTCCAAAGAAGGAGCCTCCACCACACTCCGGGGCAGAGAGTTCCACTGCTGAATAGCTCTCATAGTCAGGAGGTTCTTCCTAATGTACCAATGGATTATCCTTTCTTGTACTTTGAAGCCATTGTTCCATGTCCTGGTCTCCAGGGCAGCAGAAAACAAGCTTGCTATCCCCTCCCTATGACTTCCTCTCACATATGTATACATGACTATCATGTCTCCTCTCAGCCTTCTTTTCTTCAGGCTAAACATGCCCAGCTCTTTAAGCCGTTCCTCATAAGGCTTGTTCTCCAGATCCTTGATCATTTTAGTTGCTCTCCTCTGGACACATTGACAACATCTCCCTTTAATATTGCTCCTTACAATATTAAAGTTACAAACACAGGAACTTTAATTTGTAAGATTAATCATAATTTTGTTCCTCAGAATTAATGAAATTCTTCTCTGTGTAGGTCTATAGGAGATTTGATTTCAGGATGCCATATCATCTGTCATAAAGGAAACAAGGAGTGTACTTTCGGAGACCTCAGAGCTGCTTTCTTTCCAAACAGAGGTCATCTCCACAGATATCACAAAAGATGCTATGTATCCTGAAAGGAGATCCTATTGGCACCAGAGCCGATATTGTCTGGCCAGAAGTATTTAATTCCCCTTGAGGCCTCTCACTCTATAGAACTACGATGATGCTTGAAAGAGCAAGAAGGAAAGGAAAGTGACATGAATCGTTCAAGTGATCCTGTCTTTCTTGGATGCTTGACAGAACTGCCATATTAATAATACAGTGCTACCTGGGATGATGAGAGACATTTAGCTGCTTTAAGTACAGAAAGGTGAGAATATATCAGGAAATGTTATATGGGAGCCACTGTTCTGTGTTCATGTAATCCAATGTTTTCCTGTTTGCTAGTATTTCACTATGTTCCTGTGGAATACTATCATTAGTGAGGATGTACTTCTACCCCTTCCAAAAACCTGGGTACATAATTTATGTCATCCAAATAACGACCTAGAGAAGGAGAGTCCCTGTTACATAGACTGCTGGTGAAGCACAGTCTCCAACTTTATCAGCTGTCCAAAATCACTGGTAAGACTACGGTCTGATTTAGTAAGAACTAAAGTAATGCATTTAGATCTCAAAACTCATTTTACTTGTGAGTGTTCAGCTAGAGAGTTTTCCTCCCATGGAAAGCAGTGCTGGCTACCAAACAATAGTCTAAGTGAAATATTTAACATTCTGTATGTCAAGAAAAGGTAATGTTACTGCATGGGGTGTTCAGGACTCTCGTAAGCTGATCTGGGAATATAAGATTAGGCCAGGGCTCAGTGGCATTTAGAGTAAATAATTTATAACAGCAGTCTAAAAGGCAAGGGTGTATAACAAAGGCAAGACTTCTGGGTGAAAGGAACTAATTCTCTTAGCAAGTTTCATTGACATCTAGCATTCTGACCTCGTGTCACACCTTTCGAAGGGCGTCTCTACCTCCTGCTTGGATTAACTGCATGTATCCTCACTAATGAACACTTTTCACAATACACTGCAATGATTGCTTGATAGTTCACTGAAGTACACTTAGTTTCCCTTTAAGTTCAATTGCTTTTCGTTTGGAGTCTCATCATTCTCCAGCTCTGGATCTGAGGCTCCAGGATGGATTTTGCACTGTAACGATGGGGAAGATAGATCCATGTTGAAGCTATTAGTTGGGGGGGAAAAGTTGAGGTGTGTGCAGACTTTTTAGTAAGCATATCAGTGTTAAATTTTTAGACAGTGACTTAAACATTTCTTCTGCCCTATTCAGAGTCCTTCGTGCAGAATTTTTCTTTTTGTGTTAGGAGCAACTTGAGAAACTGCAACTCACTTCTGGTGTGAGAAAATTGGCTATCTACAAGGACGTTGCTCCGGGATGTTTGATGTTTTACCATCCTTGTGGCTTTTCTCATGTCTCTGCATGAGGAGCTGGAGCTGACAGAGGGAGCTCAACCCGCTCTCCCTGGATTTAAACCGCTGACCTATTGGTCAGCAGTCATGCCGGCACAAGGGTTTAACCCATTGTGCCACTGGGGGCTTGTAATACAGAATACTATGGCATCAAAGCTTTATTCCCTGAGAATTTCCCTACAATATTAAACAGCAGTTGTAGTTTGTTGTTTGGAAGAGAACAAAAACATAACTGAAAAATGAATGGCAGGGTTTGTGTTATATAAAAAGAACATTTTAGAAAATGAGTGTTGATTATGAAAATATAGGGAACCTCTCAAGCATGCTGTATATTCTTTTGTTATTAAGATCAAATGGTATCCACAATTTTGCTGCTCTCGAGTTCATTCAGTCCAGAAGCCTTGATTACATATTATTGGTTTTAACCCATGAACACGCTGTAACTTCACTCCTTGAAATTACACTTCTTGTCATTCATTATGTAGAAAAGATCTGAGAACTACTCCGGCATTATAATTCTCTTGTTATTAAAGGAAAATGCTGGTTGTTCTCTCTCCCCACGCATTTTTACTCATTATTTGAGAAGCAGAGAGTGGTCCCCTGTCCGAAAACAAACAGGATAATACTTACAGCTAGTTTCTTTCCATCTTGAGGAAAGCCTGTTGCTGCACCAATGGCCTCCACTTAGAGACAGCATGATGGGTGCTCTTTCCCCACCGCACTTTGTGCCTGCCTGCCAGGCTGGCACGCGTTCTTCCAGGACGGAACGACAATCTGGCTAATCTAGAAGACAAAAGCAGAGCAAAAAGCATATGGCTATCAGGTGTCTAACAGAATCACATAGATAGATAGATAGATAGATAGATAGATAGATAGATACATAGATAGATAGATACAGTAGATAGATAGATAGATAGATAGATAGATAGATAGATAGATAGATAGATAGATAGATCTGGAAGAAACCCCAGTACAACTGGCTGACTGTTAAGGCAAGAAGCGTACTTAAAATGGCCAACTGTGGTTTGGAAGGCAGTTGAAGTGCACCCAGAGTGCTGCTAGTTGGGCCTCCAGGTGTTCTAGAGCATTCCCAGCAACTGTTCTAGGGTATCTATATGCAGTAGTAGGTATTGCATCCCAATCGCTGGAGAAGGGGAAAGAGGGGGGTAATTTACCCAGAGTGCATTGTACTCTGAGTAGCAGATGTACCACATATGGGTATGATAAAATTAGGTTTCATGTATTAAAGGCAGAGAGCAGGAATGGCAGAAATGTATTGAACAAGGAATGCCCACAGTGCTTTAATGGGCAGATCAGTGAAAGTGTGTGAAAGTGGCATGATTTATATTGAATGTAATGTTTTAAAATGTTTTAAAGGCTTAATATATATTAATTTAATTTTAATGTTACTGGAATTGTATATGTTTTAAGACATTGAATAATTGCCTATATGTCAGCTGCCTTGAGCCCCCTTTGGGATAGAGAAAGGCAGGGTACAAATAGAGCAAATAAATAAATAAAATACATAGGTGTGTCAGAGTTTTACAATATGGAAATGTTCAGGTGTGTAAATATAGGCCAGGATTACCCAAAAGGCCAACCTAGGCCATGGCCTGGGGGTGCAAGCCGAGGGGGGGCGCAGATCACGGACCAAAAAAATAAAAATAAAAATGTTGAAACAAATAAAAACTCAACGCGCATGGAGATGAGGAAGGAAGGATACCGGAGGTCCTCCTTTTCGGTGGCGCCCCTGCCCCTTCCTGAATACCAGTTCCTGCCTCTGCTATTGTTGTGCAAACAACGTATGCGCAGGTGCTCTTGACACTGGTGTCCACGTCGACAGGAGGAACAATTAACTCCCTCTATGCCGACAGCATCCGCTTTCTGGCTCCTTCAGTGCAAGTACAGGAAACTCCATTGCGCAGTCTGTGCATGCCCTAACACCATGAAAGCTGGTATTCCTCCTCCAACACAAGGAGGAGACTCCTCCTTACTTGAGAGAGAAGCGCAACTACCGGCTACGGCGCATGTGCAAACCCTAGTACAGGAGAGAAGCCCAACGTGACAAGCCCCGGTATCGGGGAGAAGTGCGGCATTGGTACAGCTGCTGACTACAACACATGCACAATCCCCGATACTGGGTAGGAGCCAAATGCCTTAAGCCCCGGCATCAAGGAGGAGGCTCCTCCCCCCATGCCTGCATCCATAGTGCCTGCCGAGAGGGAAACTCCTGTGGCGGACCTAATGGGGCCACACCAGGAGAGCTGGATGCGGGGCCCTAAGGGGACGAGTGGATGAAAGGATGTGGGGGGGGGGTGTTGTGTGGTAGAGGTTGGCTTAAAGGGGGCATAATTCCAAAGTGTGGCATAGGGCGCAAAAAGGTGTTAATCCGGGCCTGTGTAAATATTTTCTAATGTAATAAAATGAGGTATATGCCTAGAGATGGATGGGAGGGATTTAAATGTAGCGTTATGTGACATTGATCACTAAACATATAACAAATGATACCCAATGTTTCTTAACATTTCTTGTACCTACATTTGAAACAAAAATTGCAATATGTTATGTAAATGTGCTACTTGGAGAGAATATTGTGTTTATAAAAGAACACTTCTAGAGTGGAAACAATACTTTGGGTCTGTAGTAGAGACATGTATTCTTGAAGGAAGATGAGCTAATTATAGGCAACAAATCAGAAACAAACATGACTTTATTGATAGGAGTGGAGTTAATTGTGCAGAAAGAGCTCAGATACCCCCTTTTCCACTCTAGGCATGCCATGCCTTGCTGGATCTCTGTTTTCAATTTCTTACCCACTTTTTTTGCGAATCACTGTACAGAATCTGAGAAAGCCCTCAAGAAAATATCTGGATCTGCCCTGTGCCTGTTTATCATGTGGAGTATGTGTGCAAGTGAAATTCAGAGTAGGAATGATATATCATTTAAGATTTTCCTTATTGGATGTTTTATCTCAAACACATTGATATAACCTTCTATTCAACTGTTTTTAGCAACCAATATTGATCTGCTTCCCAGTAAGCACTACCTTATTTCTTATATGCAAATAGGTTGCAGCAAGAGAAGTCTTAGTCATGTTTAAGCCTGCCTGTGAGCTGAGCTTTCTGACGAATATCGCTGGAACTTTAATCCCAGATAAGTAAAGGTAAAGGTCTAGTTGTGTCTGACTCTGGGAGGTGGTGCTCATCTCCATTTCTAAGCCGAAGAGTTGGTGTTGTCCGTAGATGCCTCCAAGGGCATGTGACCAGCATGACTGCATGGATCACTGTTACCTTCCCGCAAAGCGGTACCTATTGATCTACTCATATTTGCATGTTTTTGGACTGCTAGGTTGGCAGAAACTGGGAGTAACAGCGGGAGCTCACCCTGCTCCCCAGATTCAAACCGCCGACCTTTGGGTCAGCAAGTTCAACAGCTCCGTGATTTAATCCGCTGTGCCACCAGAGGCTCCTAATCCCCAATATGTGCCTATATTTTAGGAGTCACTTGGGGGGTCGTTTCAGATGTCTTTCATGAAGGATATTCCAAGTCTGATACATGGCATTTCTAGTTGGGTCTGGGGAAAACTCCTTAGAGAGCCATGGCCTATTAGTATAGACTATATTGATTTATATCAGTGGCCTATATTCAGGTATTTGGGACTCCAATTCCCAGAAGCCCTAGCCAGTTTGTCCAATGATCAGGAATTCTGGGAGCTGAAATCCAAAAAACCTGGAGGGCCACAGGTTATGCATCACTGATTTACTCTCCATTTTACTCAGTATATATTTTCTGTGTTCACTATTTGATAACTACAACTTCAAGTGATGTAGAATGTGGGTTGAACAATACTGATTTCCTAAATATGACTGATCTTTCGCGTGCTTTCAAAAATAATGCTCTTCAGTACTTCATACATTCTTCTAGCAGTAATCAAGCATTCAAAAATCCAGTGATATCTACAAGATTTGGGCATTTCTAGGATCTCTTCACACTTTCCAAAGCTGTCCACACCATTTCCAGTAAGTTTTAAGAATAAGGTTAGATAAGTCCTAAATATACCACCTAACCTAGCAATTCCAATATGGTTAGCTGTAGTGCCACACTTTTGTGGTGTGGCTTGCAGTGACCAGATGTGGTGAAACCAAAGCTTTAAAGCAGGCATGGGCAAACCTCGGCCCTTCAGGTGTTTTGGACTTCAACTCCAACAATTCCTAACAGCGTCAAGCCCTTTCCTTTCCGCTTGCAGCTGGGGGGGGGAGGGGCCTGAGGCTGTTAGGAATTGTGGGAGTTGAAGTCCAAAACACCTGGAGGGTCGAAATTTGCCCATGCCTGCTTTAAAGGGACATGGGCAAAGCATCCCTTCAGGCTGACAGGAGTGGATGTAATTCCCACAATGGAAACTGGGGAAGAGGAGCAAAGAAGTGAAGGAAAGGAATCTTAATTATGCAGTAGTTAATTGCTGAAGAATCAAAAGACGGTTTTAGAAGTGCAGAGAGAATGGCATGAATTACCATTTACATTTAAAGGAGGTGTGTGAATACTTCACTGTGAGTACATGCGCACATCCTCAATTGAAATCCCCAAGATGATCAATCCCCCCCCCCCCCCATGATCAGAATGAAACACCATGACAACAGGTCCTCCCCTTGCCCTTCCGATGCCCAAAACAGTAGGAGGGGTACAGGCAGGGGTCTCCGTTTCTGGGAAACATCACTTGCAACTCCTCCTTCTGTTCTTCCATGTTCGTTTAGGGGTGGGCAATCCCCCCACTGGTTGTTGGCTCAGGTAGGCAAGAAAGCCCAGGAGCATCAGGCTTCCTTCCCCCAATCCCTTATTTTGCTTCCTCTCCCCTTACCCCCACCCTGGTCCTGGAAAATGTTATGTCTCCTTTTGGCTTTATTTTTAGATTTGTATAATATGCCTGAAGCTGGGTCCACATCCATCACTTTTCCCTCATTTATTTTTTATTTTGATAGGCAATCAAATCCTCCCAAAGGCTCTTAAATTCACACAGTACTGAGGGCGAGAGGATTTGGTGATGTTCCTGAAAGCTTTTGAGAGATAATCAGGCAGAAGAACACCGGGGTGAAAGATATTAGGAATATTTACAAAAGATTTGCTGTTGGTCCTCTCCCTTAAACACACACACACATCACCTTCCTCCTCAAACCTGATCTGGGAGCTGTCCCTCCACTTCCCTGCCAAAGGCAAAGCCTCAAGTCCTTTTATGTTGCCAGAGCTCGGAGCTCCCACCCAAGGCTCTGAGCCAACCCCTGAATTGCCCCTCGCACATCCCTCTTAAAAAATCAACACGAAGCAGGAGCGTTTACCTGGAGATGCTCTTTTTGCCAGCCTAGGCTCTGGCCAGATTCCACCTTCTCTCCTCTTTCTCTCTCTCTCTCTCTCTGCCTCCTTAATTCCCAGCAAACAGGCTGCTTCTCTCCGAGTCTGTGTCCTATTTAACTCCCCTACCACACAGGAACCAGCAGCAGAGTTAAGCTGACAGCCACAGAGACTTAGCCGGCTGCTCTGGATGGCTGGGCGAGAGAGTTGATCAGTTTCAAATCCTGTTGTGGAATGATCCGTCTTTCTTTCCCTGAGATATTAGGAACTGCCTGCCACTCTCTTTGCCTGTTTTGTTCCTACCCCTACCGCTCAGCCCTAGCTCTGCCTGGGGTATTGCTGTTACACGCTGGCTCTGATGCTACGGTATTGCTGACCCACCTGTATTGCTCAAGTGCAAACAAAGGGATGCCTTTCAGAGGGCAATTTGAAACTCCCTCCTCCTAGGCTATGTTCAGTACTTTAAGACAGAACATTTCCATGTCTCAACAAAATAAAGTGTTGGAATTTAAGGCTGTCTGGAAACCATGGTATTCTCTAACCTGGAAACGCTTTACTTGATCTTGTCTAAACAGATTGTTCTTGTTACCAGTTCTGATTTGCACACATGAGGACTTGCCTCTTTGAACAGGCCATTGCACAGTGACACATTACCTCACATCACATTGAATACAATACTTTCCAATGGAATCCACACATTCACATATATTTTGGGGTTTTTTAAAAGATAAAATAACATGGTATGGATGCATTATTGTATTCAGGCACTGAATGTTTGCCTTTTATGTTTGGAATCTGCCCTGAGTCCCTCCAGGGAGATAGGGCGGAATATAAATAATGTTTATTAATAATACTAATACTAATAATAATAATGCAAATTGAAGAAAAAAGGACTCTGCATGTTCTTTAAGGATCTGTTTTCATTATTACTTGTATATTCTTAAAGATCTGTTTTCACTGAATCCTGATTAATCCTGCCCCCATTCAAATGTCATGATCCTTCCATGAAATGGTTGAAGAAATAAAAGTAAACCGGTTGCTTCTGTGCATGTGGAGGGGTATTTGCTGCATTATGAAGTTACAACACACTTTTCTTTCTCAAACACACACATACCAAAATATCTCTGGTCAGACAGTATGGCTTCCAGGTTAACAAAAGATATGACATCCAAACTGCTCTCAGCCCCATCACCTTCCTTCTTAGCAACATGATGCTTTCCTAATTACCATCCTTTCCCTAGAAGTTGCTATATTTTAAATAACTGTTTACTGGGGAGCTGTCCTTCTCCTCTTAGGGCGCTTGTGCCCGCTTTGTGCTGGTCAGTGACCGTAATGAAGTTTTGTTGTTGTTGTTGTTGTAGTTGCTATAAACTTTTTAAAAACAAAGTTTATCTCTTAAGACATTCTGTAACAGCTTATCTGGAGCATGTTATATGTAAATATGAATAGCTTTGACTGACAGAAAAAGAGATTTAAAGATGGGCTTAAAGCCAACTTTAAAAACTGTGGCATAGACATCAAGAACTGGAAAGTCCCTGCCCTTGAGCACTCTAACTGGAGGTCAGCTGTGACCAGCAGTGCTGCAGAATTCAAAGAGGAACAAATGGAGGGTGAAAGGGAGAAACATGCCAAGAGGAAGGCGTGTCAAGCCAACCCTGACTGGGATTGCCTTCCACCTGGAAATCGATGTCCTCACTGCAGGAGAACATGCAAATCAAGAATAGGGCTCCACAGCCACCTAGACACCACATCTGTCTAGACACCACATCTGGAAGACCATCATCTTCGAGCTACAAGGGATCGCCTAAGCAAAAATAATTTGAAATGGCAGTGCTCCACTATTATAATTAATACATATTTCCATTCATCATCATTATTACAATTCATTATTGCTACTAATGGCTTTTACAGTCCTTATGCCACATTATAGTGCTACTCCGTTGACTTAACACACATATTACAAAATAACAAAGTCATCTGATTATTGAAATCTAGACAGTATTGTAAATATACCTTATCTAAACATGATCAAATGCTTTTTCAATAACTGGAGAACTATTCTTTCAAAACTATGCATTGATTTTTTCTCTCTGTTGTTTGGGGAGTCAGTGAGTTATTTATCATGTTCATCCTTCACAGACATCTTCTACAAGCATCAACAAAATTAATGTAATGGAAACAGAATATCTTTAATATCTGTGGTTTTAATATCCATATGACATGAAGAAAGATAGCTAGGGTACCCTTGTGATGGAATAAAGATATGCTGAATGTCTGATTGTTATACCTGAAGATAAATTGAAGGAACAGCACAACCTTGTTCTGTTGAGGTCTGTATTAAAAGTGGTTGGTGCCACCAGTGTGGTAACTCATGATGTCACCCTCCTCCAGATCTCCTCCAGGCCATAGAGAATCCTTAGTAACAGGGCCGTAGCCAGGATTTTGATTCGGGGGGGGGGGGCTGAGTTTGGTTCGGGGGGCCTGAGACTGGGTGGAAGAGGGTCTACCCTAGCAAACCTTTTTATTGTTATCCCAATAACCCCATTAATGTGGGATATAATGAGCATGGTGATCAGATCATGATATGAATAAACATAACAGTTTAAATAATGTACCAGTAAGGCCTTCTCGCGGACCACCCTGAGACTTTGGGGGAGCTGAAGCCCCCTAAGCCTCCCCCCCCCCCAGCTACATGCCTGCTTAGTAATGTTTTTTAATGTTAATGATTCTCACAAATTGTAATTCCCATATATCACTGAATGATTAAGAAAAACACTAACAACAGACAGAACAGTGTGTGTTTATAGCATGTGTAGACAAAACTACATGATTTGTAGTGTCATTGTACAAATCAAACCCTAATTGATTGTCAGATTGAATCTCAGCACTTTACCCCAGCCTTTGCCCTATAATCTGTTTGTGCCCAAGCCCATGTCCAGCCCTCTAATTTTGATCTGCCCAACATAGTCCTGGTTCTCATTATTGAGATTGTCTTGAATTTATTCTAATGATGTTTTTTATATTTTACTGTTTTGTGTAATTATATTGTTATATGTTTATTGTGTTTTTAATGTGTTTTTACTTGTTAAACCACTGAACTGCTGAACTTTCTGACCCAAAACATTGGCGGTTCGAATCCGGGGAGCCAGGTGAGCTCCCGCTGTTAGGCCCAGATTCTGCCAACCTAGCAGTTCAAAAACATGCAGATGTGAGTAGATCAATAGGTATCGCTTCTGCGGGAAGGTTACGGCACTCCATGCAGTCATGCTGGAGGTGTCTATGGCTTAGCTCTTTGGCTTAGAAATAGAGATGAGCGCCGCCCCCCGCCCCCCTTCCCCAGAGTCAGACATGAGTAGACTTAATGTCAGGGAAACCTTTACCTTTACCTCACTTTGTTGTTATTGGGCCTGGTCCCGCTTGTAAGCTCTGGTTACATCCCGTATAGATTACTGCAACACTCTCAATGTGGGGCTGCCTTTGAAGACTGTTTGGAAGCTTCAACTGGTCCAAGGGACAGCAGCCAGGTTGATAACAGAAGTGGCACTCAGAGAGCGCACAACCCCTCTGTTGCGCCAGCTCCACTGGCTGCCAGTTTGCTACCAGGCACAATTCAAAGTGCTGCCTTTAGCCTTTAAAGCCCTAAACGGTTCTGGTCCAACTTATCTGTCCGAAACATCTCTCCCTATGAACCATCCAGGTGTTTAAGATCTTCCGGAGAGGCCCTGCTCTCGGTCCCACCTGCTTCGCTGACCCGATTGGTGGGGATGAGAGACAGGGTCTTCTCAGCAGTGGCCCCTTGGCTATGGAACGCCCTTCCTAGGGACATTAGATCGGCCCATTCCCTCTCAACATTTCGGAAAAAAGTGAATATCTGGCAGTTCGAGCAGGCATTTGCAGATGAAGTATAAATATTTAACGGAGACCTATGGAATTAATATGACGATGCAACGGAAATCAATTCTATTGATGAGACGCTGAGATTTGTATTTTACAATTTTATAATTTTAACTACCAATTGTATTGCTTTTATATAGTTGTTGTATGAATTGTTTTGATTTGTTTTATATTGTGGCATTCATTGCTGGGTGTAAATCACCTCGAGTCGCCTTCGGGCTGAGAGGGGCGGTATAAAAATATAGTAAATAAATAAATATGCTACCCCCAAGTCCTTTCGGGGAGATGGTGGTGGGATATCAAGATAACATTATTATTATAAGTTGTTATTGTAATAGAATAATAATGACATCTCTGACCAGAGCCTATGAGCATTAGAAGATTCAAAACTAAATCAGCATAGAGTATGAGCTTTGCATGTATATTGATACCATACATGGAAGCTCACTTACGCAAACTGTTTTTGTTGACAGAACTATGAGGGCGGGTCAATAAGTCCGTGACTTTTTGAATGAAACACAGGTTTTTGGATAAATAAACATTTTATTTTACAACGTAGTCTCCTTTGAGCTCTATACACTTTGTCTAATGTTTCTCAATTTTTTTATGCCTTCCAAAAAATAAGATTTGTTGAGGTCATTAAAATAGGTATTTGTTTGTGAGATGATTTAATTGTTGGAGTCAAATCTCTTTCCGCCGAGCCATTTCTTCAGGTTTGGAAACAAGAAATAGTCACTCGGAGCTAAATCCGGAGAATAGGGAGCAATTTGTATCCTAATTCATGGATTGTTGCCATGGAAACTGCACATGTGTGCACCCTTGCATTGTCCTGGTGCAAAAGAACTTTTTTCTTGGCCAAATGCGGTTGGGTTTTTTTCAAATCCTCATTAAATCGACCCAATAAGTTGGCAGCTGAAACAATGCACAGCATTTTATATATAGTCATTTTGGCTTCACTCTCCCACTTATGGTGTCACCTGGTGCGGACGGCAGCCCACACACTTCCCTAGTGGCAGCACTGTCTATATTACATCAGAGGCCATTCTCATGGACATGTCCCATCACACACCTCTCCTTAAATGGATCATCATCCCACATTTTCTCTACATCACTCCAGCTAATCATCCCTTTTCTCACTGTATCATGTTCGTGCAAACTTTCTGCATAGTGCTAGCCTTCTGTAAATGTCTCAAATTCCTGAAAACGTAGTGTATTATTCCCTCTGTCCTCTATCTTTTTTTCTCTGCTACCTCTCTTTAGTTTCTTCCCCTCTGCATTTGGTGGGTGTTTCCAGCGCACATTGATCTGTATTTTGCTGCCACAATAGCAAAAAGAGAGACCAGGAGAAAGTCAAATGCATGTGTAAGTCTGGGTGCCCATCCTTGCAGAGGGAATTCCAGGTTATCTTCCTGAAAGATGGTGTGCTGCTCTAGCTGGTGTGTCCTGTGGCCTCCTAACTCATGTTTGTGTCTGTCTGGTCTCTGGCTCGCCTCATGACATCAGTTGGTGTGGTGATATTACAGGAAACTTGAGATGCATGAAATAATTCTCAGGGCTACATGTGACCTATGCAAAAGAGCTTTGGCAAATGGAAAAGGGAGTGTGGCAATTTGAGTCTTCATCCTCTAGTATCCTTTACATCACTGGTCTGCATGAGGTGAGTAGGAGGAACAAGGCTGAGACATGGGCTATGACTCAAAGGATATCTGGCATCAGGAGCTTATTACAGTTTCTTTTTCATTTGTTTGTTTCTTGCCCAGTTAGGCAAAAGAGAAAGACAGCAATTGGGTGCCAACATCTCAATAAGTCTTCTGCCTTAAGTAATTCTTTAGAAGATGAGATTTCAACTAGCTTTTTTCCTACCCAGCTTATAACATAATTCATTTATCCAAATCTACTCTTCTATATGGCTATTAGAAGTCTGATACTAGCTTTTATTATTTACAGCCTCAGAGATAAAACACAGGAATGTTTTGTGTTGTACATTGTGGTTCAAGGAGGGTCCTTGTTCTGAAACATTGCTGCTATGCATAACCTTTCTCGCCATTCACAAATGTGAACATCTAGATTAAACCATGGAGGGCACATGTTAAGACCTTACATTGGGAACTGAGAATTGGTTGGGAATTTAGTGTACCGGTTCAAATACTATTACTAATAGCATTAGTAATGGGGAGAACCATGTACCCCAGCAGAGCAGGAACCATGACTTTAAATACTCTTACCTGAACTACGCTCATCTAAGCTTGTAGTTAGGCATTACTATGCAAAGACATTAGTAGGCATCATCATATGTCTCTGAGCATACAGAATATAAATCTGGAGAAAGTTAGATATAGCATAAGGTTGCAGACGTAAACATACTTGATGTGAAAAACCTCTCTTAAAATCAGTATGCATCACATCCAAATAAATTTACGTATCAAATCAATGAAACTGACATATGTATATGTAGTCATCCATAGGTATATGGAAACAGCGGATTTTATAAGTTTGCTTCTGAACTGGTACTTTTATTACTCATAGTTATTCAAGAAGTTACAATTCTGTGAGTTCTATGGAATTTACACAATGATCTTAAACAGTTTTACTCAGCCGTAAGTCCTGCTCAATCTAGTAAGACCTTTTCCTGGTAAGTTTGCAATACTGAGTATGTTTGTTAGAGAGTAAATTACATTTGAGCTAATTTGATTTTGAGGAGTGCTTCAGTATTGTACTGTCCATGTGTTTATAATTGTGGTTGTAATTATATTTTTAATAGTTCTTGGTACATGGGCTTGTTCCATATTTTAAAATTATTCTCATACTGTAGAGTAAAAATATGGATATAAAGAGTCATCCGCTCATGCTGAATCTATACAGACACCCACCCACTTGAAATAATTCAAATATTCATGTGTAAATACATGATGAACCATCTTGTGTGTTGATATATCAGGAAAAAATTACAGCGACAGGTGCTCTTTGAGCTTTGGATGTGTGGGTGCCAACATAATTACTAGGGGTAAAGAGAAGCAATGGTTTTTGAAAAAGTTAGAAATAATTTGGAGGGATGCCACTTCTTATGCGATGCACACACATATAGTTTGTCCCTTCTTGTGTGTAAATAAAGAACATTTCTCCATTTTTTTAATGCAAACAAACATCAACTGTGGGATGATGCACACACCACAAGATGAGAGCCATCTTTTAAAACTCCCATCAATTCCATATAGTCTCATTTTAGCATCTTTGCTGTTCTGTGTAAGTGTAAAGCTGAAGGATGTAATCCTCTAAATATTTGGATGGAAATGTCATCTTATGCTGATAGAGTAATCTCTGTTGTTTGTTTTTGCCTGGTGCTGGGAGGATTTGGAAGTGCTGCACAGTTGTCTGAGTGTAGTGATGAACTAGAAGTGAGACAGCAAACTGAACCTTAAGCCAAAGAAAGACTGGACCTCTACTTAAAATTCTAATGGGTAATGTGTGCTCTTGGAAGAACTGGAGGATTGCAGCAGTGGTCAAAACTATAGCTTATGAAGCTGTCTAAATCGTGAAGACTTGTTTTCTCAATTATTTTTCATTATATTGTTTTTAATAAGTTTGAATTTTAATTTGTTCATATTGAAGGAACTAGCAGAACTTATTTCAGAACCACTGGCAATCTGAGAATTCTTGGAGAACAGGAGAAGCCCAGCAGACTGGAGGAGCGCTAATGTAGTCCCTATCTTCAAGATGGGGAAAAAAGAGGACCCATATAATTATTATTATTTATTATTTATTTATTTTAAATTTTTTGTACCCCGATCAGACCGGCAGTTAGCAAAAATTCAATGCTAACATTAAAATCTAAACATCATAAAATGACAATAAAATTACCAAATACATATTAAAATTACATTAAAAAGCCATTCGCCAAAGTAAAATTATGTCCAAGTCTGTCCATGTATTCAATCCATATATTGTGGTCTGTGCCTTAGTCGATTAGTGATCTCCGCCCTCGTTCTGTGAAGGCCTCATTCCATAGCCATGTTTTTACTAGCTTCCTAAAGGTCAGGAGGGAGGGGGCAGATCTAATTTCATTTGGGAGGGAGTTCCACAGCCGGGGGGCCACCACAGAAAAGGCCCTGTCTCTCATCCCCACCAGAGATGTCCAGTCAGCCTGATATTAATCCAAGGGAAGAGTCTGGAGCAGATAATTAAGGAGGCAGTCTGTAATAACTTAGAAAAGAATGCTGTGATTACTAAAAGTCAACACTAATCTTATCTCTTTTTTCTTTTTCTTTCCTTTTTTGAACTTGTTTTTTATTCATGAAAGAAAACAAACACAGATACAGATATCTTGTTCAATAGAGTTACAAGCTTGGTAGATGCAGGGAATGCTGTGGATGTAGCATATCTTGATTTCAGTAAGGCCTTTGACAAGGTCCCCCATGACCTTCTTGCAAACAACCTAGTAAAACGTGGGCTAGATAATACTACTGTTAGGTGGATCTGTAATTGGTTAAGTGACCAAACCTAAATGGTGCTCATCAATGGTTCCCCTTTATCCTGGAAAGAAGTGACTAATGGGATGTTGCAGCGTTTGGTCCTGGGCCCAGTGCGGTTTAACATTTTCCTTAATGACTTAGATGAAGGTTTAAAGGGCATGCTTATCAAGTTTGCAGATTACACCAAATTGGGAGGGATAGCTAATATTCCAGAAGACAGGATCAGAATTCAAAATGACCTCCACAGATTAGATAGCTGGGCCAGAAATAACAAAATTAATTTTAACAAGGACATGTGTAGGATACTTCGCTTAGGTAGAAAAAAATAAAATGCACAGATACAGGATGGGTGACACATGATTCTATTGCAGTACATGTGAAAAAGGTCTTGGAGTCTTAGTGGACAACAAATTGAACATGAGGATTTTGGGCTGTATTAAAAAAATAGTGTCTAGACCGGGGGTGCTCATTAGGTAGATCGCGATCTACTGGTAGATCGCGTAGGGCATCCTGGTAGATCGCAGGCAGGGCAGGAGAAAGGCTCAGTCCCGCCCTGCAGGCTCCCGACGCCGCCCAAGTGCTGCCGGCCCTGGGTTATCTGAGGTCCTTTCCACACAGTTAAATAAAATCCCATGTTATCTGCTTTGAATCAGATTATATGGCAGTGTGGACTCAGAAAACCCAGTTCAAAGTGGATATTGTGTTATATGTTTCACATTTTTGTAGTGGGTAGGTAGATCATTTTGACTTGGTTGTTTTATAAGTAGCTCGCATGCTGAAAAAGTGTGAGCACCCCTGGACTAGAAGGTCCATGTGGTCTCTTCCAGCTCTATGAACCTATATTAGAAAATACTGTTCATCATAACCATGTCTGTTTGCAAACTTAAATGGTTATAATATTTGTTCAGTACGATTCTTGTACCAATGGGACTGATATCCATGGTTTCATCTACCACATATAACAAATTACAGTATATTATCTCAAGAATGTTCAAGGTCCTCCAAGCCATTTTAGGGCGTGCATCTTCTGGAAGTTATCACAACGTTACCCTGAAGGGCCAGGGGAATTTCTTTCTAGGAATTTTCTAGATCCTTCAAGGAATCTTCCTGCAGAAAGTATTCATTTAAACAGGGTTTGCTCTTATCTGTGGTTTCCTGCTTCCACAGTAAATTCAGAAATGTATCCCCCACAGATACAGGGATCGTAGTATATTAATTTTCTCACTCTCTGTCAATGTAATGTCTACATTATGAACACTGAAAACTTAATCTTTACTTCTAGCTTCCACTTTATATGAAATCTAGCCTCTGGACTTTCACAGCTCCAAAGTTAAAAACAGGCAGATCATTTGACCTGTGGTCCATTCTGCCCAGCATGTTGGCTCCGCCAGTAAACAACAGGGTGCTTTAGAATATTTGTAGCAAAGAGTATTGAAATGCCTTTTATTTTGTGCCAATAGTTCAGTTTAATACATCCAGTATTCTCTAAAGCATTAGGATGACTACAGGGAGCATTGTAAATTGGTGCCCTTCATGTTTATATTTTGTAGTCATCTACTGGCCAATACTAATTCTGACAAAAGAGAGTTTTGCAGTTCAGCTCAGTATATAAAAATGTTTTGGCTTCATATATCAAGAATTATACTGTTTTTACCTTATGTGTTCTTGTAATCTCTTTATGTAGTATAAAACTATCCCACGGTCTAATAGACAGGAAAGGGAGATATACTGAACTATACAAGCAGGGGTTAATATTCAAGTTCACAAACTGTAATCTCTGATTCTAACATTGGCCCACATACACTATGAATATGAAAGATAAAATAATTTGATGATGGGGGATAGAATAGGAATCCAGGAGAGTGCCCAAATCTTGCATTACAGCAGTCTCCAAAATCTCAACAGAAAAATTCATTTGTCAAAGGAGCAGAGATTATGTCTGGAAGACTAGTGAGATGTAGCTTTAAAAGGCTGGAGCAGATGCTCGTAATGATATAACACTCAGTGCATGGCAACATATGCACACACATCAGAGAGTGGCACTAAAGTCCTCAATTGCTTTAGTCTTTTATCAAGAATCCAGCTGAGTTAGACATGGAATAGAGAACGCTTTAAGAAGATTATCTCCCACTCTCTCTCTCTTCCTTCCCTCCCCTCCTCCCATGAACATGTAAACATTTGGATGCTCTTGCTTGTCTTTTCTGTGTCATAACAACCCCGGAGCTATTCACAGAGGACGGGGGGGATTTGTAACATCCTATTTGTAATGTCCTATTTCAGTGCATGAAAATATGCACTTGGCCAGTGCAAGGCAGAGTTTGGGTCTCTTTGGAAGGTTTGTCAAGCTTTCATTCAATGTGCAGGTCCTCCAGTGGAGTAAAAATGAATATCTTACATTCTAAGAATCCTTTGAATGTTCTTAAGTTGTTAATAATTTCATTTAGAGCAAAATGAACTTTTTTTCAGATTTTTTTCCCCCATGAACGGATTGGCTTGTTGTTCTTATATTTACCTACTGTATCAGGAAGTGCCAGGTTTTATTTCTGAACAAATTACTTTAGGGTTTAATTTTGGAAGTTCCATATGATATTTTCTCCATCTTAAGCATTTCCTGGGTATCCCCTGTGTTATTGTCATGAATGACTTTTCAATAACTTTGAAAAGCTTAGGTTCTTTTTATTGCAATTTCCAGTGTGAGAGGGTATTTCAGATTATTTATTTATTTATTTGTTTGTTTGTCACGTTTCTATACCGCCCCTCTCAGCCCGAAGGCGACTCAGGACGGTTTACACAGGCAGTCTCTGCCCTCAATACAACACAGCAACAAGTCAACCCCCCAGAAAAAAAAACATATAATAACAATTTAACAATTAAAAACATACAATTGCAGTCTCAACGTCATGTTGAAATCAGTTTCCATCACATCGTCGTCATTCCTTATATCCAATTAAGCCTTATATTTCATCAACAAATGCCTGCTCAAATAACCAGGTCTTGACTTTCTTGCGAAACGTCAGGAAGGAGGGGGGCGATCCGATGTGTTTAGGGAGGGCGTTCCAAAGCCGAGGAGCCACCACTGAAAAGGCCCTGTCTCTCGTCCCCGCCAGTCGCGCCTGCGAAGAAGGCAGGACTGAGAGCAGGGCCTCTCCAGATGATCTTAAACATCTCGATGGTTCATAGGGAGAGATGCGTTCGGACAGGTAAGTTGGACCCAATTACACAAAAATATTTAGACAAAGAATGACATTAGACATCAAGACATACAGATTCTATACAACTACATTGGATTTACAGTTACATTGGTTAACAAACAAACAAAGGATAGTTACATTTTCACTCAACATTCACACCACATGTACACGCATTCATCCTCATGCACCCAAATATTAATCTATCCTTTTCTCTCTCCTTGGAGAAGCACCTGTTAGGCCAGACCCTGCTTTCCTGCAGCCTTTCCAACATATAGTTCCGAAACTTCCATAACGCCATAACTTCAAAACCCCAAAATGCATCCTTTTCCTAAGCACAATGCCAAGAACCAGATCCTTGTTTCCCAAACAGAAGAGCCTGACTCCCTGCACAAAATCTAAGACTCCAAAGTGGCACTTCTTCCTCTTCCCTTGAGAAAGAAGCCCCAAAGTGACCAGACTGCTCCCGTGCAAATCTGCCACTATCCATAGGTACACTATCTCTCTCCTTCCCATGGAGCAGAGCATAGCGGGTGAACCGGACTCCTCAGGTTGGTCACACTTTGAGTATTATTAGACTGAGTATTTTATAGGAATGTTCTGTTGATGTAGTCCCAAAGTTGTAAATGAATGATAGACGTCTTCCATCCTGGCTCTATCTCAGTTTCCTGGCCAGATGTTGACTCTTCCTGATTGGTGTTGACAAACACAAGGCTTGTGTTGACTTCCTTCTTAACATAAGGAATATTGCAAACATTTCTGCTATCACTGTCGCAGTTCTTATCACAGCTTACTTTTAATTACAGTCCAGCAAGCAGGTAGTTAGTCATTGCAAGCCTTAATATTATACTGGTTCTTCCAAAATTATTAACTCCAGCCACACATCCTTCCATTCTTCCATTCATTCCCACACATCATATTAAATTCACATTTGTCAAATCTGCACATTGAATTTCTTATTACATTATTGCGTCCCAGATCATTTAAAATTAACCTAGTATTTTCTAAAATGAAGCACATTAGAGACTTCTCTCTCTCTCTCTCTCTCTCTCTCTCTCTCTCTCTCTCAGGCCAATAAAGATGGCCACCAAGTCAACAGTGAAAGAAATACCACTAAATGAAAGTCATCCCAATGTTCAGCTGGTATCACATTGAAATAAGAGAATGCACAAAAAGTATAGACTTCCTACAAAAGAGATAAAACCTCAATTCCTGCATAAACTAAAGCTATCAAATATTAGAAGCACCAAGGAAAGCAAATTCCACACCACTTTATCATTTTTATTATAAAGTGTGAATTGAAATAGGGCTCTGTAAAATTGGTGAAAATTAATTTCTGAAATTTTGCATGGGTTATTGAATGTAACACAGTAATAGTGGGAGGAGTAAGAGGAGGAACACTAGGAAGGGAGGGAGGGAAATGACGCATACTGTATCTCAAGAGATGAATCCCAAAATCAGAAAAACTCAATGCTTCAAGGTTGTCTAATTGTGCTCAAATGTAATTGTAAAGGCCAGAAAAAGTTACACCAGTGTTGTGGGAGTAAATATAAACAATCAAAACAAATACGAAACAATCAGTAGAGAACATTGAAACACTATTGAAAAATATTTCACTGATACAGCATCAATAATACAAATAGTATTGTTGATATGGAAATCTTCCACCCAACCTACTACCTGATTGAGAACCATTACCAGGATTTTCTGATAATAACTAAACCCTCGGCTTTATTATGTAATAGTTGGTGGAGCCATGAGGTTGTTTGTCTGCATGCATATCTCTCTGAAAAAAATCCTGGCTTATTTGTTGTGCTTTAACAAGGAAGGAGTGCTGTATTGTAGATACCATCCTCTTCCTCTTGAGTCTTAGCTTTTTATTATATGATTTATTCATAAAAACACAGAGCAGCAAGCCTGGAAACTGTGGAAGTCACCATTTTTCATGAACAAGCTACAGCTGCACATGTTCAAAGAAGCAGAGGCTAAATCATCTGTGGAACTTTGCTCAAGAATTTATTTATTGCATCACCTAGCAGTTGAGCCCCCGGTGGTGCAATGGGTTAAAAACCCTTGTGCCAGCAGGACTGCTGAACAAAAGGTCGGCGGGTCGAATCCGGGGAGCAGAGTGAGCTCCCATCCGTCAGCTCCAGCTTTTTATGCAGAGACATGAGAGAAGCCTTGCACAAGATGGTAAAACATCTGGGCATCCTCTGGGCAACATCCTTGCAGATGGCCAATTCTCTCATACTAGAAGCATCTTGCAGTTTCTCAAGAAGCTCCTGCCATGGGGAAAAAAATAAACACCTTTCCTTCCCTTCTTTGCTCCCCACCTATTTTAGGTATATTTTATAAATGGCTACACTATTATAATTTGCAGGAGTGAGCCATTCTAGTACAGTGATTTGAATATTTAACAAAGTCTCTGGGAAACCAGGGTTGAAGTCCTTGTTCAACTATGGAAATCTACAAAGTGACCATGGGAAAGTCCATTTCTCTCAGCCTAAGAGGAAGTTGATGGCAAACGTCTTTTGAAGAAATGTTGCCAAGAAAAAAAACACCCCTATGATAGGGTTGCCATACCTCATAGCCAGTTTGAAGGTATGTGCTGATGTGCTCATCAGCCTCCAAAATATTTCTGATTAAGATGTCTTCTAGCCTTGATTTTCTGACTGATGCCTGCAACTATTTTTGTTGTATAGGCTTCTTGGCCACTGGATTTATGTTTTTTTATTACTGTTGTTATTCTTGAGTCCAAGTATTTGTCCTGATTCTGAAATAATTTTTTTCAGACCAATTTGATGTGATTTTTCATATTATTCTGATGACATAACAAATCACCTTAAGGAGCATCTTTCTGTGATGCTTCTAAGAAAATGGGCTGAGAGGAAAAACTGGATGTTCTCATTCGTTTCACCTCATGTTGCACAAATCCCTGAAGTGGGCATATTTCAGCCTTCCGTGGTCTACTGTTTATAATAATAAAGTTTCATTACATCAATAAATATATAGGGCAAGCACAGTTCTTGCTGTGACCTTTCTGGTGCTAATGTAAATTTTGTTTTCCGTGGCACTTAGAGCATGTAATTTGCATGGTGATGAAAACCCCTTACAAAAATGTTTCCTGAAACTTTCATGCCATGTACATACTCAAAGACTTCTTAATTTTGGGGTAATGGTATGTCATTTCTACATATATTATCTTCAGCCTAGTTTATCTAAATGCTTCTTAATCTTATGTTACCATTAGCCTGAGGAAATGAAGAATTAGATATTATGCATATCTCACCATGTTTTCACTGCTTTTTTATGAGCAGCTATGAGCTACAAAGCCACCAGTCTGAAACTCACGTCAGCCACAAACTCTCTAGGCCACTGCTTCTTACTGTGGGTTTTGACTCCAGATAGGGTCCTCTTAACTCAGTGGTTCCCAACCTGTAGTTCATGGACAACCAGTGGTCTACAAGAACTAAAATATGGTCCGGGGCCTCACTGTTACTACATTGTTGCAATAAGAGCAACTAGTCTCACAAAACCCTCGTATAGTGCGAAGGCTTATTAAATATGGGTTTCTGTGGGCGAGCAGATGGTGACCACTGGATGGCATATTTTCTGTATCAGAAACTAGAGCTGATGAAGTCTATCCAATGCAATTTTCTGAATCAGCACTCCAAATAAACAAACCGAATCTAAGGTTGACCAAAAACTGATTCGTAACCCTTTTGGTACTAATGTTGGAGAGTGGTCTCTGGTCAAAGTGGTCCCTAATCAAAAAAAAAAAGGTTGGGAACTACTGCCTTAACTCAATGTTGGCATCCCTAAAAATATGGCAACAGTAAAGGTTTTCTGAGTATTACCTAGTGGTTGTTTCAGACATTTACATGTTGTTTACAGTGGACTTTGCAGAAGATGCTTCAGGTGTACTTCATAAAAAAGGAAAAATTGATGTTTAGCAAGCCTTGGTCTCCCCTTCCAAAATGTCATGATTTTTTATCAAGTAAATGGATTAGTTACATCCACAATTTTTATATCTATTTTATATACTTCCAACCCAAAAGCCTGTCTAAACAGAAGGGTTTTCAGGTTTCGAAAGACCAAAATTTCTCTGCCTGAAAGGAGGATCTTGAATGGAAAATTTTTATACCTGGGGTCGTATAAACCCTGCCATCTTGAGTAGGGACCTGATCTAGGGGACCTTAACCAAACTACTGATATGTCAGATTCAGTCCCCTCTTTCTTATCTAGAGGTAATAATATTATTCTATCTACGGTAACAGACCAGCTTTAAAGAATTGGTAAGATGTATGAGACTCTTTGAACATTTGAAACATAATGTATAAATGTGCTAAGCCATGAAGTACCTCAACCAAGAGGTTTTTGAGGTGACGTGGGTCAAGGTGCTGATGTCTGCAAAATGTCCTTCTGGTAGTGTGGCACATTGAGAACAGGCAGCCAGAATGGCCTCTTGGGTTCGTGCTGCAAGTGTATTTCTTAGTGTCCCCTGTAACCAGGAGAATGCTGCAGATATCATCTCCCGGCACCTCAGAAACTCTTCATCTGAAACACTGTCTTATGGAAAAGGTAGGCCATGTGTGGTCATTAACAACTATAAACCTGAATCCCCAAAGTTATGAGATCATAAGTGCAGCTTACAGTCTCATGACTGCTGAACAGCATGTCAGCCATTATGTATATCAAATAGAGCTATTAGTTAACGTTTTAGAAAGGTAAGAAATAGAATGTGAGCCATTTAGGATTTGAAATAACTGTTCAGTTTTAAAGCCCAGACCTAGAGTGCTTAGCCTGGCATTCCTTCTTAATAGTTATAACTCCATGGTCACCCAGGGTACTGATTTGTTGAGTGGGTGGATTTGTAAGTCCTCCCCTCATAAAGCAGTGGATCTTTCTTTAAAGAGACTCTACCATTGTAGGACAAGGCAGATGCCTACCTGATTTGGGTCCTTAGTATGAGAGAATAAATCAAAAGCCACATATTTTAAACAAAATAAAAACAATGCTGTTGGAACAATATTTTCTTTGCTCGCCTGCATCCCTTGGAATCCTTTGCACAGAGTTGCTGGGATGCAGTGTCTTTGAGAAACCACAACTTTAATAATGGTTCAGCAAGGACGGTGTCATAATAACCATGCTTTCTATCCCTTGCTTCTGATCCAAGAGAATAATGGTAAGGAAAGCAGTGGCACTCTCAAGATTTGTAATATCAAAACAAAGAAGTCCAATATCATATTTGTAGTGTGCAGTGGAATCTTAAAAGTTTCCAGATTTGCAAAACCACATCGAATTAACACACTTGATCAGAGCTTGAAGACTTTTTTTTACTACAACTCCCAGAATGTGCAAGTGAAGTATCCCTTGTCCAGAATTTTGAAATTTAAAATACTCCATAATCCAAAATTGTCTCCATGAGATCATGGCATCTTTGCTTTGTGATGGTACAATGTACATAAACTTTGTTTCATGTACAAAATTATTTAAAACATTGAATAAAATGACTTTATGGAAGGCATTGGTTAATGTTGTGTTTTGACTTGGGTCCCGTCATATTATATACATACATGATTTTGGAATATAGCTATTCCAAAATCAGAAATCCAAATACTTGTGATTCCAAGCGTTTCAGAAAAGGGATGCGAAGCTTGAACACAACATTGAAATAGAACAGAGACGGAGAGACTGGGCAGGTCACAGCTTGTTTTCCTCTTTCTTCGGACAAATATAGTTCTCTAAAAAATAATACCCATTGAGGGACAGAGAGAGGGATTCCATGTGAAACTGCAGAACCCTCTTTTCACATTCAGATAGCAACTGTCACATGTGGGTGACAGTTTCGTACTGGCCCTGCCAATTCTAATCCAAATCCCAATTTTTGTCTCTCGGCTCCAGAGGAAAGGGCCTTTGCGGAGGCACTTTAATTTCCTGCAGAGGTTAATCTCATGGTCAGTAGTGGCTCAGGCCTCTAATCCTCCCTTTTAGCCCTGGACAGAAGGTTTTGGTGTCCATTCTGAGCTCAGCAGAAATGATGAGATTGGCGCTTTGCGTGTGTGTGTGTGTGTGCAGCGGCACCTCCCCACTCATGTTTTCATAGTTTCTGCCCACATTTCTCCCTTTAAGGAAAAGATAGTTATTTCACATTCCAACAAGTTTGGGAGTCCTAGCTCTGGTAATACTATTTATTTATAAAATTGCATTTGATTCGCTCTCGTCTTTGTGGATGCTAAGAAACATTTGCTTACGAATACATTGGAAAACTTGGTGAAAAGTAGGAAGAAAGGATGGTTCAATTACTTCTAATTGTGATTTTAAAATTACTAACCTTTAAGATGAAATAAGCCTCAGGGCCTTTGAAAGTACTGGACTACTGTTTAATGTTGCTGTTACTTTATATGTTTGGTTTTAAATGTGTTATTGATTTTAATGTTGATATATTGCATTTTATGTTGTATGGCACCATTGTGTACTTTGTGAGTCGCCCTGAGTCCTTATGGGAGATGGTGACAGGGTATTTTATTTATTTACCGTATTTATACCCCGTCAACTTCTCAACCCCCGAAGGGGCACTCAGGACGGCTTACAATAAGCCCCGTCAGAGGCTATTACACATGATACAATAATAAAATCACAGATAAAAACATATCATAATTAAAAACAACACATAATTTTTAAAAAACCATACAAAGCCATCAATTAAAACAGTAGACCAGTCCCATTGATAGTCTTATCATTCCAGATAGTCCCTTTAACATGCTGCCTTACATCTGTCCAAAAGCCTGGTCCCAGACCATGCCTTTAGTTTCTTCCGGAAAGCCAGGAGGGAGGTAACAGATCTTACCTCCGTGGGGAGCGTGTTCCATAGGCAGGGAGCCACCACTGAGAAAGCCCTGTCCTCGTCCCTGCCAGACGCATTTGAGCTGTAGACGAGAGCAAGAGCAGGACCTCCCCAGATGATCTTAGATTTCGGGGTGGGACGTAGGGGTGGATGCGTTCGGACAAGTAAACTGGGCCAGATAATAAAATAAATAAATATTATTATTATTAATATATTAACGAAAATTAATCTAGCCATTTGGGTTGTGAGAATAAGTGAGGAAAGGGGAGTTAAATGGAAACTTTTCTTGACTCAACAAAGGTTTACAATAATCGAGAGTGAGCTCTCAATACTGTTCTTCTTAATGCTGAATTATTGGTGGGCATATGTGTGTATTGAAAGGATATGGATAGACAGAGGTGTTGTTAGTCCTATTCTCAAACCCAAAAATTGAATGGGGAAGATTGAGGAGACATTTGCTAAAAAAAATCTGCATGGATGAAAAATTCAGTCCCACTTATGCTGCAATTTGACATTTACTTAGTGCCCAAATTTGTGTTATTGCTTGTACACAGGCATGTAGCCGGGGGGGGGGCTAAGGGGGCTTCAGCCCCCCCCCCGAAATTCTCAGGGTGGTCCGCGAAAAGGCCTTACTGGTACATTATTTAAACTGTTATGTTTATTCATATCATGATCTGATCACCATGCTCATTATATCCCACATTAATGGGGTTATTGGGATAACAATACAAAAGATTTGCTAGGGTAGACCCTCTTCCACCCAGTCAAAGCCCCCCCCCCCGAACCAAACTCAGCCCCCTCCAAAACAAAATCCTGGCTACGGCCCTGCTTGTACAGAATATATACATGATCCCTATTCATAAAAAAATAGTGTGGGAAGAAACATGATCCCTATTCATTGGACTTGCATGAGATATAGTTTAAAAGTCCACAAGCAGCTAATTCTTGTAGGAGTGGGATATGCTTCCTTGTTAGCCAGAAATGAAGTAATCCTCTGACAATGTATACTGTGCCTCTTGCACTGAGACATCAGTCATGCACCTCTGTAGTCAAGATTGATGAACAGATCTACCATAGAACACAAAGCAGGGAAAAATATTTCGTAAGGGTGGTCTGTCAAAATCTCATGTCAGAGCACTAGCCCAGGCAACGAAATGAGAAAAGAGAGAGCACATTTGAGGAAGAATGCCAGTAGTGCCTAAATGTATACTTGGACTCTGATGATAACTGACTTTTGGCTGCAAAGCTTTTGCTATTAGTTTTTGTTGACTGGCATGTGGGCTACTAGACCATTCCTTGGTTCTGTGACATATTTGTTGCTTACAAAAAATCTCCTACTGTGACTTTTGGCGCTGTGCCTCAGCTGAACACAAAAAAATGGATTTCCATGACAACACCTGCCTGTTCTTATTAAATCATACAGGTGGCCAAGCAATTATGGGGTTAGAAAAGCTCCTGTACCCTGTGCCCATAACGAAAACAGCCATTCTTGCCAGCTTATTTATCTTCAATGTATACGTACTATGCACAGAACCCTGACTGTGATACAAAACAGAAAGTCATAGATGGAGATGGGAATAGTATAAGGCTGTTGAAAACTTCTCTAAGGGTAGAGACAAAGTATAGTTTCTAGATGAGAGAATAAACATATTTTAAAGTATGATTAGTAAGTCAATAAGCAAGGAAATGAATATTAATTTTAAAACGTGATACCTTGGTAGACAAACCAGATTTATCACTAAAATTCATACCTCCACCCCAATTCAGGTGAAAGGTATAGTACTTCTGATTGATTGATTGATTGATTGATTTGCCCTATTTATACCCTGTCTTTCTCTATCCCAAGGGGGACTCAAGGCAGCTTACATATGGCAATTATTCAGTGCCTTAAACACATACAACATTAAGCTTAAAATCCATTGAATTAAAATTAATACATATTAAAAAATTTAAAATTATATTCAATATTAAAATCATGCCATCCAAAAATCGTAGTCTGAGGCCATTCCGAAATCATTGCACATATTCAAATAATATTATATTATTGCACTGCTTCTCTGAAGGCCTGGTCCCAGAGCCAGGTTTTACTCTCATTCTGAAGGCTAGGAGGGAGGGGGCTGATCTAATGTCACTAGAGAGGGAGTTCCACAACCCAGGGGCCACCACTGAGAAGGCCTTGTCTCTCGTCCCCACCAGTTGTGCTTGCGAAGAAGGTGGGATCGAAAGCAGGACCTCCCCAGAAAATCTTAATTGAATTGGTGTTACATATTCTTTCAGATTCTGCGCAGCTAACTATATATTCTCAACTTTTGATGTTAAACCAATGTTCAGTCTTCAAAAGAAGATCCCTATGTCTCTTAAAACCAGAATACTCACTGTAAAATGGTGAAAAAAGCAGCATATGGAAACTTGAAACAATCCAAAACATCATGCAGAGAGTGTGATCACAAAATCCACAGGATTTCTCTATTCTTCTGCACATAATCACTGGTTCTGATATCATGGAAAACATTAAAGTTGCATGGTAGTTTGAAGAGAAAATCAGCAGAGGTATACCCCAGCACTGGAGAAATATAGTACTCAGCTGCCCAATAAATTAATGTTAATATTTGGTTTAAAACAGCAAATGTTCACAAAGTATTAGGCCAATGTTGTGGGAGCTGTGATATGGATAAATGGATGGATGGAATACATTCTCCGATATTTGAGTAAAAACCTGAAGCTACTCAATAGTTAAACAGTTCAAGGCTGTCAAATATTAGAGAATGGGTAGAGACAGGATTAAACAATTGTGGTCCATAAAACATTCATAATTCTGGGTTGTTGTGAGTTTTCCGAGCTATATGGCCAAGTTCCAGAAGCATTCTCCCCTGCCATTTCACATACATCTATGGCAGGCATCCCCAGAGGTTGTGAGGTGAGCGAAACGTCAAAAGAGAATGCTTCTGGAACATGGCCATACAGCCCGGAAAACTCAAACAGCCCAGTGATTCCGGCCATGAAACCCTTCAACATTCATAATTCACCAGGAATGTGGCACAGCTGGCTGGGAGTCAGCTGCATAAGATCCCTACTGAACAGAAGGTCATGAGTTCGAGGCCTGCCCGGGTCAGGGTGAGAGCTCGACCATTGTGTAGCTCGTTGTTGACCTTTGCGACATGAAAGACAGTTGCATCTGTCAAGTAGGAAATTTAGATACCACGTTGTGGGGAGGCTAATTTAACTAATTTGTGAGGCCATAAATCTCCAGGAAGTGTGTAAAAGGAGTGAATGAGTGCGATAGCTCCCCCTGGTGGCCAGAAGCTGAAATGTTAAATTGCCTCTGAGTGTCTTACATGTTTGTATCTCAAAGGGCATTGAATGTTTACCTATATACAGTATGTGCATTTTGATCTGCCCTGAGTCCCCTTCAGGGTGAGAAGGGCGGAATATAAATGATGTAAATAAATAAATACATAAAATTATGTTGGTGGTGCTAGTAGTGGGCAGTTGACATCACTTCTAAGTAACTGAATGTTTTAATTTGATCACCTCTGTAAGCATAAATGCATTGTTTAGCAATGAGATTGGAGTAACAACTCTAGGGTTACTGTCCCTAGCCCCCACAACTATTCAGAACCACATGAAAAATCCCCAAATGAATCAAATGTCATTTTTATTTCTTGGAGCAGAACTTGTGGTAGGAAATCTCAACACTTTATAAGCTTTCTGATTTACCATAGAACAATTATGGTGCATTTCAGAGCACTCCCATTGGCTGTGATTCCCCTGGATTTCTTCCTGCTCAAATCAGACTCTCAGCAGCATGAATAGTTATGAACGACTCTGTGTGCCAGGGAAACAGGAGGCTTGGGAATTGCAAATGGCCACATTTAGGACTTGGATACTCGCAGAGCCTGGATTGTTGCCTTTTGTTGGAGGCTTTTATGCATAAAGGCATAATGACTTTCAGGAAATGGTATAGCAAAAAGATGTCAATGCATGTGTGGCAGCCACTCTTCATTTCTGAGAGTTTATTAAAAATTGCATTTATAGCTGCTAGCAAAAATCCTGGAGGACGGCTCACGCCTCCTTAAGCTACTCAGTATTTATACTGAACCATGCAAAGGCCCTTTACTTGTTTCTTTTTCTGCCTCAATTATCTTCATTAATTTATTTTGCTTGATTAACCGCTGTAGCATAGATGCCCTGCATGCCACAACTCAAGGGGAGCCCTAGGGCACCCACAGGGGATATTTCGAGGCCCCCAAAGCATCCCTTGAGGTCATAGAATCAAAGAGTTGGAAGAGACCTCATAGACCATCCAGTCCAACTCCCTGCCAAGAGGCAGGAAAATTGCATTCAAAGCACCCCCGACAGGTGGCCATCCAGCCTCTGTTTAAAAGCCTCCACCACATGCCGGGGCAAAGAGTTCCACCTCAAAACCAGCTTCTTCATAAGATAAAATGAAAGGCTAAGAGGAAAATTGGAAGTACTCTGAAATGTTGGATAACGTAATGAATGGACCAGTAGGGCTTTTGACTGCGGTCACAGCTGGAGCTGCAGAAATTGAAATGGGAGAGCTCGGTAGTTCTTGCACTGGAATCTGCCCCCTTGGCACCAAAAGCAGCAAATAAGGGCTCGTTCATGCCAGTTTCAGGGAACACAGGGGCTATTGTGTGCCAGCATACCATTACAGCTTCACACATGCAATAACCAACTTCCTCTGTTCTCTCAGTACTGTCATCATAAACCATATGCTTCCATCTAGCCTGTTCATCACCCACCATTCCACGGTTGACACTTTCACACCTCCTACTACAGAATCTTGTTGCCGCAGAGGGCTTAGAAAACAACTTAGCACAGGTTTGGAATGATGAATGGCAGTAATCTTGATATTAAGGAATCAACAATTAACCTATTATACTGGCAGGCAGAGCACTGGCTGAGTGCAAAGGCATATTACAAGGATGTTAAAAATTGGACTTTCCTTCACTCGGGGTTTTTTCCCCTTGGATTTATCTTTATCTGCTTTGGGTGAATGACGTTTGTTTATACTATCTGCAATACTGTCAGTCCATGATACAATACCCTCAGGCCCTTTGCTCACTTGGAATAAATTCACTAGCAAACATTGTCCACTCTCAGCAGTTAGGAAACAATCTTCCAAAATGGACCCTAGCAACAAAGCTCCAGCAACGTATATTTCCTTCTGGATTGAACTTGGTTGATAAAAGTTTGGGGACATTTTTTCAAAAATTGTGTACACCATTGCCAAAAGTATATAACAGCAGCTACCTTGGCTTTTAGGAAAACCCAACTCTGCTTTGAGAGTCGAATACAGTGATGTTGTTTGCTAATTGGTTTATTCTAACATGTTGCAAGGTCCAGTGCACCAGAATATTGTCAGAGCATGGAGCAACTTGGATTTTTGAGAGGTGGCATGGCTAACATTGTGAATTAGGAAAAATAAAGTTATTGTGTTGGCTGAAATCAGCTGCCATCTCCTAATCCTGGCCTTAATGGGTAAGCTGGTATTTCAGGCTACCTAACAGGCTCATTATAATGATTACATAAAATTCAAAATACTCTGACGTAAGGGTCAAAGCACCACCACAACCAGAAATTGCAAACCAGACTGCACTACTAAATGATAACATTCCCAAATACTTAGGTGGATGTTTGGCACAACATCCAACTGAAGTCTAAAGCATGCCCTGCTTTTTAAAATTAATTAAATCATTAATGGTGAACAGTGAACTGGATCCACTGTGGCAATCTATTATTAGGAAGGCACGTATATTTGCATTCTGTCTCATTCAGCATACTGCTGTTGTTACTGCTTGTTTACATAGACATCTTCACATGCAGAAATATATAGGGGGTGAACGCAAAAGGCTTTTTGCTCCCTTTACTCGCTCCCTTCCCACCCCTTCTTTCTCCTCAGTGCCTCCTCTCTCCTCTGAACAAAATCTTCCTAACTGCCACAAAAGGGTGCCTGGGTCTTTTCCGTCTCCCTGTTTCCTCTCCCAGCATGACACCTTCTCAAAGATTCACTGATCTCTGAGACCAGGCTCCGGGGCAGCAGCGGGGGGCTGGCAGAGGGAGAGGGATGTCTCCTTAGACAACTATTTTTGGCTTCTCTTGTGGCAAAGCATCCCTGGGTTCATGTTTTGTTGCCTGCATCTCCTGTGGAGAATAAAGGCACGAAAAAGCAAAGCTAAGAGGAAGTGTCGTATCCCATTAAAATCCAGTTAGCAGAGACCTCAACTTTCTACGGACAAGCCACACATACGCCTTACTTTTTCTTCCATCGCCTTCCTTAGTCATATGTTAATTTTACCCAGTTATTCTACCTGTTTAGATAATGTTCGCATAAAACAGGTGCAGGCTGGACTGTGACCCTCCACCCTCCATTTCATACTTAAGTTACTTTATTAAATTGCTGGTTATGAGGACGCATAAGGAAGCAGTGGTAAGGAGAACAGAATGAGCTTGCAATGAGCATCTGAACCCAAAACAAACTACTCATATCTACATTTTCATAGTTGACATTCCCCTGCCACAGGGCAAGTGTAGTACCTTCGCCATGACTGGCAGGCATTGTTTTTCTAGCCCTTTTCATCCGACTTGGATTAGCCTTGAGTGCCTGCTCTGAAATGATCATCTGTCACTCTTGTCAGTCAAACAGCTGCCCAGTGCCCTCCCCCAGCTAAGTTTTTTTCTCAGAAGCTCCCTCTCTTTCTCTCTCTCTCATACATACAGAGTATTTCCTCAACGTCTGTTCAGTTCATCCCTGTGACAACAGGCAATATGCAAACACATGTGTGGAAGCATCCTCCCCCCCCCAGATGCCAGATGACACCACAGAGACAAGACCCTCTACTTACAGTTTTCCTTTTGCTGGGATGGAGTCTCTTTAGAGTTGCCAAATTCCAGCGCAAGCAGTCAGCAAGCAGGCGGGCTTGGCATCATCCCCCTTCACCCTGCATGATGCTGAGGCTCCGGAACCATTGGAAGTGCGGCAGAGGAGCAAAAGGGAAATGCCTGTGTGCAAAAGGGACGGCAGTTCACTGAACAATGGAGAAATCACTACATGGGGAGGAGAGAGAGAATGGGAAAAGAAGGAAGGAAGGAACTGAGAAGGGTGGAGTGACAGCTCGGGGTACATCTGTGATGACAGCAGCATACACACGCACACTCTCTCACACACAGAGGATCATGCATGCATGCATATTCAAACACACTGGCTTACCCACAGTGAAGGAAATAATTCTGACAAACAGGCAGAATCCATTCTCAGATCATCTGCATCCTCAAAGTCTGGCAGAAGCATCAAAGTCCAGAATTGCCTTCATCTTTTCTTAGAGAAACAGCAGGTGTAGTCGTGGGGTTTAAAGTCCGTTCACCTCTTTTTGAAACAGATCAAGTAGGAGCTGATTATCAGGAGGGGTCTGAACATCATCTTTCCTTCCTTCATTCCTTTTGTTATGAGGGGAGGAGCAATTCTGCATAATAGCGACTCCAAAGTAAAGAGTGGGGTAATTAGCTCTGTGTGCCTGTTAGTTCCTGAATGTAGTTCCTGAGTTGGGGGTAGCAGCACAAAATAACTTTGAAAAGCAGAATGGAAGACAGCTTCTGGCCTCTTCGGCAACCTGGAAGAGATGAGGCAAACTAATTGTGTGCCAAAGGGGAGACTGAAACACTGGACTCTGGAAAAGGAACAATTATACTGACTTCATAGGAGAAGCATCCCTACTATGAAGCTTGGAAGCAAATGAGCAAAGAATACTCCTGGAGCAGGAGAGATCTGCGCAATGTAGTTGAGGGATAAGGCAGACTCCGGAGAGGTAGAAACCCTAAATTTGCTGGACGTTAGTGGATTAATAAATAAAAACACATTGACCTGCAGTCTAAATGACACATTCACACCACTCTCAATCCAGAGCGTATCCCAAAAAGGCCGAGGCAGCTTTGTTTCTTTGTTGTTCACTTTGTTGTAGCTGATTGCTGTGCTTGTACCTGGTGCCCATACAACTGTACCTGTAATCATTTTGCCACTTTAATCTGCCACCTTAGTCTGCATAATCTGCAGCCAGGCTCTTAGTCCAGGAATTTGGCCAGCTGCCTCTTGTTGTATGGTTTGTCATTTTCCGATTCCTGCATATTTTCCTCCCTGACTCAGCCACCAGCCCCCTTCCTCTGTCTCCCCTGCCCTTAATTTCCACTCCCCAGGGCTAAATCCTGCAAGAATTACTCTTCATCTTATCAGCTTTAACAGCCTTCCCTCCAACTTCCCCCCTCTCTCTTTAGGGCAGATTGCATTTGCTTTAGTTGCCTTTTATTATTTTTAGGCTGTCCTGAAGTTACTTTTTAAGCTAAATGGCTCTTGCACATTCAGCAACAATAGGGCAAGGGCTTGGGGAGGAGAGCTGATGGGTAGATACATTTCACTGGCAGAAAGGATGAAAGAGATCAGAGGTGTCTGTCTTTCTGCTACACTGAGGTGCTCTTTTCTGAAAGGATGCTTTTTAAAAGAATATGGGCAGGCCAGCTGCCATAACAGTCAAATGAGGGCAGGCATGTAATGAATTCACAGAATGGACTATGCTGTTAGAATATAGCCTTGGGTTTGCTTTGCTTACTCAAGTTAGAAAAACAGTGTGTGGTTGGAGCACTTTATAGTCTAGTTTCTGACTTGTTCCTTCCCAAGGCTTTACATAAGTAACAGTTGTTAAACCAGATTTTATTTCATATCAGAAGCATTGCATAAATTAGTATAAAACTGATAAAAATAGAAGGAGCACAAGCAGCTAAATATCTTTTGATCAAAAACAGGCAACAGCGTCTGCATTGTTTGTAGCCTCCAACAATTCTTCCTTTGTACATGATGCAGGGCATAGTGTACACATACAGGTGTGGAGTTGTCTGTTCTGCTCCACAGTCACATAAGGTGGAGGATTCTTCTAGTTAGTGCCATTTTGCCAGGTTGGCTTTTGATCTGCCCACTCCACTTCTGAGTCTGTCCAGGGACTTCCAGGTTGCCCTTTCTTGGTTTGCCCCTGGAGGAAGACCCATGTGGAAGGCCATCCAATTGGGATTTCCTGGTTTGCTGCCCAGAGGGATACACTTGCTGTTTCTGGGGAGACATTAGGAAGAGTGGTGGTTCTCATGAAGCTTTTCCTTGATTCGAGTCTACTGGGAGGAGGCTGATAGCCTTGCAGTGGATGGCTTTCACAGTGTTCAACATTATTTCTCTCACAGTTAGGCACAACTTCCCATCGCACATCTTGGGGGGGGGGGCAATGCCAGCTAGCTTGTAGAATTTATCAACAGGTTAAACCAATCAAAATACATTATTTTTAAAATGCCCTGTTAAACTACAATTATTACTTTATAAAGTCTTAGCCTGAATGAGAATCCTGTGTAGTATTTCAAGAATGGAGAAGAGCTAAAAGTCTTATGAAACTGAACATTATTCTGTCTCAAAAAGATAGAATGAGCAAAGCAAAAGTGTCTGGCCTAGTCAGAAGTCGGTGAAGTGATGGGCAATGTCTATGCCATAAACCATATGGAATGAGAACATAGTTTAGTGATAAAAACTGAAGACAATTGTGCAAACTTGTTTTAAGTCTGAGTAATGTGTGCCTCTTACACATGTATAAACTTGTACTATAGAGGTGGCAGGAAAATATTTCCTACAGTTATCTTCACTTTCAGCAAGGCTCGCCAGCTTCATCCCAGGAGGAGTTGGGAGGATTGTACTCTATCTTTGCTGAATGCTGCTTAGCACTCAAATTAAGATTGCCTTTTATTATCTGCTAAGATTCCTAGTGTATCCCCAGAGCAACTCAATTAATATTTAGCAAAGAGTGCCTTGGCAAAATTCAGTTCTATCCGTTCAGCTTCCATTATGTCCTTAGAACTTAGATCCAGATGAATCTTGTGCCTTGTCTTGTTGTGCATGTTCTGGAGTTCAGGAAGGAGGCAGCTGTAGGAAGTAATCCCTTCCCCATTTCACAGCAGTCAGATTCATTTTATAATAAGGATGCTCTAAGATGTACCAGCAGTAGAAACATGACATGAAGGACACTGACACAATGGCTTTTAGAGTTGGAATGATGTATTATGCTGCCAGGCTCAATGGCAACATGGCACGGAATTAAGATTTATCTCTGGTTGCTTTCCCTCTTTCTGAGTACTATGGGACCAACTATTCAAACCCAAGTGCATGTTAAATCTCAATATAACACTGGAATATTGTATCACTTTCTAATTAGCTTAGCTAAGTAGCAAAGACACCAAGTGACACTGATAGTGAAATGCAAATATGCATATTGGGACACTGGCAAGAGACCCTGATGCGCATCAGTCCCACTGTGGATTGGTCACTGTAAGGACTCAGCCTGTTGGCTAGGCCAAAGCCTGTGAGGTTGGCCTATGTAAACAGTTTGGCATCCCTGTTGAGAGGGAGTTTCCACAGGGCAGCCATTATGGGAAGGAATTGTTAGAGAAGGGGGAGTGGTTTGGAACTCCTCTGGTTGGAAACAGTATGGCGCTGGGGATTGGGTAGTGAGCTGAGGGGAGGAGCCGAACTGGTTAGGAGGGAAAATGTTGTCTGAGAGTCAGTCAGTTAGGGTTTGGCTTTTGACAGAATCTCTGTGGGAGAGAGAGTGAGTGAGTTTCAGAGACAGGAGAGAGACTCTTAGCTAGCCTTCTGCTTTAGGGGAAGATTAGTGTGTTCAGAGAGGAATTCTCTGGGACCAGTAATCGAGTGGAATAGCTCAGGTTAAGGGCTGCTAGACTGGTCAAAAGGATTATTCAGGGACTAACTGAGAAGTTAGTGTTTGTTCTCACAACTTATTGGTGTGAGGGAAAGGACAGAGCCAATTTGAGAAATAACTATTCTGTGCCTGAAGTTCAAGGAACCTATTTAAAGAAACATCTAATATTTTAGTACCTTGTTTATAGTAACCATTAAGAATCCTGCTTTTGAAAGTAACCATTAGGCTTCTGTACCTTTTTAAAGAAACCAGTTGAAACAATAAATATTTTCTCTGTTCAATTTAAAACACAAGCCTTCTATTGTGCCATCTTTCATGTGAAGCCGCTGCCTGGTGTCAGCTTTTTAAAAGCCATTTGTGTTACCTCAGCACCCATCACGCTGAGGGTAGCCATTGAGCCATAAGGGGGTTGGTTGTCAGTAATTATATAATCTATAATAAATCCTTGGGTTTTACCCAAGGTTGGTGGCAGCGTTACCTTAACAACAAGTGGTCAAGGGCCAAGTCATGACAGTCACTGTGCCTGTTCTGCTATGTTGTAAGGTAATAGCAGTCCTGTAAGGGATACACACCTTATGAAACTGTCCAGTTCGTATTTCTGCATATTTAAGTCCACTTATGCAGGCATAACTTACATACAGGATACTGGCCTATATTTTTAACAACAAGACACCAGATTATGTATTAGATTGTATGTGTGTGTATTAGATTTGACATATATACACTGCCCTAGAAGTCCAATGCAGGACTGATGGCCCACGCTGTTCAGTATTACTTCAACAACCTTAAATTCCCTTTTCAAAGTGAAGAGGCCCTTCTCCTTAGCCCTGCAACTGCAGGTCATGTCCCCTTTCTTCTTAACTAACTAGGAAATATAACCCACTGGTTATTTGCGTTCCTTGGAAGCAGCATTCTTATATCAAAAACTTGGAAAGACTAATGCGGTCTCATAGTTGAGAGGCCTAGCTGTTGTTTCAAGGTAAGTTCAGGAAAGCAAGAGGCACTAGGGATCTTACTGCAAATATAGGCTGGACAATGGAGTCCACCAAAGAAATCAAAATAAATTTTGACATGCACTTAAGACAAAAGACTACTATGTGAACTGAATGTAAAGAAACAGAATAGTTTCCAGTTGGCAAAGGGATCAGGTAAGGCTATGTTTTATCACTGAGTACAAGAGATACAGAGATCCTGTGAACCTGCAAGTACAGTTATCCCACTGTTTCCACAGAATGTGTGTACACAGATTTAACCATCTATGAATTGATAGTATTACAAAATAAATTCATAAAAGCCAATGTTGATTTTGCCATTTTACATAAGAGACACAATTTTACAACAACTTTATACATAATGGGACTTGAGCATCCATGGATTTTGGGGTTCACAGGGAGTCCTGGAACCAAACCCAGCAGATCCCAAGGGCTCACACTAGCTGTACACTGGCCTTCCTTCGCTAAGTAAAAAAGATGTTACACAACTGTGAGAGGTAAAGAAAAAGGGACCAAATACTCAAGAGGCTAAGCTGTTCTTCAGTGAAGGAAAATCATCCAGTTTAGCGATTTATAGACTCAAAAAGGCTACTAAGCAGACGTGTAAAGGTGTGTAGAATTATATGTGGTGTCCATATAATGGATGGGGAATATACTTCATAATCTTGAAGTCTGAGGTTATCCAAAGAGGCGAAATGGTGAGAAGTTCAGGGCAGACAAAAGGAAGCACTTATTACATGGCATGTCATCCAGCTATTTAAGTTATGAATCAGGCTTATATCTGGTGGATTTTTTTATCTTCTTCACCAACCAATGGGAAACCATTTTAGCAGTGTTTAGTGTTTAGTGGGAGGCAAGTGTCATATTTCAGCACAACAGTTGACACTTGCATTTCCGTTACCTTGTTAAACCCCTGACTCTCACTTTATGGGCCGATTTAGCACGTACCTGTCATTTACACTTGGAAGTAGTGTGATTTCTTTTAGTTGCTCCATAGAAATATTTATTTCCTGTTCATATCGCACATCTATATTTTCCTGTAACCCTTCTCTTTTTGTTTCATTTCCTCCAAGCTGTGGGCGTGCAAATTAAGCGGGAATTACTCCAACGCAAGTTGTGGATGACTGCACAGCAGGTAAAAAAGCTGATATTTATGCTGAGGCACTGTATAAAACAGAGGGGCCGATTTCCCTTGGCTAGTCTCACGAAGTGTATGTTGATATAGTTTGGGACAGATGTCTTTTTCTTTGCCACATTCCCACAAGAGTCTTTGTGAAATACGTATTAAACAGATTTGTGCACTAGATTAGTTTTTAAATTACACATTTTGCTAATCCTTTGACAACTTTAATGCTGTATCAGCTGCCAGTTTGTTCTGAGAATATCATGTTAACTGTCACAAGCTCGGTGTGGCATTAAATCCACTGGAGCTGACGCATTTAATTGTGGAATTATGCCTGTACCAGTTAAGGCACCCAAAATCCTCTTCCTTTTCAGGCAGGGTGTGTCTACCTGTTCCCTTCTACCACCCTGATTGCACGGTGCTACATTACTCTTCTTTTGCTTAATTTAGATAGCTAGTCTTTCTCCCCCATATAATTTTCATTAGGCTTAATTCAAAAGATTTGCACTGACACAATCCAGTATTATTGTAGTGCATTTTGGAGTGTGTTTGTACCGGTGATTGCTCAATTTGGAATTTACTTTTCCTTGTTTACATTTAAGATACTGAAGCCCATTTAAATTCAAGACCAAGAAAAAGTGCTTGACTACGTAGATGCAGCTGTCAGGATTCTAGTGCGCTGCATTGTAAACAAGCCTTGAATATCATAGCCTGACACTAAACTTCATATTGAAGGACAGCCTAGATGTGGTGTTTTATTTTTGGATACATTCAAAGTGTTGTTAGATAGCTTTCAAAAAGGCCATGAGTGAGCCAATTACACATAGTGGCAAGGATTGAGAGGGGATTTGCCCTTCTCCTTTCCCACAGCATCCAAGTGAAAATCCTATTACTTAAACCTTCTGTCTGTCCTGGAAGAAAACTACAACTAGGATCAATGACAGCTTCACACACACACATTTACACCAAATAGAATTAATAGTATCTTGGTGTGGATGGAAAATGATCCTGACATGGTTGAAATCTTTTCCTATGCATTGTGGTCCTGATGCTGAGCAGCATACATGCACACACATACCAACACCATGTTTGATTTCAAATTTAGATAAATTTCATATATTCAGACAGTTACAGAACAACCCCATATATCACTAAATTAAGTTTTCTGGAGTTTAGCTATAACTGTTCTTAGGTTTGGGTGGGACAGTAACTGTAACCAAAAGTTCCAGGCTCAGCCATCACCCCGTGCATTGCCCGACCAATCAGCTGTCAGATTTAGCATGAGTAGCCTTATAGAGAAAAACTCTAGCCCCTATGACTCCCAGTGTGATTGCATAGCTCATAAAGAAAAACACATGAGACTATAGCTTTAAGTAGAAGTACAAACGTCCAAAGTGTATTGACAGCATACAGCATAAGAAAAATACAAAACAGATGAATGGCTTTCTCAGCAACATAAACAGTTTCTTCATTCAGAGATAAGAAGGCAAAAACAAAATTCAGTCTCTCTTACACAGTCCATAGAGTGACCTTGTTTCCATAATCTTTCTCTTCTCCTCCGGCAACAAACTGAAAGTAAATTTCGACTCATACCGAGTCACACGTGGAGCACAGAACACAATCTTCAACGTTCCATCACGCTCAAGAATGCAAGCACACAGCAACTTACTTTATACACAAACTTTCAATTATCTCATTAATTAGTGAAGTCAGCTGCAGTAGAAACAGCCCTAATCCTTAACAAAACTTAGGAAAAAGTATAACATAAACTCATAGTAGCAACATCAGCTTCATGCATCTTATTTTACAATTGACACACACACACACACACACAATGATTCCTTGTGAGACACATAAATGAATTTCATTCTTATTTATTTACTTATTTATTTACTGCATTTATATACCGCTCCCCCCCCCCCCCCGGAGGAGACTCAAAGCTGTTTCCAACATAATAATGGCAAAAATTCAATGCCATATATACATGTGAAAACCAAGACATATCACTAGACAATAATATATAGCTATACATTAAAAACCTAAGCATCTTAAGCATAAAACATAGAATAACATTTGAACCTAAACATAAAATTAAAACATCGCTCTGAGTCCGTCTGTCCGTCCCCCCCGGGGGTTGAGAAGGGTGGAGTAAAAATGATGTAAATAATAAATACAATAAAATTTATATTAAAACCTATCTGTTAAACAACACAATTTAAAAATAGTTATCAAAATCACGCCATCCAAAATCAAATCTGTAGTCGTTCCATTGGTCGGTCTGAGTTGGATCGCATTTCCAAGATATCTCATTATATATATGCGGGTATTTCAAAATCCAAAAAAATCCTAAATGTGGAACCCTTCTGACCCAAAAGACTTCAGACAAATCTTCTCAGACAGCAGGTGGAAAGTCAAGGTACAACATGGTGTGAACATAGAGGGAGGCAGGCATGTAGCCAGGGGGGGCCTAAGGGGGCTTTAGCCCCCCCCCCCGAAATTCTCAGGGTGGTCCGCGAGAAGGCCTTACTGGTACATTATTTAAACTGTTATTCATATCATGATCTGATCACCCTGCTCATTACATCCCACATTAATGGGGTTATTGGGATAACAATACAAAAGATTTGCTAGGGTAGACCCTCTTCCACCCAGTCTCAGCCCCCGCCGAACCAAACTCAGCCCCCCGAATCAACAGCCTGGCTACGGCCCTGGAGGGAGGATATTGCGTTGCTCAGCATCAGCCCTGTCACTTTCCTATATAGAAGGAGGAGTAGATAAACAGGTTATGGATAAATAGTTCATCTAATGCAGACATGGGCAAACTTCAGCCCTTCAGGTGTTTTGGACTTCAACTCCCACCATTCCTAACAGCCTCGGGCCCCTTCCTTTTCCCCCTCAGCCGCTTAAGCAGAAAGGGCCTGAGACTTTAGGAATTGTATGAGTTGAAGTCCAAAACACCTGGAGGGCCGAAGTTTGCCTATGCCTGATCTAATAGGAGAATATACTAGCTGTGTATCACTCTTGAAAACCACAGTTTAGGTATTTATCTTTATGAGCTATCAAATATGAGTGTACATACATACATATACTTATAGACTGTATAACATTTTATTGTGGGTGATGGTTAAAAGGTGTTTTGTTCATGTTTCAGTCCTTCTATTGAATCTTTGTGGTTCATGTGTAAGAGACATGAATGTTCCTGTGCTCACTTGCACTCAGTAGTGATTCAATAAGGAGTGACTAATACACATGTTTCTCTCCCCTCCCCCATTTCTCTTTTATGCGCTCTGTATGCTGATGCATCTTCACTTTATCATCTTCCAGCCCAATGATACTGATGTAAGTAAAGAGCTCTCAAAGTACAAGAGATTTCCCAAATGCCCTTTCTTGTGTGCTTTGATAATCATATGTCATTTGTGTCAGATGTTAAGTCAAACACATTTCTACGTATAAGTAAATACAGACTGGAAAGCAGAACAATTATCTGAAGACATGAAAAGTTGTGAGCCCAAGAAAGTGTGTTGGATCTAAACTTAAAGCTGTGTAATTGTTTTCCTTTACACTTCTCATGCCAGCCCTCGCTACTACACCATGCAACACAATTGTGGGTTTTTGTTAAATGGAGCATGCGGACTGTGGAAACCTGAAAATCAAATGGAAGCCTGTCCTTTGAGTATAGGTCTGCAGGGAAGGAGTTGTGGCATAATATAAAAGAAACCACGTGTAGTTCACCTTCGATCAGACCACACACTGCCTTGCCAGAGAAAGGAAATATGCCACACAGGTTGATCAATAAAAAAACAAGCAGTTTTTTCTTCGTAATTCAGAACAACATATTTAGAATCATGTGATCAGTTACATCGACTCAGTGTCATTTTTGAGAGATTTAAAATGGTCTTTCTTTATCCATGTCGATAATTTTCCTCCAGCCGCTCATGAAGCAAGAGTACACTCCAAACTCTGTCCCTCTCTGCTTCTCTCCTTTAGCACCTACCCAGTCTGAAAAATGTAACAGCATCCAAAAGTCCCAGGCTCAGCCATCTCCACGGGTGGTAGCCTAACCAATCGGCTTCATGCATCTTATTTTACAGTTGACCCACACATACACACTAACTGATTTCTTACATGCTCCAACAGGAGTTGCATCATCTTGGTTTCAGGGGATTGTCCCATTTTCGCATACCACAGTCTGCCTTGATCCTCTATGTAGGTCTCTCCCTTTTTCTCTTCCCTCCATATTTTCATTTTAGGGGGGGGGGGGTTCTTTCCTTTATTTCCCATTTGATAGACCAGAGGGGCTGCCATGAGAAGAAGGGGAAAAGTGGTTTGCTTTCACCAGTTCAGATGTATGTGCCAGTGCCTAAATCTGAATCCAGACTGATGTTTTAAGTAATGGGGAAAATGTAAAATTCAGAAATGGATCCAAACTTAAGTTGTTGCATAGAAATAAATGGTAAGCTACCAATCCCTAGAGGGAATGTACATCTGAGCTCACATTCCTATTTCATCATGTCTTACTGCTAACTAGCCTTGCAAATACATTTACAAGAGTGATTTGTGGCACATTAACTGCTTGAATGGAAGAGAAAAAAGAGTATCTTTCAACAGCAAAAAAATGCATCTGCCTATTCTCTGGAAGCATCATTTGTTTTCTTTTGGCAGTTAGGCTTGTGCCTATTCACAGGCATTCTTTTAGAACAAAAGAAAACATCAAAACACAACAGAGGGTGCATCTATATTGTAGACTTAATGCAATTTGACCCCAGTTATAGCTCAATTCTATGGAATCCTGGGAGGTGTAGTTTGGTGAGGGACCAGCACTCTTTGGCGGATAAGACCTTGTAAAACTACAGCTCCCATAATTCCATAGCATTTAGCCATGGCAGTAAAAGTACAGTATATGTCTATATCATTGTAAACCATTCTATATAATTAATAATAATAATAATAATATCATGGCAATTAAAGTTGTGTCAAACTGCATTCATTCTGCAGTGTAGATGCACCACACAGGGCCTTTCTTGTCTTCCAAAAGAACGTCATCTAACTTGCACTGAATCACTAAGGCTGAAATTATCTGGACAAGAGCTTCTAAGTCTTCTGTGTGTGTTTAGACAAAATGTCCATATGGTCCCGCAAACTTCTTCCCAATGTCTGTGAGAATCCAATACCATCTCTTTTTGAATCTTAGATTCGATATTGAAGACTAGAAGGCAAAAAATCTTGTTTTGTATTCCTGGATTTTAGGACTAGGGCGTCACTTTTTTTAAAGAAGGTATTTGTCTGTTTCCCTAATCTTTACTCCTTTTGGCATGTACCAGCAGAGGTTTAGGTGCAACTAATCATAAAGAAACACAGCTTGGCTGAGGGAAACAACCTTTATACAGAGGTAATTTTGTCCATATAATACATACTCCGTGTAGTACGAAGCCGCAACACAAAAGGCATTTTTATTAAAATGCACAGATGGGCACAGGAACAGTAAACAGGCTACTGGGAATCTGATTATCACAATCAGATCTTGTCTCCAGGAGACATTTGCATTCCTATTTGACAGGATGGTGCAGTTTAATCAAAAGAACAGGACATAGTAAGTGCTGATTTGAATCTCCATCTAAAATAAGCTATGTGGATTCCAGAACTTCTTGGTCTAATATACAATATCAGGACAATAAGCAAGTAGACAACAAAAATGACAGCTTGGCCTACGCAATGCAAATCAAGGTAATGCCTATGTGAAATGAAAGGCTAGCACAGTATCTCTGCCATAGGAAGCAAATACCAGGCTAGAGGAAGAAATAGTCTCCTAAGAATACAGGTGATGCATGCCATATGCCAGCAAATATGAAAAACACAAGAATGGTCATCACATTGGACAATATCAGTTTATATCCCCATACCAAAAAGGGAAACACTAAAGAATGCTCAAACTTTCAGACAATGGCACCTATTTCACATACCAGTAAGTTAATGTTCAAGATCCTGCAAGGTAGACTCCAGCAATACATGGAGACAGAGTTCCCAGATATACAGCTGGGTTTAGAAAAGGCAGAGGACCAAGAGACGAAATTCCCAATATCTTCTGGATAATGGAAAAAGGCAAGGAGTTTCAGAAAAAAACCCATCTATTTCTGTTTTATTGACTATTCTAAAGCCTTTGATCGTGTGGATCATAATTAATTGTGGCAAGTTCTTGGAGGTATGGGAATACCAAGTCACCTTGTCTGTCTCCAGAGGAATCTGTATAATGACCAAGTAGCAACAGTAAGAACTGACCACAAAACAGACTGGTTTAAGACTGGGAAAAGAGTAAGGCAGGGCTGTATACTCTCACCCTACCTGTTCAACTTGTATGCCGAACACATCATACGACGTGCAGGGCTTGATGAATCCAAAGCTGGAGTTAAAATTGCTGGATGAAACATTAATAACCTTAGATATGCAGATGATACCACTTTGATGGCTGAAAGCGAGGAGGAGCTGAGGAGCCTTCTAATCAAGGGGAAAGAAGAAAGTGCAAAAGTGGGTTGCAGTTAAACATTAAAAAAACAAGATTATGGCAACCAGACTGATTGATAACAGGCAAATAGAGGGAGAAAAGGTGGAGGCAGTGACAGACTTCGTATTTCTAGATGCAAAGATGACTGCAGACACAGACTGTAGCCAGGAAATCAGAAGACGTTTACTTCTTGGGAGGAGAGCAAAGACCAATCTCGATAAAATAGTGAAGAGTAGAGACATCACACTGGCAACAAAGGTCCATATAGTTAAAGCAAAGGAATTCCCCATAACAACCTATGGATGTGAGAGCTGGACCATAAGGAAGGCTGAGCGAAGGAAGATAGATGCTTTTAAACTGTGGTGTTGGAGGAAAATTCTGAGCATGCCTTGGACCATGAGAAGATCCAACCAGTCCATACTCCAGGAAGTAATGCCTGACTGCTCACTGGAGGGAAGGATATTAGAGGCAAAGATCAAGTACTTTGGCCATATAATGAGAAGACAGGAAAGTTTTGAGAAGACAATGATGCTGGGGAAAATGGAAGGAAAAAGGAAGAGGGTTAGGGCAAGATGGGTGGATGGTATCCTTGAAGTGACTGGCTTGACTTTGAAGGAGCTTGGAGTGGCAATGGCTAACAGGGAGCTCCGGTGTGGGCCGGTCCATGAGGTCACGAAGTAGTATACTAGACTGGAATAGAATACTAGAATACTAGACTGGAGCTTGTTCCTCCTTGGTTCCATTTTTGGAGACTCTTTAATATTCCTGATTTTTGATGACTGGTAGTTAAATTTTAACTCATTTCCTTGTTGTCTTCCTTCAGTTAACAATTATGAAGTTTTATATTATAATGAACTACTAATAAAATATTTAAAAACTGTATTTATTTATTTTATTTTATTTGTCACGTTTCTATACCGCCCCTCTCAGCCCGAGGCGACTCGGGACGGTTTACACAAAGCAGTCTCTGCCTTCAATACAACACAAGCAAACAACCCCCCAAAAATAACCATATAACAACAAATTAACAATTAAAAACATACAATTGCAGTCTCAGCGTCATGTTGAAATCAGTTTCCGTCACTTTTGCCCTACCCAAAGAGGGGGGGGGGGCATAAGCTCCATTGCGACTCAGCCACCCACTTTTTTGTGTATCTTTGCAACGTGAAAAGAAAGAACAAGCCTGTCTTTTCTGTCTCGGTTGCTGTAAGTCATCTGTATACCTTCCCACTTGCTGGTTTGATTGACAGGAATCAGTAGAGGACCAATGGTGATATTTTTATCAATATATTCTTCCAAGCGTTTGAGTCAACCTTATATGCTGTGCTTACATTTTATTTTCGAAAAACAACATGGCTGATCTGCTTTAAAATGCTTTCTTACTGTTCTTCCTTTTGACCTGAGAAAAGGACAGGATTTTAATCATTCTTTTTCATTCTGAAACAAATATTACTATTGCTCTAGTTTTTGCATAGTAAAGTAACACAAAGATAATTATGAAACACACAAGCGCTGGTAAGATTTTTCTTACCATTTAACCCTTCATACACTATTCAATTCATTGTTTTGGCATATGTCAACATTGGTTTATTGTAAAGCTCCAGCTGAAGCAAATAGGCAGCGCCAGAGGCCATTGTACACTATTCATGTATAATTTGTCACAATGTTACCAGAAAACTAAAAGAAGCCAACAGTGCCGCTGCTCCCTCCACTTTTGCTAATGCTAAGCACTGGTTTTGCCATGCTTTCGTTCCTGGAAAATTTATTTGATGCACTGAATATCCCTCAGTCCTTATTCACTAACCTGAGTTACATCGATAGCAGATCTACTTCATAATACGTGTAGAAATGCTTAGTGTTGTTCAGGTAAAGGCAGTTTAAAATGATAACAGTATTTATTTTCTCTTCTCTTCCAGTGTAGTGGTGTGGAGGGTCTCTGTCCCATGAACTGTCAAGATGATGTAAGTTGCTAGGATTTTAATATTTTTTCAGATAAGTATTCCTATATGTTTTGGATCTGGCAGTGAATGTTTGCCATCTTTTGTTGTAATCTGCCCTGTGTGGGAGAGAGGGCGGAATATAAATAAAGTATTATTATTATTTCAGTAGTCAAGAGCTATAATGTACAGTGTTCCCTCACTTATTATAGGTGTTACGTTCCAGGACCACCCGCAATAAATGAAAATCTGTGAAGTAGGGATGCTATACATTATATGTATTGCCTCAGCGCGCATGAGGCATAAGACCGTCCCCTTCTAGTAGTGGCTCTGCCCTCCCCCCCTCCCCCTCCCTCTCACTCAATCCCTTCGTCAGGGCCGGTTCGTCCATTAGGCGGACTACGCAGGTGCGTAGGGCGACATCACCTGGGAGGGGCGTCGCCACCTGGGAGGGGTGTCGCCACGCCAGCTCCGCCCCGCCGGCCGTGCTGCCCCGCCCCACTGTTGCGCCGCTGTGCCAGCCGGGCCTTTATTAGGTGGCCCTGCCGCCCAGGGCACTCCGGCTGCGCCTCCGTATGCGCGGACACGCGGCTCCGCACATGCGTACTGGCTCCAGAGCGCACCTCCCGCTTTGGAGTCAGTGCGCGTGTGCGCAGTTTCACGCATGCGCACTGGGCTCCAAAGCGGGAGGTGCACTCTGGAGTCAGTGCGCGTGCGCACAGATTGGCGCATGCGCACTGGGCTCCTCTCGGGAGCAACTGGGGGGGGTGCCAAATTTTTTTTCGAGTACCCCCCGGGAATAGGTAGGTCTGCCCCTGCCCTTCGCCTTTTCTTTCCTCTCCTCTTCCCCCCACACTTCCTGCACACCACACTTCCAGCTGGCTCCTCCTCCCATGCCTGGCTCCCCCTCCCCTCCTCCTTCCCCGCTCGCGTGAGCCTGTTTCGCCTTCCAGTGGCTGCTCTGGGAAACATGGCATCCGAGGAGGTGATTTTAACTAACCAAGACCACAGGTAACGGGTATACAGTGTTCCCTCGCTACTTGTATATTTTTAAATCCTATTTTTTGAAAAACCGCAAAACAGCGAGTCCACAAAAAACGAACCGTGAAGTAGCAAGGGAGCAATGTATATATATTTTTCATTTGCTTACATCAGACACAATAAAACTTTTAGAGGTAAGTAGCCGGGTGAATTGCAAGTCCTTCTATGTCTCCTTTGCCTGTGGCCAAATTAGATGTGTGGAGCAGACATCCATATGCCTGCCTCTTTCACTGGTAAACTAGGAGAAACTACTCTTTAAATGTAAAGGAGTGCTTGGGGAAGGAAAGTGAAACCTATTGTGCTCTGTTGCTTCGAGCAGTGTTCTTCCGCTTCATCTTTGATACTGGAAGTGAGCTGGACTGGGAGAAAATAGCTTTGAGCTCAGAGAACCAAAAGACGGGAAGGGGCAATCATATTCTTTTGATGTAAATAATAGACCTCACCATCCATCCATTCACCCTTGATATATGAATGAGAATTACCGTAGATTGTCTGTATTCCTTTTTCTAAATTTCTGTTTCAAGTGTCAAAGAAGCTTGCAGACTAAATCAGGAATGCCTTCATTTTGATTTAACTTTCAACTCTAAGATTCCAAGGAAAAGGCAGGGGTCATCCTGTTATCCTCTCAACAGTTCTGTTAAGCTGTTTAGGAAGACTTTTTACCAGGAGGTACAGGCAAGGCTGTAGCCAGAAAAAAAATTTGGGAAGGGGTTTGAAACTTTTTTTTTAGCAAATCATGAAGCGTAGTTCAATATCACAAAATAAATTAAATAAAGTACCAAGGGCAGAAACTGCCTGAATTATAGGGTAAATATCTGGGGAAAGGCATAGCAATGGGAACCCTACTATCTGGAAAAGGGGAGGGAGTAAGGAGGGAAAGGCCTAATTCCCCGTTAGGAAACCACCTCCTACCTCACGCTGAAGCAAAGAGCACAGCAGGGAGGCAGAGCAGCCTTAAATAGCCTGCAGCTCCACCCCTGTCAACTGTCCCCACCAAGTTTAGTCTCCTTTATGAGGACCTTCAAACGCCCCCCCCCCCCCCAATGCCTTAGGTTTTCCTGCCAATTATATTTTATTGGCTATATTGGCTATTGCTGTTATTAATGACAGCATAAATAAATTGTCAAAATTTGCTTGAAATAGTGCTTGCAGTTCTGGAGGGATTCGCTACTTCGCGGTTCGCTTATTGTGGATTTCAAACAAAAAAAATTTAAAATATATATCATGGTATTTCCTCTGTTTTGTGGGGTTTTGTGTGATGAAATGATGGAATGATGTTATGGCTGATGATATTGTTTTTTCGTTATATAGTTTTTATTGAAGTTTTCAACATTTACATTGTGGGAAGGTACGGTGGTTGGGAAGGTGAGACGGGGGAGGATTGGGAAGGGGAGGAGGGGAGTGCCCATACAAGGGAGTGGAATCCACGGCGGGGATGGATTGGGGGAGGGGAAAAAGAAAGGAACTTCCCGAGACGCTTCCCATGGCGGGGTTTGCGTTTAGTCCAATATCATTGTTGTCTTTTTGCATCTTAATCTGTGGTGAGACTCCAACTTAAATGTCTTTTATGTCAATCCGTATGTCATGACCTTCTTTCCTTAGGTATTTTAGAAAGTCTGACCAATCTGTTCCTCCGTTCCTGTTTCTCATTTTTTGGTCCAGTAGGTCCATCTGGATCACATCCCATACTTTTAGAATCCATTCTTCTAGATTCGGAATGGATCTTTTCTTCCAGTGTCTTGCAAGTGTTATTCTTGCGCAGGCACTGAGGATGAACATCATCCTGTCCTGGTTGTGATTTAGGGTCTTATTAGTGGTTCCCAACAGGAAGTTCTGCGGTTCTAGAGCAAATTTGATTCTCATTATTTTTTGGATTTCGGCGTGAATATTTTTCCAGAATCTTTTCACTCGTTTACAGTGCCACCATTGATGTATAAAGGTTCCAATTTCCTTGCGACATTTCCAGCATCTGTTCGAGGAATTTTTGTCCCATTTTGCTATCTTTGCTGGGTACAAGTGCCAGCGGAACTGCATCTTCGCCCAGTTTTCATTTATCTCAGTTGTTGTTATGTACTTTAGTTTTTTGTGCCATATCTCCTCCCACTGTTGCGTGAGGATGGTGTGGCCTAGATCTTGTGCCCATTTGATGTGGCAGTCCTTGATCTCATCTTCCTCCGTATTCCATTTTAACAAAATTTTATATAGCAGACTGATATTCTTCTTTTTCTTCTTTATTATAGGTTCCCAAATTTCATCCTCTATGAATCCCGTCTTTCTGTCGATCTTATATCTTTCGTGTACCTGGTGGTATTGGAACCAAGTTAACTTCGGGTATTCTTTTCTTAGGTCTTCTAGGGCCTTGAGGTTCCAGCCATTGATCTTATCATGGCTTAATAGTTGCTTGTACGTCAACCAGTCACTGCCATCTGCTGATTCTCTCCTGTGGAGCGCCTCCATCGGTGAGATCCAGAGCGGGATTCCTCTGAATAACCTCACTTTGTGTTTCTCCCATGTTCTGATCAGTGCTGCCCTCACATAATGATGGGTGAAATTTTTTCCCGTTTTCCTTTTTTCATAGCACAGATATGCGTGCCACCCGGCACGCAAATCGTGCCCCTCCATAGCTGCGATTTGGGAATTCTGTGGTCGGGCCCACTCTTTTATTGCTGCCAAATTGCACGCCTCATAGTATACTCGCAAGTCTGGTAATCCCAGGCCTCCTCGTTTTTTCTCGTCAGACATCAGTCTCAGGCTAATTCTCGGTTTCTTATTGCTCCACACAAACTTTCTTATGTCTTTTTCCCATCTCTTGAAGAGATGGTCATTTCTAATGACCGGGACCGCTTGGAATACGAAGAGGAGTTTTGGCAATATTACCATTTTGATGGCCGCGATGCGGCCCAAAAGCGAGATATTCTTGTTGTTCCATTTTTTCAAATCTTTGGTAATGTCATTCCATAACGTTTCATAATTATTCTTTATCAATTGCGTGTTATTAGTTGTCAAGGTTATTCCCAAGTATCTTACTTTTTTCACAATCTGGATCCCGGTGGCAGCTTGTAATTGTAGTTTTTCTTTATCCTCCAAGTGCATTGTGAGTAGTTTTGTTTTTTCCTTGTTTAACTTAAAGCCTGCTCTCGCTCCGAAGTTTTCGATTTTATCCAGCCATTTACTAATGTTCTGTACGGGATTTTCAATCATACATACCACATCGTCCGCGTACACTCGCAATTTAAATTTCTGATTTAGAATCTGTGTTCCCCGGAGCTCATTATCTTGATTGATATCCCGTACTATTGTCTCCATGGCTAAGATGAACAGGAGCGGGGATAATGGACAACCCTGCCTTACTCCTCTGTTAATTGGTATCTTCCTCTCGCTCTCTTGTCCGTTAAGGACTAGGGTTGCCGATTGTTTTCTGTATAGTGCAGCAATTACATTTTGAAAGGTCGAGCCCATGTCTAATTCCTTCGCTAATAATTTGATAAAATTCCAATCTATTTTATCAAACGCTTTTTCCGCGTCGATAAAAAGCAGTGCGATCTTCTTCTCATTGTGCCGTTCGTAATACTCTATAACACCTATTAGCATCCTCGTGTTATCTTTTAGATGTCGCTCTGGCAAAAAACCCTTTTGTTCCGGTGCGACCCATTCACTGAGAAACACTTTCAGTCTGTCCGCCATAATTGATGTGAATAGTTTATAGTCAGTGTTAAGCAGCGCAATGGGCCTGTAGTTTTTTGGGTTTTCTTTGTCCGAATCCTCTTTATATATCAACGTAATGTTTGCTGTTTCCCATGTCTGCGGCACCTCTTTCTTTTCTCTGACCCCGTTAAAGATTTCAAGTAGTACTGGGGCAAGTTCCGCTTTAAACTTTTTATAGAATATGGCCGTGAAGCCGTCTGGGCCCGGGGATTTGTTGTTCTTCAATGCCTCTATGCCCTTGTCCACCTCGGCCAAGGTTATTGGGCTGTTTAATGCTTCTCTTTGTTTCTCAGAAATTTTTGTTAACTTTAGTTTACATATGTAGTCCATGATGGACTCCTTGGGTGTGTTTTCTTTCTTATATAGATCCTGGTAAAATGTGTTAAACACATTACTTATCTTGCTCTCTTCTGTGTACGTGGAGCCATTACTTTTGATTTTTGTGATCCAGTTTTGTGACCTCTTATCTTTTAATTTTTTGGACAGCCATTTGCCTATTTTGTTTGCATTCTGGAAGTAATTCAGTCTGATATACTTCATCTGTCTTTCTAGATCTTCTGTTTGGAGAAGTTGCAGTTGTTTCCTAAGTATATTAACTTCTTTCAGGGCTTTGTTGTTGTTTGGTTTCTTTTTCAAAATCTCTGGCTGATGATATTGTGATAATGTTTATTGTTTTAAGTAATGATGTATTTATTGCTTTAATGATTGCTGTTGTATTTAATTGTGATTTTATCATTGTAATTTGTTTGTAGCAGCATTGTACCGTTACTATATGTAAGCCGTCCTGAGTCCCCCTTCGGGTGTAGAGAAGTGATGGGATAGAAACACCAGAAATAAATAAATAAATACATTTAACCTGAAAAAATTCAGGGGTGGGGAGTTGAACCCCTAAACCCCCCTCCCCTTGGCCATAGCCCTGGTTACAGGGCACCTTACTAATACACATAGCTTAATATGTGCTCTGCAAATAATAAAACAAATCTTCCGCATGTGTTGTGTTTGTTGTGATATATGAGCCTAACACTGGCTTTTCCCTTCCTGGACAAGCCACAGAGAAGGAAGCCATGGCGGGGGGAGGGGAAGACAGAGCAGAGAGCTGGGTTCAGGTATCACAATAAACAAACCATGGATAGAAGATACAAGGTCTGTGTTTCCTGGTTCTGCCTTGGAGAGGCAACAATAGGGCAGTGTGCACAGCCATGGTTCTTCATCTCCCAAAAACCAAAATTCTAGAAACATTTGTCTCAGTGTGGCTTGGAAAGGCTCCAGGGTTATCTGGTGATCTGACAAGATATCTTAGCTCCTCTAGATCCTTTCTGAGCAAGGATTTGCTTGGCTAAAAAGCAACACACTCAAGGCAAGACGCCAGGAAGATAGATCTTTGAAGTGCCTCGTCAGACAATTAGGCAATTTGCAATGGCAGATAGCAAAAAACTCTGAGGCTTCAATGAGAACTGAAAGGACTTTTAACTTCCATTACAATTCCAGAATAGATTTAGGAAATGTAAAAAATTGTGGCATCCCATTCTTTCCAGATGTGAAATGAATATCAAGAGTGTTGTTACGCTTAATGAATTTTTGTGAAAGCATTTTGAAAGCCATAGCTGTGACTAATGATGGGGATAAACACGAGCAAGTGAATTTTGTTTACATATGCTTGTTAAATATTATCACCCTTGTACATTGGATAATATACTACTGTGTTTACTATGTTCCAAAGATGGCACAGTGCTTCAGACAAGGAGTGCGGGAGGAGGAACTGTTGCTGTTGCTGTTGTTGTTGTTGTTGGGGGAACTGCTTTCTGGGGGTGGGCACAGTCAGAAACAGCCGTGAGTTAGAACCAAAAGTGGATTTGATTTTTAACCCGCCACAACTTTGTTTTTCAGAAAAGCAAGCAGAGAAAGATCATCCCATGAATTCAGATTGTACCTTGCTGACAGAATAGAGAGTGTAATATTGTATTACCATAGTGACATAGGAGCATCTGTAATCATCTAACTAGTTTCAAGAAAGGTCTGAACAAAAGCATAAAACAGGATAGAGTCATATAGGAAAACCCAGGCAAATAAGGGAGCAAAATTTAACCCTTTGGGCTGGCCAAATGCCAAAAGACTAGCCAATACTGACCTCTGCAGAAACTGAAATTGTTTCCTCAATCTTGCTTCTCTCTAGAATCTGAACTGCTTCCTCATTGATAATAATGGATTCATACTTGTATCTAAAGTTCCCAAACAGGTAAGAATGAATTAATGTATGATCACAGTTTTCTATGACTGCTTGAAAAATAACAGAGTGGGAAGGAAAAAAAGGAGTAGATGAAAAGGGAAGGAACAAAGTGGAGAAATTTGCATTTTTTAGATTTCTGAAAGCTCTTTGGTGTTTTCCCAGAGGAGTAATGAATGTATGCCTCAGTCATATTTAGACTTTGTACAAACTACTGAAACAAATTGATTAATGGGGGAATGCATAATGGCATTCTGCTGTTCCTACAAGGTGTTCAGATTGGCTTATTTGAAACTTTATGAGTCTGGCTGCTGGTCTTTGGACCAACTGAAGTTTCCAAGCACTTTTCAAAGACAGCCCCATGTAGAGAACATTACAGTTCTCCTACAGGGATGTAACCAAGGCATGTACTGCTGTGGTCAGATTTGACTTCTCCAGGAACGTGCACAGTTGGCACAGTAGCTTTAATTGTGCAAAAACACTCCTGGTCACAGCCGATACCTGGACCTTCAGGTTCATAGCCAAATCCAGGAATACTCCCAAACTGTGAACCTGCATTTTCCTATTCCCAGGTCTGTCATATGACTGAGTGGGAGCACCTCTGTCTTGTATGGATTAAGCTTCAACTTGTTTGCCCTCGTCCACTCCATTACAGCTGCGAGGCACCGGTTTAGCACAGGAACCCCTTACTTGGAATTAGGTGAAAAAGAGTGATAGAGTTGAGTGTCATCATAGATGGCCACGCACTTCAAAACTCCAGATGATTTTTCCCAGTGGTTACATGTATATGTTGAACAACATGGGGGACAGCACAGAACCCTTCTGGGACCCCACAGGCCAATGGCAGATAAGGCCAACAGAAGTCCTCCAGCACCACCCTCTGAGAACATCCCTCCAGGAAGGAACTGGGCCACTGAAGAAGAGTACCTCCAAGCCTCATCCCAGAAGGATACCATGGTCGATGGTATTGAAAACCTCAGAAAGGTCCTGGAGAACCAACAGGGACACGCTGTCTAGTTCTCTGCGTAGGTCATCCACCAAGGTGACCAAAGCTGTCTCTGTTCCTACTGGGAGCTCCATTTCTCCATCCTGCAGCATTCCAAGACAAGAGTCAAATGCTACCCCAGGCCCACTGTCTTGGGGAACTTGAGGCCAACAGATTTAAAGTGAGAAATGTGGGGCATTCTGTCAATCCAATGGTAATATGATCCAGACATCCCCATCATCAATGAAAACACATTGGTTATCTATTGTCGTATAGCTACTGGCCTGTAGATCAAAGGGCTGCATCTGAATCTGAGATGACCTGGGGTTCTGCATGCCTTTCCCAGTGGGAATACTCCTTCCTGGGGAGGAACACATCTTCGGAGTGTCCCGAGGTAAAGTCTCCGAAATGGGGAGTGTATTGCTGGGGGATAGATCTATGGTACCAGAGAAGACTGTGGTTGTATTACAAGTTGCCAAGAAGATTTATCTCAAGACATCCAGTCTTTGGATGATTTCAGCCTGTTCTTAGAAAGTAGTGAAGGAGTTGATAATACTGCCTAAATCTGAGAGACAATGTGAATAAGTGTTTGAACCCATAATTTCCATGGTTAAACCTAACGAGAAGGCCGAGGATCTGATCCAGCAAAGTTCTTCTTGTAGTGTTAAAATAAAGTATTCTGATTTAAAATAGATAGTGAAATTAAATCAAAGCTGTGTTCTGCTCCTTGCTGAATAAACTCTTTGAAAGAGTGAGTGCTTTCTCCAGACTTCATGCGCATCCAAGTCAAAAGTGGACAAGTACAGTGGCTTTGGGCTTCGGTTCTGCAACAGAATTTTCAAGGAACCCCTAGACTGGTAAAATTGCCAGACAAAAATCAAAACCAAAAGTTGCTAGAAATCAATAATGTTAAAACAGTTTGGTGGCTGGAATGCATTTAAAAGTAAAATGCCCTTCCTGGCGATATTTAAGAAAAACAAACCATTGGTGAAATTAGAAAAAATCTGGAGAGTTCACGTGCCACAAAGAAAGCCAGGGGACTGAGCCTAGGTTAGGGTTGCACTTTGCCTGCCAGAGTCTAAATGTCTCTTTTTCTTGTGGCTCTGCCAATCTGGATTTTGACACGGGCATGGAATTAAAGAGTCATCAGGACATCAGTGGCTTGAGTCTTAGACCAGGACTTGGGAAATTAGGTTTCAATTATTCACTCAACCATGGAGACACACTACGTAACTTTGCGCAAGTTACATTTTCACAGTCTTGGAAGAAAACAAAGGCAAACCCCTTCTGAACAAATTTTGCCAAGAAAACCTTCTGATGATAGCATAGTCATAAACTGGAATAACAAAACAGAATAAAGCAGTATTTATGGATTTCAGCTGGAGCCCCAACTTGGAGAGCTATTTCCCTAGTTGCTGCCCACCTAATTTCAGAAGGCTTCCAATAAGTTAATAATAATAATAATAATACAAACATTGAAGAAAGTCAATAGTAGTAAACTGCTTAAAGTGCAAAAGTCAAAGAGTGAATACTGTAAAAACACAATGCTGAGCAGAAGAGAAAACTGGCAAAAGAAGGCTCTCCATGGCACGACACATGGACAGTTCCTGGGAAAAATTTACAAAGAAAAAACATGGATGTGGATCACAAATGGAACTCTGAAAAAGGAGACAGGGGGCCTGATGCTGGCAGCCCAAGAACAAGCCTTTAGAGGAAATGCCATCAAAGCCAGAATTGAAAAGTCAATGAAAGATCCCAAATGTAGACCATGCAAGGAAGCAGATGAAACAATAGATCATATCCTCAGCTGCTGCAAGAAGCTTGTGCAGATAGACTACAAGCAGAGACATAACACCATTGCTCATATGATTCATTGGAACTTATGCCACAAATACCACCTGCCTGCGACAAATCTATTTCAGAATCAGAAAGATATTTCTCCAATGACTGATTTTTGTGTTTTGAATGAGTTTGAATGAGTTTCTGAACAGTTTTCAGTAGTGGATCAATGTATAGTTAGTTACATTGCAATAACAGATTACATATTATGCTGAAATATGAATCATGCTAAATATACATGTAAGAAAGTGATCATGAATTGGAGATGATAGCAGTAATTTTCCAACGTTGGGAACTAGAAACTGGCAGAAATCTACACCCTGTTACCTATCCCATAGATCAAAACTCTCTGGGTGAAGTAACTTTAAAATAGAAAGAACAAAAGTTAGGTATGCAATTATTATTTCCAGCATTGGTATTCATATGAACTATTTCAAGTGTTCAGATACTTTGCATATTTTCTTTCTGTAGTCCTTACTACTCTCTTTTGAAGCTAACCATTATTATTATCATCGGCATACTGCAAATGGCAGACTGTGGCTTGCCTAATGCTTTTCTAAATTTGTGAATGTCTATTGTCTGTACCACCCAATACATTTGTGACAGACCTAAGATTTGGCTGTAATGTTTCCTAACTAATGTGGCACACTTCTCTATCACTCAGGATTAGCCAGGGTAATTCAAACAGAGAAGTTTTAGTACCAACAATGTTTATACACCTATCATTATTATCTCCCTCTGCATGCAGACTGGAAAATTTTTTGGAGAAGTGGATGGCTCTATTATGACTCAACTCATAAACATGGGAATGTTCAAACAGTAAGTGTCACCATCTTCTATGTGACGATCTCCTTTCAGAGGACCAGCTGATAGAAACAAATTGTCTTTTCCACAGTAAGACTCATATAACACTATAGAAAGAGGTAGGATGAAAACAGTGGTATGCAGCATATTGCCTCGGTTATTAAGGTTTGTTCATATTCAGCATCCACAGGAAGCCTCCCAATACAAGAAGCCTCCCAGTATTTGCTCACTTTGGCAAATATAAGGAGAGAACAGAAGTAACAATCGTCAGTGATGGCAGGAACTGAAGACAATTTTCCTGTGATCATAAGAATAGATACTGACTGCAGCTGTGATCACACTGTTCATGAGCCATGTGAGCAAATTCACCGTGTTACATGCAGTATTCCCCTACCTGTCTTCTGAAAATACATGTTGGAAGATGGCAGGGAAATAGCTACAGGCACATATCTTTTAAATACGGAAACTCTCAGAAGTGATGTTCCTAATCCTACCTTAGTTAAACAAAAGAGCCAGTGTTTTATTATTTATTTTCTCTGCTAGTCAAGTGGTTTTAGTCCCTTCGTACATTGCCAGAATAGAATTGGAGCCTAGAGCCAAATGGACAGATCTAATTGAACCTGCTTTTCCCTACCTATGGTTGGAAATGGGCTCATGTTCTCATGTTGTATAACATTGCTTCCCACATTCCCATGTTTCAAAGAAGCTTCTGTGTTGCTGATGTAGCATAAAGTGGCCATGTATATATGGCACAAATGGGTCTCAAAATTCACCCAGATATATCTGAAAGATTTCATATGAATCTGGCCAGAGAAAACATATATAACATTGCATTATTGATTGCTAGGAAAAGTTGTAAAGACGTTATTAGCTGATAGAAGGCTATATCTGGGCCTTATATGAATAAATTTAACAGCTGAGGATACTCAAGTGCATATAAATAAAAACATAAAATTGTATTACTATGGGTGGCATGCTGTGAAATCAGTGAGAAATATCTTCCTGAAACACAGCACAGTCAGTCAAATGTTATATAGAATGAAATCATGGTGTGAAACATCCATCAAGCATTGGCTGAACTAGATTTTAAGGATAAAGGACATTTGTCAGTTCTGTTTCTGCATTTCTGCAAAACATTTGAATATATTTCCTCCTGTGTTCAGATCAAAGTGCTATAAACTTAGTTGTGGAGCCAATCAGAGTAGATTGACACAGGCTAGAGACCCTTGTGGCTTTTCAGTATAGAGCAGTTTCCAATGTTCTACTCTTAGACTTGTTTGTCACTTTTGTCACTTGTATGTCTTTTTAGGGTGAAAATGTTCGATTACCAAGCTATGTGCAAAGCACCGCACCACCACCACAGTGGTGCCCGACCTCTTCTTAGTGTAAGTATCTCCTTATCAAAGGCCAGGAGGAGCTTCTATCACAGATCAAAATCTTATAGTAGTTTATGCATTAACATAAACCTAAGCAGTTTTATTTATTGACCATCATGAAGGCAGAAACATTTTTACTCATCAGTTCAGTGAGGATGGTAACTCTCTTGCTACTGCTCTGAATGTGAGTGGTTTTCTTGAGCTCTTAGAGGACCATTCAAGGGAGGAAGTTTTTTTTCATGTCAGGAGTGATTTAAGAAACTGCAAGTCACTTCTGGTGTGAGAGAATGGGCCATCTGCAAGGACGTTGCCCAGGGGACACCTGGATGTTTGATGTTTTACCATCCCTGTGGGAGGCTTCTCTCATGTCCCCACATAAGGAGCTGGAGCTGACAGAGGGAGCTGAACCCGCTCTCCCTGGATTTGAACCACTGACCTCTCAGTCAGCAGTGCTGCCAGCACAGGGGTTTAACCGATTGTGCCACCGGGGGCTCCTACCGAGGAAGATGAGGTCCTTGTGTTCTTTACCCCATGTAAATATCAGGACATTTAGAAAGATCCCCGAGGGGCTAGAAAGAAACCATGCTATGCAGGCAGTTCCCAAATACACACACACACACACACACACACACATTGGATAGCAAAGGGAAGGGTTAGCACTCTTGTGCCATTTGTTTTGCGGTCTGTGCTCCTGTTCAGAAGATTTCACCTCACTTTCTGTGCCTGTGATAATTGGATTACGGAAAATTTGGCTTGTCGTTGAAAGCTTTAGTGGAGACGCCTTTTCCTCATGTTATCTCTCTTGGGAGTGAATTTCTCTTCCAAGGGGCAGATTTGTCTCACTTCCTGTTGTCCCACTTTTTGTTATTAACTATGAGTCGCAAGCTGGATGTTTGTAATTTGGGGACTGCCTGTACCTCTCCGTAGCTTTATCAGCATTTAGATATGCTGGGAAGGAAAGATTTTAGCTGTTTATGACAGCAAAGCAAATATTTTGACTGTGTTCCACAAATGTTTTTGATACATTGCTGCCATAACAGAGATAGAAATTAAAACTTTATGTTGATAATAGCTTAAACTCTCACATTCAAACTGCTGGGAAAGGACATTCACATTTATTATCCACAAATAATTTCTGCTTCTTTTTGCACACATCTAGTTGGAGTCAAAAGGCCAAACACAATCGTTCCATGTAAACAAGAAAATAAAATAGGAAATAAACTTTAATATCTATAAAAATAAATGCGAATTGCGGAATTATAAATCAGCAGTCAGCATCTAATATAAAATGATAGACTAGATATCAAAATGTAGCTAATATGCATAAAATTAAATGTCATATAGTATTGCCAATATCATTCATAAATATTTGTTTCAGCTTAATCAATGAAAGCATTGATTATATCATATTCCTTATGATTGCCATAGCTAATAAATGACTGAATATAAAGTGACACCTAGAAAGTTTCAAATCAGGATCACTTTAATGGATCACTATTGGATTTGCTTGTTATATTTAGATTAACTAATTAGCTTTATATGGTTGAAACTGGTTTGAATTGGATTACATTATATAATTAAAGTGTATTAGGTAAACAGAGAAACCTACAGTGATTACAGTAGGACTGCTATGGTAAAGCTTTGTAAGTAACTGGGTTCACTGTATTTGCTCTGGTTTCTTAAGGAGAGATAGGAAACTTGCAGGCAGAGCACTTGCAAAGCACCGTGCTATTCAGTCTTTCTTTCAAAACTGATTTTCATGATGAGGAAAATGATGAAGTACTTGAGGAATAAAAGAAGAATACAAATAGAAGAGATTTTCCTGGCGATCCCATAAAATTAAGTGTGATGGTGAGATTGCAGCCTTGGCAAGAACTAATCCAGCCCCAGATCCAAGGCTATTGTTCACATGGCTGGTGCAGCACACATCTTACCTGCTTTATGTTGCCACCATGCCACTACTCTTAACTAGCCATAGAGCTCCACGCAAGCTCCTGGGCATTGCAGGCACCTGGCCTGACATCAGTCTGCTTGATTTTGCCCTGAGCAGGTCAAGGCTAGCTTAAACCAGAAACGTCCTGCCGTACTCACTGTAGGTAGCTATGCATCATGGACACAGTCAACCTTCCATCTGAGGTAAACAAGTCCTTACTTGGATGACTTAGGTACAATTCACCCTTGTTCTTAGAGCCTATCTTCTAATTGATTGATTGATTGATTGATGAGGGAATGAGTCTGGAATTGTGAACTAATATTCCTTTGTATTGTTGAAGGCTTTCTTGGCTGGAATCACTGCGTTGTTGTAGGTTTTTTTGGGCTATATGGCCATGTTCTAGAGGCATTTTCTCCTGACGTTTCACCTGCATCTATGGCAAGCATCCTCAGAGGTTATGAGGTCTGACCTCACAACCTCTGAGGATGCTTGCCATAGATGCAGGCGAAACATCAGGAGAGAATGCCTCTAGAACAGGGGTGCTCATTAGGTAGCTCGCAAGCTACTAGTAGATCTTCGGCCCTCTTCCAGGTGATCTTCGGGCCTCACCAACCGGATGGGGTGCTCCTGCCATGCGCGCACACACCCTGCGCGCACGCGCGCTCCTGCTGCTGGCTTCCGCTCTCGCGGTGCTTCTTTCGCCTGTGGGGCATTGCAGGAAGAAGGAAGCACGTGGCGTGACCTCTGGAGGGAGCGGCCTGCCTCTCTTTCATCCAGAAGCAGCTGTGCAGCCTCCATTGCCGGCGAGACAGGCAGGGCGGAGCGCTCCCTCTGGATGCCCCACCTCGTGCTTTCTCCTTCCTGAAATGCCCCGCAGGCGGAAGAAGTGCTGCGCGGTCAGAAAACAGCAGCGGGAGCTCGTGGCGGCGGGAGCGCGCGGGAACGCACAGTGGCGGGGGCAGGTAGATCTTTTGGACTTGGTTGCTTTAAGAGTAGCTCGCATGCTGAAAAAGCCTGAGCCCCCCTGCTCTAGAATATGGCCAAATAGCCCGAAAAAGCCTACAACAACGCAGTAATACTCCTTTTCTTCTGAGATAATTATATTTTGTTCTTTTGGCAGCCTCTTTATGCCTTATTGGCAGCAGTACGGTGGCTGATAACCGACCTCCTCATGTAAGTACAAAACTGGAGGGGGGGGGGAGTTGCAGGGGGGAAATCACAACAGTGACTGCCGTTTGATTAGATTTAATCAGTACATTAATCAACAAATGTTTGATTGTATTGAGGGCAAATTATAATTGGCAGGGATCCAAGTTCAACGTGAGCTCAACTTTTGCTGTTACTGAAAAAGAATAAAAATGTTAAAGGAGGTTTGAAGTTAGGGACAGTTTTAACTCAATCATATAAGTGAAGGGAAAATATAATTTTATCTGCCCTGGAGACTAGGATGGGGAACAACGGCTTCAAACTACAAGAAAGGGGATTCCGCCTGAACATTAGGAAGAACTTCCTAGCTGTCAGAGCTGTTCAGCAGTGGAACTCTCTGCCCCGGAGTGTGGTGGAGGCTCCTTCTTTGGAGGCTTTTATGCAGAGGCTGGATGCGGATGGCCATATGTCAGGGATGCTTTGAATGAGATTTTCCTGTTTCTTGGCAGGGGGTTGGACTAGATGGCCCACGAGGTCTCTCTCAATTCAATGATTCCATGATAATCATTATGTAAATAGTTTGGTTAATTTATTTATTATTTACTTATTTACTTTATTTATATTTCGCTCTTCTCACCCCGAAGGGGATTCAGAGCGGATTACAGCACACATACTTGCAGACAATCCCTGCAGTTCAACATATGACATATAAACATGTGACATTTATCACAGTACAATACATACATTTTGACATTATACATATATTGACAAACATATATTGACAAACAGAGGCAAACTTTCTGGCCACCAGGGGAAGCTGACGCACTCCTCATCTCTCTCAGCATTTCCTTCTAGAGTCCCTTGTTTCTTCCGCATTCCTCAGCGATTCTTTTATGGCCTCATAAATCAGTCAAAATACAGGATGTAACCAGAGTTAATGTGGTACCTTTATTTCCTACTTGACAAATGTAACTGTCTTTTGGGCTGCAAAGGTCGGCAGCAGGCTACACTTAAGGTCGAGAACCTACCTCGGCCTGGGCAGGCCTCGAACTCATGACCTACTGGTCAGAGAGATCTTATGCAGCTGACACTTAGCCAGCTGTGCCACATTCCCGGTGTTAATCTAAAATGCAGAACCGGGAACCCATTCACATTGCACAGTGGTTCAGTTTTAACTGGCCTGGCCACATCCTTTAGATTCCCTGGGTTTGTAGATTTGGGCACAAAAGTTCTCTGTGTGGGAAAACGAAATGCCACTCCCTAAATTGCAAATCCCGGGATTCCATAGGATGTCTCCAGAGCAGTTAAACTGGAATCATAGCACTATCATACAGTAGAGTGGTGTGAGAAGGCCCTGCGTGTCACTTAATTTTGAGTTTGGGGTCCAGGGATGGAAGTGTCATATTTGCCTCATTAATAAAAACAAAATTACGTCATTGGATCTGCTTAATAAACTTATCTGGGCCTTTTAGTAAGAGGATATTGACATGTAGGCCTACTTCTTAGCCCAAACGCCAGTAGAACTAGAAACAGACATGCTTCCCCTTTCTCAGCCCTGAAAATGCTACAGTGCTTGCAGGGGTAGAGTGTGCTGAATATTGCCGAGTTTGGCCTCATAGTGTGCTGCAGAATGTATTTATCCTCAGTGCACATGCTGACTCACATGTACATGTATTGCTTTGGAGCTCTAAGGAGGGCAGATCCCAGCTTGGCTTTTTATAAAACTGAGGCCTTTCTGTGAGATCTAAGAAGCCTACAACAATGTATCAGAAAGACAGCCTAATTGTCTTCAGGAGGCATGATTTCTCCAAAATCATATGAATGCAATATGTTGTATATGCTTTTTTAGGGCATATGTTTTGTGTCTGTGTGTTCGATCATCCCATGGGGCAGGGATGCCATCCATCACAAGCCACAGAGAGCTTGCTGTGTCTCTTTAGGCCTTCTGCAGCATTTCCAACTCCATGAAATGTTCCTCATTCTTCAGGGAGTCTCCACAAGTGCAGCAAGCTCCTCGCTATAGATGTTCATCTTCCAGCTTCTGGGTAGAAGGGGAAGGGACAGAACTAGCTCTTCATCCTGGGTTTCCTCTTCATCCCACTAGATCACAAGGAAGAACAAATACTGAAATAGGACTAAGATAAACATGGGAAAGGATCTTACAGGAATGGCATGTGTCATCGGAAAGTCATATATATGACCCTGAGAAGGCAAACACATCCCTTTTGCCTTGGAAAAAGATCTGCACCATCTTTCTGACTGACATATCTTCCTTGAGAAATGTTTTTATATACAGATTTGGTATCCATTGTCTAAAATACTTTTGGATTCCCCCCCCCCCCCCATATTATGGAATTCCTGTATTTCCATATTGTTATATAATGTGATATCTTGGAGACGGGACTTAAATCTATCACAAAATCATTTTTGTTTCGTATACACCTTGAAATGTTCCTTATACACATAACCAGAAGGCAACTCATGGCGGTATACAAATTGGCAACAATTAGCTGACATAAACATACATACATATCAATTTAAAACATTTAATATCACATAATAAAAATCCATATAAAACCAATTAAAACTATAATATTTAATAATTAATGTCTACTAGTTCAACTCCTTATCCATTTGCTTCGTCTAAGCCATTCCATGTTTGTTATTTCATCATACTGTATTTATCCAATTACGCCGTGTTACCAAAAGCTTACTTGAAGAGCCAGGTTTTTACTCTTTTCTGAAAGGTCAGAAGGGAGGTCAGGAGGGAGGGGCACAATCTAATATCCCTGGGAAGTGAGTTCCACAACTGAGGGACCACCACTCAGAAAGCCCTGTCTCTCGTCCCTGCCAAGCGCGCCTGCAAGGAAGGCGGGATAGAAAGCAGGGCCTCCTCAAATGATCTTAAATTCTTGGATGGTTCATAAAGAGAGATACGTTTGGACAGGTAAGCTGGGCTGGAACTGTTTAGGGCTTTATAGGCTAAAGCCAGCACTTTGAATTGTGTTCGGTAGCAAACTGGCAGCCAGTGGAGCTGGCACAACAGAGGAGTTGTATGCTCCCTGAGCGCTGCTCCTGTTAGCAACCTGGCTGCTGTCTGCTGTACCATTTGAAGCTTCTGAACAGTCTTCAAAGGCAACCCCACGTAGAGCGTGTTGCAGTAGTCTATACGGGATGTAACCAGAGCGTGGACTACCATGGCCAAGTCAGACTTCCCAAGGTCTGAGTATATCTCCCATATACTCACATATAATCTTTTTTTTAATTTGAGTATTGCATTGCTGTAAAATATGTCATAGCCCTGGACCATGCTTTCCCCTCACAAAAATATAAGTTGAGAGTTTTATATCATGTCATCTGAGTGAGCCCTAAATGAGTGGCAGCAGCAAGAAAGGCAGAGTCTTGAGTACATCTGGTACAGTTGAGGTCAATGATTACATTGGGCCCAGACTTCAGTGCTGGATCCAAACACCTCTGAATATGGGACAACAGCCAGCTTCAAATACTTCGATTGAGACTAGCTTGCCAAGCATATTCCACAGCTGTTGCTGTGCAGCAAATACCAGCACTGCATTGCCGAGCAGATGGCTTTCAAGGTGACTGAGTGCAATTCCCTCTCAGTCCCAAAGAGCACAATGTTAATGACTGTCTTGCTACAGGAACTGCTAGTAATTTATTTTCAGGTTAAGGCACAATTATCCATTCTTAAAAATAACAAAAATAATTTTATATAACCAGATCAGGTGTGAACTGGAGGGAATTGCAAGGTAAGTTTTAGACTATCTCTGAAGGCTATTGAGTCAAAGTACAGCCAGTCATCCAGATTGGCTGCCTTTGTAACACCTCTAACCCTTCTGGGCTAGTGTAAGAAACATCTTCTTTTTCTTATTTTGACAGATTCCTTTTGGAGTTTAATATATCTAGCTTCTGGCACGCAGACAACCTGGCAGATGGTGAGTATGTAGAATTACAGCCAACCCACAGCACACAATTTTTGCAGCCACCAGGCTTGGAAGAAGACGTTACACATAGTAACATGATTTAGCACAGCTCAAAGGCATAAACACCCTGTTGGCAGTGAGAATGCAGTCTCCAGGTTCCATTTCACCTATGTTTATCCCCACTGGAGTACATTGATGGTATTTGATATTACTAGTTACCGTACTATGGTAGCTCATACATATAATTTATGGTAGGATGTTCACATGATGAGAGCCAACATGGTGCAGTGGCTTGAGCATTTGATTACAACTCTATAGAGCAGGGTTCAAGTTCGCACTCAGCCATGGAAACCCACTGGGCAGGTCACATTCTCTCCGTTTCCAGAGGAAGCCAAAGGCAAACACCCCACCCAGCCTCCACCTAAACAAACACTATGGAAAAGACCTAGTGATAGGACCGCCTTAGTGTCACCATAAGTCAGAAATTACTTAAAGGTGGGCAACAGCAGTATTCACGGTGTGGATGAGAGATGATGGATATCTGCTGAAACAGCTTACCAGTCCTATTTCCCAACCTCCAATGCGGTGTTTTGGTTGAACTGTGCAGTAGTGAGGCACTCAAAATTCTCTGGTATTTTGCCTTAAAAAGTGTTGGGAGATACAATCACCCATGGGTTAAATGTAATACAAGTAGGTCTTACTTCCTCTATGAACTGTGAAAACTACATTTATTTCTTTTTTAAAAAATTATAGATGTAATTTTGCAAATATAATTGCAATGTATTCTAAAAGTAGAAAAGCATAGGCTAAATTTTAACTTATCAATTAAACTATCCAAATATTTAAATCAAGTTCATTTTCTTTCCATAATAATTAGGTAAGCATTTCAAAATTTGGCAATATTATAAATATGCAGATGCCCCCAAAGATTGGTAAGGATGAGATTAATCACATAATAATAATAACAACAACAACACTTTATTTATATTCGACCCTATCTCCCCAAGGGGACTCAGGGCAGATCACAGCACACATACACAGCAAACATTCAATGCCATTTTGGATAGACAGGACAAAAATAGACAGAGCAGAAAGGAGGTATGTTGTGTTGATATCCAGCTTTTTGGCACCTTGAAGGTTATGCTCGAATCCAGCCACAGGAGGGTGCTATCATTCCATCCTCTGTGACGAATGGCCATCAGAACTTCCTCCTTCCTTTTGGTCACTGGACATTTTCTGATCTTTTTCTTTATGGTGTCGTAAAATACCTCCCCCACTTCTTTTAGCGATACCTAGTTTCTCTATTTGCAGCTCAAGCTGTTTTTGAACTGCTTAGATAAACAGTAAGCTGGACTGACAGTTGGGAGCTCATGCCAATCTGGGGCTTCGAACTGGCAACCTTTCGGTTCGTAGATCTTATCATTGCTGGTGATGTACCAGCTGTGCTAAATTATGTTTCATGGAATTTAAGTGGTGAGAATAGTTATGTTATGAAGTGGTCAGAGTAGGGTATATTTCCACCGTCATACTGTTCTTTATGTATTTGTTTAATTTATAGCCTTCCTTTCTCCCAGTATGGACGCCAAAGCATCTTACTGCATAAGTTTAAACAAATGTAAGAAAACAATAGTAAACAAACAATCATACTAAAATATTAGCTTAAGTGTTAGAAGTACACACAAAACATATAAAAAGGGTAAAACCTCAGCACTTCATTAAAAGTCTCTTCTGTCACTGCAAGTAAACCATGACCTTCTTTTTAAAAAAAGACATTGTCTTTTTTTTAATTTGAAGCTTTCATTTCCTAAATATGCTATGCTTCTTGAAGCGTACTACTTAGAAGTGAAGAGAGCCCTGAAGGAAATAGGCAACAAAAGACATCACTCATGTAACTACATCTTGGTTAATTGTCAAGCATTTCAAAATTACTTTCATAGATGAGTATTCTTCCATCAATCATTGCTGTCATCAAAGCCATTTCACCATCATGTCATTTTTTTCTCTTTCTCCTTTCATTTCCCATCCCTCTCATGTGTGTGTCTTCACAATGACATTGTGGCAACAACTTGTGAACATGTCATCATGGATCCACATCTTCTTCATTTCATATGACCTACGCAGCCAAGGCTGTTTTCCATCATGGTAAGTATTAATGTAGCAAAAACATTCTGGAAACAAAAGCACAGCCATAACAGTTTTTATTCAAAGCATTGAATTAGAACGAATGCAGTTCCTAACTGTAATTGTTCAGACACAAACAGATGTAACTTTGCTTAATTATCAGGCCACTGCTCAGGTTTTGGTATAAGTACAACAAACAAAAATTGGAATATTTATTGATCCAGGTATGACCTTGAAATAAGGACACCCATACTTGCAGGGCTGTATATGTTGCATGTAGAAAGAGCAGCAAAGCATGGGCTCCTTCTACACAGATCTTATTAAAATGAATGAATTTTACATAGTAGCAGAAGGTTGTTCTCCGTACGAACTCAGGTAATATAAATATGGATAATGAAAAACGAATGTAGGTAGAGATACTCTGCTAAAATGAACACATAAGTAAAGATAAATGTTTCCCCTTGACATTAATTCTAGTTGTGTCCGACTCTGGGGAGTGTTGCTCATCTCCATTTCTAAGCCAAAGAGCCGGCATTGTCCATAGACGCTTCCAAGGTCACGTGACTGGAGTGACTGCATGGAGTGCCGTTACCTTCCCACCGGAGTGACTCCAATTGATCAACTCACATTTGCATGTTTTAAACTGCTATGTTGGGAGAAGCTGGGGCTAACAGCGGGAACTCACCCGGCTTCCCGGTTTCAAACCACTGACCTTTCAGTCAACAAGTTCAGCAGCTCAGCAGTTTAACCTGCTGCGCCATCAGGGGGCCCAAAATGAGCACATAGATCTCCACAAACGTTGCTCTTTAACAATAATCTTATTTTCCGAAAAGCTCAAGAAGTTTAAGAAGCATTTGAAAAGCTGGAATGTTTTTAAAATTGATTTCATCCATCATATTTTCCCTTTGTTCACTCAAAATATGTCCATTGTGTACACATGATATGAATGTACAAGTCTCTCTAAACAACTGTTCACCTGCAATCTCATAATTGTATCCATCTTACCAGGGCTGAGAGTTGGCCTGATTATTGGATATATGGAAGATTTCAGCGCTGTCTCTGAAGATGGGGCTTAGTAGTTCAAATAATGTTGGATACGGAGAAATTTATTTGGTTGAGTAGCAATTATAATGTGTTGTTGTAGGTTTTTTGGGCTGCGTGGCCATGTTCTAGAAGCATTCTCTCCTGATGTTTCGCCTGCATCTATAGCAGGCATCCCAGCTAACAATAAAGCTATCTTTCCTAATTTTAAAATCACTACCTGATATTGTATTTCCAAATAAATTTGTCCTTTATATGCCCCCCGTCCCCCCGTTTAGTATATAATGCTTCAAAAGTATCATAAAAAAGGTGGGAAGGGGGAGGTCTGATATTTTGCTTCCTTTTGCTGCTCTTACTCCAGCAATACTGTTAGCAGCCATCTCTAGAGAGAAGCTGGGGCATGGAGTGGAAATTCTGTGCTCTATCTGTTGTGATGGCAGCACTGCCTCATAGCCCATCATTAGCAGCTGAATGAATCCCTTCCAACTCTTCAGGCTCAGTGGTGTGCACTCTTGTCATTGCCGTTGCTGTGTACGAGGAACTCCTCGGTCTGTTTGGGGGGGAATTACCTCTGCTCCAGTTAAAAAGTGGTTGGAGGGCAGAGAAAAATGATCTTGCATTAAAATCAATCTCTATCACTTTAAGAGCATATGTGTCTGGGGCACAATACTTGAATGAAATAGCCAGGATCCTCTCTCTCTTCTACGCCTTTACGTTTGCATAGATTTCATGAAGAGGGGAGAATTTTTTTTCCCATTTCTGTAAGTTCTCCTTCTGCCAGTCTAGACACCAATTGTTCTAAAAACTCCTCACAATGAAACAGAATTGTTTTAAAAGGAATATGGTGAATGCATTTGCATCTTAACAAGCAATAATGATGATTGGGGCTTTTGGAAATGTTCTGGTTGAAGTGATGGGTATTGATAGTGCTGCTTCCTATGTGCAAGTTACAAGAATTACCAATGCTGCAAAGGAAAAGTCTGGGGATACAGCGGAATAGTTATGCGGGTTGGCTGTGTGTTATCAAAAGCCTTCATGACTGGAATCACTGGGTTGCTGTGAGGTTTCTGGGCTGTATGACCATGTTGCAGAAGCATTCTCTCCTGACTTTTTGCCCACATCTATGGCAGGCATCCTCAGAGATTGAGGGATCTGTTGGAGGTTTATATATCAGTGGAATGTCCAGGGTGGGAGAAAGAACGCTTGTCTGCTTGAGGCACATGTGAATGCTGCAATTTGCCACCTTGATTAGTATTTAATGGCCTTACAGTTTCAAGGCCTAGCTCGTTGCTATCTGGGTGAATCCTTTGTTGGGAGGGGTTAGCTGGCCCTGATTGAGTGTTGCTTTTATTTAACTGTCCTGATTTTAGAGTTTTTTTAAATAGTAGTAGCCAGATTTTGTTCATTTTCATGGTTTCCTCCTTTCTGTTGAAATTGTCCACATGCTTGTGGATTCCAAAGGCTTCTCTGTGTAGTCTGACATGGTATCATTATAACAACATACACATGTGCCTCAAGCAGAGAAGAGTACTTTCTCCCACCCTGGGCATTCCACTGATATATAAACCTCACTAACTTAGTTTCCAACAGACCTCACAATCTCTGAGGATGCCTCCCATAGACGTGGGCAAAACGTCAGGAGAGAATGCTTCTGGAATATGGCAGTACAGCCAGGAAAACTCACAGCAACCCAGGATTGACTGTGTTTGTGCAGAGAATGAGACCCACAAAACCTGAACTGAGCATTCAGCTCAATCTGAATACAAACCACGATTCATAATGACTGAGTTAATGAGCTAGGACTCCTCAGTTTCTGTGTAACTATGAACTCAATGGGTAAATCTTAGCAAAATCACCAGATTATGAAAGGGCGATGGGGAATGTCCTGGTGGTTTTTTGGGCTGTATGGCCATGTCCTAGAAGCATTCTCTCCTGATATTTCGCCTGCATCTGTAGTAGGCATCCTCACAACCTGTGAGGATGCCTACCATAGATGCAGGCAAAACGTCAGGAGAGAATGCTTCTAGAACATGGCCATACAGCCCAAAAAACCTACAACAACTCAATTATTTGGATGTTAAGGCCATGGTTTTCACGTTTCCTGTGACGTGGCAACTGCTTCCTAATGTTTACTCTCCAGTGGAAGTAAAGGAGGAATAGAATTTTACAGTTTCCACAAGTTGTGCAACAAGATGACAGAATATCAACATTTATAATAACCAAGGGCTTAGATTAGTCTAGACCAGCGTTTCATAAACTTTGGTCCTCCATGCGTTTGGACTTCAACACCCAGACATCACAGTCAGCTGACCAGCTGTTAGGAATTGTGGGAGCTGAAGTCCAAAACACCTGGAGGGCCAAAGTTTGTACTCTGTTGTACTCAGGCCATAATATGTAGGTTCACTCTCTTGGTTGGCACTACAGCTCCTGAACAGTGGTTTTGGAGTATTCACTCTGTCACAGTCTAATCTGCCTGATGGGATTTGTTGTGAGAATCAAGAGACAGGGCATGTACATCATCCTGAATTTCTTTGTGAAAGACTGGGAGAGTTTTAAAAGACAAGCACGCTTTTAAAAACCAAAGATCAATCCCTTATACTGAAGGCCAGTGAGTGACACAAGCCTATAGTATATGGCATTTGCAATATCTCTGCCCACTCTGCAATATTCATTACTCAGAAGAGAATGTGTCAGCACTCACTTTGTGTATCAGGCCAGGGCCCAGCAACTGCCCATTAGCTTTAAAGCAGTCTTGTTTCTGTACGAAGCATGAAAATAATAATAATGGGCTTGCTATTAGCAGAATAGCAAGCCCATTGTTATTATTTTCATGTTTCTATTACAGTTGATAATTGACCCAGCCCTACTGTTCCCCTTTTCTGATTCTCCCAGCAAACACACCCATATATTATGTAGGGCACCTCCAGGTGTGATCCATTTACATTATTGATGTACAGTGTATTTACGCTACCATACCTTTGTATACAGTTATTCATATTACTATTATAGCAAGAAGCAGGTTGGCTTTAGTAGAAATACATTTTTTCCAGAAATAAGAACTGCTCTGATAAAACATACTCTTCTATCCAAATGCAGAAGTGTAAAGTTGTGATTCTAGGTTGGAAAACATGAGAGGCAATTTTGTTGATGTATGACATATATGGAATATGGTAAACGGGGCAAATGTTGAGTCCTTTTCCACAAGGACGGATGGCACACCTTCAGCACCCCTCCTTTCCCTCTTCTCCAACATGAAAGATCTGTGGCGGAATGAAAATCACACCAATCCACACACTGTTTCTTGCTAGAGAAAAGATATGCCACACAGATCATCAGTAAAGAATAAGGTGTTGGCTCTTTGTTATGCAAAGCAACATATATACATTAATGTGAACTGTTGAATGGACTCACACAATGTCATTTGAGAGAGATTCAAATGGTTCTTGGGTGTCCATGTGAAGAGTCTTCTTCCAGCAGCCCAGAAACAGAAAATACATACTGTCTTGGTAAACTCCTGCACAGAAAACTGAACATGTAACTGTGGCCAAAACTCCCAGGCTCAGCTAACCTCTTGGGCATAGCCCAAACAATCAGCTTTGTGCTTTGCATTTTTCAGTTAACACACTCACCAACTGATTTTTACATGCTCCAATAAGATCTGCATCAGGCATTTAAACTTATGGGATGGGAAGGGAGCAGGTCCAAAGTCCATTGCCCCCCTCCAAGGGCAGATCGCTCTCTGCCCATGGAAATAGAGATCTGGTATATCCTGTGATCCTGTGGGATGCCCACCTAAGGACCATCGTTTTGCACAAAATATACAGTAGTTTGTTTCATCTTTGAATGACCAGTCGAATACGCACTTCTGTGTTTCTAAATAGTTCTGATTTTTTTTAGTGAAATGGTTCTTATGAACTTGTTCTGCATTTTAAAATGTTTTGACCTGTTATCAACTTTCTCTTTGGTGGGTTGGTCATGCAGAATCTCCAGCACTGTTACCACTGCAATAAGCAAAAACATGCACCAAAACATGTTCCATATAAGCCCATCTTGTTTCAGTGAGAGGCATAAAAATGTGCTTAATCTGGTATCATTCATTACAGTATTTCTGCTTGTCTAAGAGTGCACTGCGTTTAAATTATCCAGGATTTCATTTGACCCTCTCAGAGAGAGGTGGGGACCATGAGGAATACCAGTATTTGTTGTACTATACTTCCCATCATTCTTGATCACTGGCCAGTCTGAATGGGTGTGATGGGAGTTATAACCACAAGCTTCCCACCCCAGTGCACAGGGTTAGGCTCTTATATGTCTGAATTTGCAATTTCTAGGACAGAGAGATTTCTTACACAATTAGGTAAAGGTTTTCCCCTGACATTAAGTCCAGTCATGTCCGATTCTGGGGGTTGGTGCTCATCTCCATTTCTAAGCCGAAGAGCCGGCGTTGTCCGTAGACACCTCCAAGGTCATGTGGCCAGCATGACTGCATGGAGTGCCGTTACCTTCCCGCTGGAGTGGTACCTATTGATCTACTGACATTTGCATGTTTTCAAACTGCTACGTTGGCACAATTAGGAGCATATATAAAAAGGCAGTTTGTCTTAAAGATGCTGCTACATTTCTTTGATCCTCCTTAGTAGATTTAGCAGCATTTTACTAAAATTTGGAACTGTGATAAGTCTTTTTTTCCCCTTCCCCTTTGCAACCACAGTTATGAAGCTAGAAGAAAGTCTCCTTTGAGGAAAAGGGAACCATTTTCCACATTTAGACAATATGCATCTTTAATTGATACCGAATTTTCACTTTTACAAGCTTTTATTTGTAACCTCACATGTAGTGACTTTCTAGCAATGGAAATCCCTGCACAGGTAATAACTCATATTCCATTTTTGCTTGGAGAGGGTCCACACAGTCACGTTCCAGAACATCCTCGTATACTGGTTCTTTTGCGCCACCCAGTGGCTTCTAAAATCCATGCGCTTTGTTTTGGAGGCCAATTCCCATCTGCTGCTGCCTTACATCTCCCCTGCCTCCAATCTGTCTCAAGTCCCAGCTATATCACTTGTCTGATTTTTTCCACTCTCTTTTTTTCCTTTTGCAGCTCACAAGCATAAGAAACATGACGCGCTGCAGCCTTGTGATACAGAATACCCTGTGTTTGTGTACGAACCTGCGATCCAGGAAACGAATGGGATCATTGATTGTGGAGGATGTCAGAAGTAAGAAATGTGCTGCTTCCCCACTCCTCACTCTTTCCTCTTGAGTGTCCCAGGTTAATTTGCTTCGAAAACTGGCAAATTATTCCTTGTGATCTGATCCAAAACTTCCCATTCCTGTCCACTTCAGTGTGGTCATCCCAGTATTGCAATGTTTATATGCTCCATTTCTTGTTTTTTTTTATGTCTGGCTTCACCCATTCCATGTCCCTATATGTTGTGCAGTTTCTGACTTTTCTTTAGTCTCTGAGCATGTCAACCGATTAATGCCTTTTCAGCTTGAATCTAGTTTGCCAAAAAAGACTACTTGTAGTTGTCCTTTGCTGTACTTCATTGAATGTCTGGGAGTTTCATCTTCTAGCACTATCTCTTGTTTTATTTTGGATTGTTGCATTATAGGGCTTTCATGGTAAATACATTCAAAAAGAGTTTTCCATGCCTCCTTCTGCAGTATTAAATATTAGCTATGGCGCCACGGTCATTATAGAATCATAGAATCATAGAGTTGGAAGAGACCTCGTGGGCCATCCAGTCCAACCCCATGCAAAGAAACAAGAAAATTGCATTCAAAGCACCCCCAACAGATGGCCATCCAGTCCCTTTTAAAAAGTCTCCAAAGAAGAAGCCTCCACCACACTCCAGGGCAGAGAGTTCCACTGCTGAACAGCTCTCACAGTTAGGAAGTTCTTCCTAATGTTCAAGTGGAATCTCCTTTCCTGTAGTTTGAAGCCATTGTTCCACTTCTGTCCAGGACAGAAGAAAACAAGCTTGTCCCCTCCTTCCTATGAGATCCCCTCACATATTTATACATGGCCATCATGTCTCCTCTCAGCCTTCTCTTCTGCAGGCTAAATATGCCCAGCTCTTTAAGCCACTCCTCACAGGGCTTGTTCTCCAGATCTCTGAGAGATCCACCAATGTCACCCCCGACTAATGCTGCTGCTCAGACATTTAGCAAAACCTGTCTCACATGGGAGACCTTACCAGTATCACCTAATATGACACAACTATTTGAACAACTTTATCCAATGAGATCTCCTTAAAATACCTCTGAATCTGTTTGGACAGGGGCCTCATATGCCACAGAACGCCTTCTTGTGCCTTTTGCTCTTCAACATTTTCATAAATGACTTTGGGAAAGTGGTATGGGAAAATGCTTGCCAAATTTGGAAAATATATTATGTCCAGACAAATATCTAACATCACAAACAAGAGAATCAAAATTCAGAATGTTTTCAAGTGCCTGTAAGACTGCATTTAAACAAAAAAAGAAAGTAAACAGAGATAAATTGGTTTGGTAAGTAATTAGAAGATGAAGTTCATGTTCATGAAGGATCTATATATCTGAGTAAATTACAAGCTATGAGCCTGTTAAAAAAGTTAATGTAAATTTAGCTTTTTGTAAACAGAAGCATAATGTCCCAGTCACAAATAGGAAAGTTTATGTGCTGATCAGGCTATATTTAGTGCACTGTTATCCCATTCATCCCTGGTACCTTTCAAGAATAATACTGACGGTGTCCTACAAGGTATTCTTGAAAGTGCTGGATATGTTAAACCTGGAGAAAAGAAGATTAAGGGGAGGAAAAAGATTGGTCTTCAAATATCTAAAGATTTGTTTATGGAGATGTTTTCCTATTGATATTATTTATCATGTCAGAAGCGAATTGAGAATACAGTTATAATGTATTCCACAAACAATGTTTAAAAACTTGCTATTACACTATATTTTCTTTGACCAGAAGCTGGCCACTTTGAGTGCCTCTGGTGTAGCTGTGAGAAGGTCCTCCATTGTGCATGTAGCAGAGTTCAGACTGCATTGTAGTAAGTGGCCTGTGGTTTGCTCTTCTCCACACTCACATGTCATGGACTCTACTTCGTAGCCCCATTTCTTAAGGTTAGCTCTGCATCTCGTGCCAGAACGGTCTGTTCATCACCTTCCAAGTCACCCAGACTTCTATGTGCCCAGGAGAGAGTTTCTCATCTGGTATTGCCACTGATTGAGATTCTGGGTTTTAACCTGCCACTTTTTGGACTCTTGCTTGCTGAGGTGTTTCTGCAAGTATTGCTGTAGATCTTAGGAAGCTGTTTCTTGATTTAAGCCATTGTCGTGCTGGCTGATACCTGAACAGAGGATGGGCTGGACATGTCAATGCCTTGATCCTTTCATTACAGGCTGCTACTTCCCAACAGATATCAGATGGTGATAATGGCTAAACAGTATCATTTCTCCAGTGTGTAACAGATAGTGACAGTGACAACACTGTAACCACTGGATGAAAAAAAATAGAAAAGCAGATTTTTAAAAGAGTCAGGAAATACTTCCTACCTGTAACAGCAATGAAGCCAACTGCCCCAGGAGGTGATTGCCTCTCTATCACTTGAGGAATTGAGCAAGGACTATATGGTTATGTTGAGGGGATGTCAGAGCTGTATGCTGCACCCCAAATTGGGCCAGAGCAGGGTGTACACTTTCATCTCATAATGCATATCAAGCATTCCACATGTTATCATGACATATTTCTAAATATGTCATGATGACATGTTTATAAATATATTCTCATTGTAAATTCCTTTTAGAAAATTCCATTAGCACAGGTGATGTTCCTATCCATACCAAGCTGGCACGTCAAGTTGCAAAGAGTGTCTGTTGGAATGAATGAAACCTGCACAAAGAGTAATGCAAAAACTGGAAAGGTGGTGCCAAATACAGACTGGCATCCTCCCTTAGCTTTTCAGGGGACTTCAGTGCATGATATATTCATCACCGAAAGGTTCCCAGCAGAGGGCAGCAAGACACCATTGCAATCTCTGGCTGCCAGAAATAGCAGAGATCTGACACTTTCTCTATATTTCCCAGTTGTTAAACATCAGATACACTTTCCGCTTTGTGTTGCATTAAGTGAGAAAATAACTCAAAGTAACCATGCAGCAAAAAAGGCAATTCAATACAACAAAAGTACATGAGCCCAGTGCTCAGACACACTCATAGCCTTCCGGCCCTAGCAATTGCAACAGCTTAAAATAGAGATGAACTCTTTGCACTGTAATCCATACTTAGTCAACCCGCTTCACCCTCAGACCAAATAGTGTTTGGCTGTTTTTTGGCTTTCAGTCGAAAGGACACAGAAGTCAGAATACACTAGATGCTATCATCGTGCTTTGAATGAGGCTCCTCTTCTGTAGATTGACTTATTACTTTTATGTCCTTCCTTTTTTTCCAAGGCGCTCAAGTCACGGTACAACTTTTAAATAGTCCTAGAGCAAAGATGTCAAACTTGTGGCCCTCCAGATGTTTCAGATTTCTACTTCCAAAAGACCTTGCCAGCTTGTCCAATGGCCAGGAATTCTGGGAACTGAACCCAAAACCCTGGATGGCCATAACTTTGACACCACTGCTCTAGAGAAAAGTTGCAGCAGTTCAGGCGACCTCATTTCACTTGTCTGGTAATGGCCTAACATTGTGCTTGCCATTGTCTTTCATGTAGTTGCATGTCGCTAATAATAATACAGTATTTAAAAAGAGGGAAGGGGCTAAAATAAAACTGCAGCTTGCAACATGAAGTGCAGTTTCATCTAATTTGTAGTTATCAAACTCAAGAATAAGACTGCCAATATTAAAATGTTTTCATAACTTCTATAAGTTCTGACATTAAAATCACACATTTCTATAAACATTCAAGTATTTGTCTTATTCTCGGTTTCAAATACTCAACATCTTTCAAATTTTGCAAATTTAGTGCTTTTCGTCAGACATTTGTTGGTGACAACAACTATTAATTCATGTCTTGCATCTGTGAAACCATCATCATAGATCAGTTATCACTGAAAGCGATTTCATATCATTTAACACTATCCCAGAAATAGTGCTTTTCAATGACTGCTTTAAATAATAAAATGATAAAGTATCAAGCAACATGGGTATTGTAACAGCACTAACAGTTAGGCATTACGTGAATAAAATCCCTCCCCCCCCCCCCCCAATGTGCGATGGGAAGTTGCTGCCAATTGTGAAAGGAATAAGGTTGAACACTGTGAAAGCCACCCACTGTAGACTTAAATCAAATAAAAGTTTTGTAAGTACCATCACCTCTTTTAATGTTTCTCCAGCAACAGCAAGAATATCCCTGTGGCCAGCAAAATCAGGCAATTCCAACTGATGGCCCCTCATGAGAGCCTTCCTCCAGGGGCAAACCAACAATGGCCACCTTGGAAGTCCCTGAACAGACTCAGAAGCGGAGTGGGCAGATCAAAAGACAATGTGGCACAATGACACTATCTGGAAGAATCCTCCGACTTGTGTGACAGTGGAGCAGAACAAACAACTCACTATCTGTATGCTTGCCCACAATGTCCTGCCTCATGCACAGAGGGAGATCTGTTTCAAGCTATAGACTTGTAGTCGCTGTTGCCCGGTCTAAAATTATTTAGCTACTTGTGTTCTCTCTATTTTATCAGGTGGGGAGGGAAGGGCAAAAGCATGTTTTATCTGCTTCCATATAAACCCTTGTCTAAATGGGGGCACTTTCTTACCCTTACAGGATGTTTGTGGTGCAGCAAATTACAAACAGCAACCTCGTGTTCCTGGTTGCAGATGCTGTTTGTGACTGCAGCATCTTCCCGCCAGTTCTTCTGCTTCCTAAAGAAGTCAAATATATCCTTTTATTTGCAAAGGTTGTGCTGAACTGTATAGCTATTTGGCTTCTAAGTTCTCAAATGTCAATAGATTTAGAGACAGAGTTGGCTCTTAAAGGAAGTGAGAGTACAACACATTTTCTAGTGAAAAACATGAATTGTTGTTTTGCAAGTGTTTGCTGTTACTTAATGTTGCTTAAATATGCATAGGTAACTCTGTTGACCATAAGACAGATTCCAAATTCTATATTGTAGTTTCTTCATTAGGTAGGCAAACCAGAAATTCACAAAAGTCGTGGTGCTAGCCTTTGGAAACATACAAGAAAAGGAGAGAGAGTAAAAAATCAGTCTACATCTTGGTTGAGATCCTGAATGGAACATATAGCTTTGATTGTGCAGCTATAATCCATCTCTTGATCTAACCAAGCCCACTTTAAAAGCCAGGCAGTGATACCAACTGAAGTACTTCTACAATGCTGGTAAGTGGAGCATTGGAGGAAGAGGAAGAGAAGGACGGAGAGAATGGTCATGGTATTTATTTCTTACCTGTTTCTACCTATGGATCGAGGTAGGAAGCAACAGATTAAAATACATGATGCGTCTTTCCCCCTCCCCTTTCACAAGCTATGGTGCAAAAAAACAGAGCTGCAGGGTCTTGGCAAACTACTCCTGACACTTAAGATCATTGATGACATTACCCTTCAGTGCTGGAAGCATCATAAGAACATAAGAAGAGCCATGCTGAATCGGGCCTCAGCCCATCTAGTTCAGCATTCTGTGTCACACAGTGGCCCACTAGTTGTACACAGGGATCTCTAGCAGAAAGGAGGGCAAAACCCTCACCTGCTCCCGACCCCCCACAACCAGTACCCGGGGAAAATCCTGCCTGCCTCCATCAACACAGAGGTGGCACTTGGATGTCCATTTCAGTAACTACTGATTCCCTTGGTATCCATGAATCCTGCCTTGAAGCTGTCCAGGCTGACAGCTGTCACAACCTCCTCTGGAAGTGAGTTCCATAACCCAATGACCCTCTGGGTGAAGAAATATTTCCTTTATTAGTCCTAACTTTCCTACCTTGGAGCTTTAGGGAGTGGCCCCTAGTCCTAGTGTTGTGTGACAGAGAAAATATTTTTTCTTTATTCACCTTTTCTATCCCATGCATGATTTTATACACTTTGATCAAGTCACCTCTTAAACGCCGTCTTTCAAGGCTGAAAAGACCAAGGCGTTGCAACCTGATTTCATAAGGGAGCTGCTCCATCCCTTGGATCATTTTTGTTGCCCTTCTTTGTACCTTTTCCAGTTCAGTTATATCCTTCTTGAGGTGCGGTGACCAGAATTGTACACAGTACTCCAGATGTGGCCTCACCATAGATTTGTAGAGAGGCAATACAACATTTGCCGACCTATTTTCGATTCCCTTCGATCATCCTTCAATGCACCCATTCACCAGCACTGAACACCTTTGTTTGGTGTGCTCACTTGATTTTAAGGTAGGGTTTAGGAGGCATTAATAATAGTGACAATGTGTTGTCGAAAACTTTCATGGCCAGACTCACTGGGTTGCTGTGAGTTTTATTTATTTATTTATTCGATTTGGTATACCGCTCTCTCCGGAGCCCAGAGCGGTTTACAAGATAAAACCAGATAAAAGCACATAAAACACATAACAGCATTATAAAACCAAGTACAAACCCCTTTCCCCCCATTAAAATCCCAGCAGACAGCAATGGTACAGATGGCAAGGTACGGCAGGGCGGCAGGTTATGGCAGGCATCAGTCAAAGCCAAATGCCTGCCTAAACAGCCAGGTCTTCACCGACTTACGAAATGCCATCAAGCCCCGTAGAGCTCGCGTCTCCGCCGGCAACGAATTCCAGAGGCATGGTGCGGCCACTGTGAATGCCCTCTGCCATGTACTCGACAACCAGTAGGTCTTTATATTAGGTACCTCCAGTAGATTAAGCCCCTCTGAACGCAGTGATCTACTGGGTATTTTCTGGGCTGTATGGCCATGTTCCAGAAGCATTGTTTCCTGACATTTCACCCACATCTATGGAAGCATCCTCAGAGATTGTGAGGTCTGTTGGAAACTAGGCAAGTTCAGTTTATGTATCTGGAATACATAACAGATACATAAACCTCACTTGCCTAGTTTCCAACAGACCTCACAAGCTCTGATTATGCTTGCCTTAGATGCAAGCGAAACATCAGGTCAGAATGCTTCTGGAACATGGCCATACAACCCAGATAACTCATAGCAACCCTATAGTGACAATGCTTCCACAATCGTAGATATGACCTGCAAAAATTCAATGTTGATCTTACATCATCATAAATGATGTCCAACATGCCAGTTGTCTTTAATTGACTTTACATTGTTGAGAGGAAAAGTGCATGAATTAGCAAGTGAGGTTCCACAGATCATGCCACTAATGGCACATAGTCACAAGGAAGAAAAAATGACCATTAAAGTGGAGCTGCATATTTGGGATCTGTTTCAGAATATAAAGTGTACCTCTGGAAATTGAAGCCTATTACACATTTTTGCAAAATCATTTTGTCCTTTCTAGATTTCCTGTACCAAACATGAGAAACTGATAAAAATGGGAGAATAACATTGAAAGCAAGATCTGGCAAGTCAGTTGTGATAAAGTTCCATGGCCTTTCAATGTGTTTGCTCATGGTTTCCTTCAGTTTGGGTTATGGCTTATTAAGTGAGATGACTAGTTATGCAAGCTCACATGATACACAACCACACAAGACAGCTCCTGTCCAATTAAAATCTGACTGGCATCAGCAGAACAAGTGAGTTGTGACTAACTTAAGTCCCATTGGTTTCAATAAACTGTAAGTACTATTTGTACTGTCAAGCTTACATCAAGCTGATCTCAGCAGTAACCACATACATACCAGATGTGACTTAAATATTTGAGAAACACCTTTCCTCTGGAGGCACTGCCCACCTCTTTGCTCTAGTTTCAGTCCAGATTTATTGCCTTTGCTATACATATTGTGTAATACATACCCAGTGCTCCACATGAGCAGTGAGCTCCTCTCTCGGGAAGTTCTGTCCAAGGACTGGAAATGTATTTACTTGGGCATTTCCATATACCTAACAGAACACTTAATGCCTTGGGTGATACTATTGCAATTTCCCCTTACAGAATGTAATAAAGGGCTGCTAATGTCTTCTCCATTTTCTGCAGTTGCTCTTAACCTTAACAGCAATGTACATAATGCCTCAGTAAAATGTGACAGGATGCGCTCTCAGAAACTGAGACGACGACCAGATAGCTGCCATGCATTTCATCCCGAGGTAGGAAAAGGCAGAATAACCTGTTACATTTGACAAAGTACAGTCTGTCCCAACGCAGCTACAATAACATCATCTATTCATTTGAGATACTTTGTAGTTAAGATATTATCATTTCCTTATAACCATGCAAGAAGCTTTAGGAAACTTTTTGGCTAAAGGGTGGGATACAAATGCTTTAATCACTAAACATTTGTATATTATTATTATTATTATTATTGAATAATAGAAAGAAAACTGGGAGGAATATTTTCGGATTTTAGTGGAAAGGAAGAAGGGGAAGTATATAGAGGCCAATATAATTACACCTTTTGTGAAGGGTAAAGTTTGCTTCTTCATAGCTACAATCTCACTAAGATTAATGTTGCTCATGGACTGGTTAACAGTCTCTTTTATTCAAGGTTATGGGGGTGTTGTATCAGTACATTATGCACCAGTAAGAGCTCAGAAGGAAATAAAGTGAAGACTTATGCAGTAAGGAAGTTTACAGCTGTTTTCCTGTGGATGCTGTCCTTCATGCCATATGCTACAAGCAGCTTATTTATTATTTATTTATTAACTTTATTCATACCCTGCCCCATCTCTCAAAGGGACTCGGGGCGGCTTACATGAGGCCAACCCCAATAAGACATAATAACAACACAACAGCAATTATAAAGCAATACAATCAATAAAACTTAACATAAGCAATAACAAATTAAAACCATTTCGGGCGGGCCAATGTGAATTAAAAATTTTAAATAAATAAATGTTGGATGCAGACAGAGGTAGATTGTATAGCAGGAAGGTTTCAAGAACAATGTGGGGCAGACACCCCACAGGTAATTGAAGTACTTCTGAGGACACTTGCAGGGTTGCACACAGCAGGGCATTGTTTACTTTATTCAGGGAAGGCACATAAAAACTGCTAAAGTGGGGGCTTGTCTGATGTCCTTGGGAAGCGCGTTCCAGTATGAAGGCATACTGGTCCTGATGCTTGAATGCTTTCTGTGGCCAGTTTCCTATCCAGGGTTCAAGCTATTCAGCTGTCTGTTGGAGCAGGTCTTGGGCAACACAGAGGCACTGCCCTGAGGCAAAGGAAAGCCTTCCACTTTCTCACTTCAAGTCAATTACTACTGTCATGTTATGGTGCTTTTTGGCATGGGTATCCTTGTGCAAGATTATTAAAGTCTATGACCTTTATTTCCCTGAATCTTTTAGGAAAATGCACAGGACTGCGGAGGGGCAGCAGAGATTTCTGCTTCATTGAACTTATTGCTCCTTCCTCTAGGAGCCACAGCTCTTCTCCTGCGATGACAGCATCCATCATAGCCCAATTCCTAGCCAAAAACTCATAGACTATGGTATTTTAAGGTGAAATCTACTTGAGTATTTATTCGGTTATTGCATGTATGCGGAGGACAAAATAAGTGGCCAATTCGCTATATGAACAGTAGCCTTCCCAAAGTTTGTGTTGCCTTTGCTACTGAGGCAACTACAAGAAGCATGGCACTTAGATCAGGACATTGTGCCAATTGGACCAAACATTGTAACCTTGTTACATGATCCAGATCACAGATGACCATCCCATCCTCAGCAGCATAGAGACATTTACACAGAATGGATGGATTTTTATTCTGCCATTTACTTTATAGTACAGTGGCTTTCCCTGCAACAGAAGAAGAGGTACAGACTTCATACTACTGTCTGCTATATGTATGCAACTTGTTTGAGCAGTACTATTAGGATATCTCTCACCCTGGTGAAGGTAGTGGACCAATTTTTCTCCCAAAGTAATGTGTCCAATTTGGCAACCAGCAATGGATTTGCACTGTGGTTATCAAAGAGCTGGAGAACAAAGTTGCCAAGCCATACAGCAGAAGGAAGTTGCTGCAGGTGCTGGTTCTGCAGCAATGGAGCCTTGTGATTGATCACCATGATTTCAGCTGTTTGATCTATGACACTCTAAATGGGGTTCTTTCCAGGACTGGCATATCTTTTGATATATAATATCAGTGCATATGATGTTTAGAGATACTAGTATGGTATAAAAAACCCCTCAGTTCCATTTCAAGAATCATAAAATACTGGTTGGGCCCTTTTTCTTTTAGGCTGTTGAAATTTCCAGCCTGAGAATATCAATGTTCCTAGAATCCGTTATCTCAAAGTTTCTAACAAGTTCCATTCTATGGATCACACAATTAACAGCTTTAGACGTGGTTACTCTGATCTTATATTCTGGATCTAACAATGGTTTGACATTTGAAACAATCTGAAAATAGATTGGGGAAAAGTCAACAGATATGATCCAGATTTAATCCCAGATTCTTGTCTTCTTGGCGCCATTTTTTTCTGAAGACTGCATTGATAGGCAGGCTATGCTGCAGGAATGGGCATCTATGGCAGTTTTCTTCCTGCATGATCTACTAGGGACTAACACACTGCCAAAATGCCAGTGGGAGGAACAAATCCAGAAGTACCCAAACCACTTCTGGGTTTGAAAAACTGGTGATTTGTAATGCTCCATGGAGAAGGGCAATTCTGCTAACTTTATGTAAACTGAAACTTCTGAAAGGGGGTCACTTTTTGCCAGAAAAATGGTCTGAGGAATCTGGAGAGGTTGCGTTTTGCCCTTCTGCTGTAAAGTCTTTTCAAGGAGAGGATTGCAAACACCCAAAGGCCTAAATCATGTTGTTAGTCCTAACTAGAGTAGGCCCATTCAATCAGTGGGATTGACCTCTGTATTAACTTACCATTCAACACTTTATTGAATGGGTCTATTCTAGTTGGAATTAACAGGATGCTAGCCAGATAGTGACGTACCAGTACCACACGGTATTTCTCTCAATGTCTGAAAGCCATTATGCCTTATGAGAGGATGTGAGGGAAACCTTGATCGGATTTTCATCTTGTCTGTTTCTCAGGAGTCTTAGTGCCAGTGCTGGGTCGCTGACCAAAAATTAGGACAGCCAAACAGCAGATACTCGTATCATAAAAATCTCAAAAGTTTCTCATCCTCTGAACAGGAAGAGACTATTTTCCTGGAAAGCATTAACAGAATGGCTTGCTTAAACTTGTTGACAGTACTAGAATCTCAGTCCCCAAAAAACTGTCTGCACAGGAAATTGTTGGGCTTTGGGAGGGGGTTGTACAAATTATTTGTCACATGGCTTTTTAAAAAATATAGCATTTTCACTATAACTTGTGTGTCTTTTTTTCATGAATGGTGTAACATGTCTCAAGACCTTTACCTTTAACCAAAGATGGAACAACACTGATTTTATATCATACTTACATTATTTCCACCTAGATGTAGTTTGACATGATCCACACTATGGCTTACATGATAGAACTCTTTATAGATTCAAGTCAAACCCTGCAACATCCCTGTTACTCATGTTCTAATCTAGCCATCTCAATCACATTGACCAGGCATCCTCAAACTGCGGCCCTCCAGCTGTTTGGGCCTCCAACTCTCGGAAGCCCTAATGAGCTTGTGCAATTGTCAGGAATTCTGGGAGTTGAAGGCCCAAACAGCTGGGAGGGGGCACAGGTTGAGGATGCCTGACTTTGAAGAATATATCAACCCCCATCCTAGAAAAAGACACCAAGCCTTCATTGCATTTCTTCTTTTTATTAGAAGTCAATAATACAACAAGGAATGAGATCCCATTGCCTGGAGACCCCAATCTTCAGAGTCCAAGATGTGCTTTGTTGCCTCCAACAGTAAGCAATTTTTAAAAAACAAAATACTGAACAAGGCCACTAGTTAATGGGGGAGCTGAAAATCTCAACTATATTATGCTGAAAACCTGCACACACAGAAACAGAAAGCAAGCCAACCTCCAGCTGCTGAGAATAAGGCAGTCAGGTGCCAACCTGGGAAGAAGTCTCAGCAAGCACCCAGAAAAGTGCACAGCTAAGCATTTTTTCAAAAACAGGGACACAAAATGTCCTAAACGGAAACCAATGAGGATTAAGAACAGCAAGTGGGGTGTTGTGTTTTTGTACATGTTATGTGCTGTCAGACCAGGCTATAAAACCCCCTTTATAAGAGTGAACATGAGGAGATGCAGCTTTTGCTGGTACATACAAAGGTACGCCCCCTCACACGCGCACACGTGAAAAAGTGCTTTTCAGACAGGTAGGTTTGGGTCTGATATGTATTCAACTAACAACCCTCATTATGTAAGCCATCCTTCTGCCAACTGGCTATACATAAGCCCTTTGAGAGGTTTCAATCATCGCTGCACTCCATTTTACGGAAGAGTTTTAATTAATACTGTTGGGGTTTTTTTGGTTTGGGGAGAAAAAGCCCCAACATAGTTGAGTGCCATTCTGGTCTATGCATTCAACACTGTGATCCTACCTAGAACACACACACACACCACACACAGAGAAGTTGCCTACAAGCACCAATTAAGCACCTCTTGTAGGTCTAAAGACTTCAAAAAGTCTATTTGGAGGGAGTAAAGTTAGAAGAATCCATTCCAGAAGGGACTGAAAGACCTTTTGCTGTGATAATCCTAATTAGTTTTAAAATATGACCAATTCTACCATCTTACAAACAGAAAAAACCCCAAACCTATCTTTATACCTGTTTCTACTATGAACAAAAGCAGCTGTCCTTAGCATGACATATTCTGCATAAACCCATACTCTACGTTTTGCCTCCAAGTGTGTTTCTAAATCCAACAGGCCACATCAATCCCAACAAGAAGTAATAACTACATTTCTCACTTGCCTGACTGAGTATTGCTTAGGAAATAATTCTCTTCACAGATGTACTTCAGACCTTAATGAAGCTTTCAGAGAAAAATTGGAACTAACAAAATTCATTTAGCCTTTGTGTAGTATTTTAACAAAGAGAAAATCTTTTTACATCCAAGAATACTTCTGTGGGCTTTTAAATTTTATTTTTGTTAAAAAGAAGTGCACAGGGCTATCGCATATACCAAAAGGGAGAGGAGGAATGACAGTGTTATACTGGGGCCAAATGGAGTTAAGTGGCTTTAATACAGGCAACCTTAGTGCTAGTGTAATTCAGCAGCACATACAATAATCCAAAACAGGTTAACAGCCAACCAGTCCTCTTTCTTCAAGCACAAACCTCCTTTCTGGTATATTCCTATTGGCCCTTTGAGATCATTTCTTGCTTGCTCATCTAGAAGGAGAGTGCCTGACACTAACAATTGCACTTGGATAAAGGGAACAGCAGGGCCTGGTGAAACACCAACAACCAACCCTCCCACGAGGTCAGGATATATATCATACTGAATCTTAAAGCAGCAAAGGACCGTTGAAAGAAAGACGACCTAAAAACCTTCCACAAAAAAACTAAGGTCTCAGAAAATCTGCCTGCAAAGGGAATGAGCTCAGATGCCCAATGCCTCCTCTGCCATTACCTTCTGAACACACAGAGACCCCCAAAGCAGCCTAATTAAATGGTTAAGCATCCACTTGCTCCCAATTCTGTGTGTAAACAAAACCTATTGGGGTAAGCTGCCCTATATATACCAGCACTAGAGGGAACCTACGGATCCTGATGCTGACCCTACAGGGGTTTCACCTGGCCTTCTTGCACTTAAAAAGTCAGTGCAAAATTGAAACAGTGTGTGGCAATTGCATGTTGTAATCTATACAAAACCCTCTCTTCTCCCCTCCCCCCAATTTTTAAAACATTTATATAAACTTTTCAATTAAACAGAAAGTTAGAAATCTTATATACATTTTGTCTCCCAAAAGATTATCTAAAAATCAACTTACCTGAACAAGATACAAGTCTTAAGCTAGATTTCTTTTAAAGGAAAAAAAATCACTAAGCCACCTCCCCATAACAACCTCTTTTGTTTTCTACAAATAAATATGGCATTGAATGGAAGCTGCTGAAGAAAGGATTTTTTGTAGATTAGGCTACAAATAATAAGTTAAGCGTTTAAGAATTTCCAGATTTTCAGAATCAATTCACTCCAATGCTTGAGGTATGAATTTCTCTTCCATTTTATAGTTCAATTCCCCAAAAAAGCTACCACACCACTCCAGGCAAAGCGTTGCCTCACTGTTCCCACTGTTCTCTTTTGGTTATGATGCTTGAGACAGGACCAGTTCTAAAGCATCTCATCTTCTGAGCAGCCTCCCCCAACGGTGAAACGGAACTCTTGAAGGTTGGAAACACCATGGAGGTGTACAAATGCACCGGCCACTACAAACACATGGAAGAGCTGATGGGAATGGAACTATAGGAAAAGAAAGCAGAACAGTGGATCACTGTAGAGAACAAGCATCTCCTACTGGACAGAAAAAGCATCTCAGGATAATAGTGCTTTGGACTAGTAGCAGCAGTGACCATATAGTAATGGACTGCAAAAAAAAAAACAAAAAAAGCTACCAGCTTGATTTTTAAACAGCAATGCTGATTCCCCATGCAAGTGCCAAGAGCGTCATTTAAACCCTCCCAAACTTGGTCAAGTTGGCATAAATATCTGGAGAACCGGAAAAGTGCATACAGCTTCATCAGTTCTGTATCAGCATAGTGTTATTTTTGTAACTGTACACTTTTCCACTTCTTTGGCCAGATATGCCAAGACAGTAACTGTGTAAATGTTTTTCATTGCTGCAAAGCCCAAGATGAAAGGCTCTCACATTTTGTTAGGTGTCAATGTTAGCAGCTGCACAACTGGGCTCCACTTTTGCCTAAAACTGAGCAGTTGGGAGACATTTTTAGAGTTGTAGTTTTGTTTCTGTTGCCTGGCACAAACCTGAAGCTGTTTTGATCCATCACTGGGTGCCCCTCCCCCTTTTTGTGTTGTATACCTGGCACCTATCAGCCATACTTACCCAGATGTCACACTTCCCCGGGAAGAACCTCTCCGGGATGCGAGCAGCATACAGTCCAGCGCCAGTGATATAGAGGCAGGCCATGAGTGCCAGCCAACCTATCTGCCCCATTGTGGCAGCCTTGAAGAGCCCTTCCGAGATGACAAAATGCAGGGTGGGGATGACCCCACTAAGGCCCAGAGCCACAAACACGCCTAGAAGAGAATAAGGGAAATGGGACAGATTCAGCCATCGAGACAAGAAAACCAGGGGAAGAAATGAGGACACTCTGTCAGCACTTAGGATCCCAAAGCAAAACAATGAGGGCTTTTTGTTTCATTTCCATTTGTTTGTTTACCTGATCATGTTTACTAGTTAAAATTAAAATTCTAATCAGCTGAAGAGATGTCCTGATCAAACTGATAGTAGGCATCATATGAGAAGAGACATCCTCCCTTCCACCACAAGCAAAAGGCAAAGAATCCTTAAAGAAATTGGCCTGACAGTGTTCAACCATGAATTACTACTACCACTACAATATGCTCCCTCTTCTTCTTCTCCTCTTCCAGCACAGCTAAGAAGACAACAACTTAGGCAGAGTGTAATTTCAATTTCCATTAAATCCAATACATTATAGTGATCATATGTGTTTGTTTAAAACTAATTAGAACTTGTTTATAAGCCAACTTTAGTTCTTGAGTTATGAAGCTAGTGTTTTTAATTAACTCAATTTTATTTTAAAGTCAAAAAATGACCAACCAGACTAGGCAGGAAGGGAAACTAACAATCATATCCACAGAGGAGGAAATGGGCACAGAGTGCAAGCTCAATGTTGAGGCACATACTGATAAATTAAGTTCAATCTGTGTATGTACTAATAAGCTATGGTTTAATATTATGTAGGAACACAACCTATGCATCCTACAGCACATATATAAATACCTAAATGCAAAGTATTTTATTTACATGAGTGTAATTAGTACATTAACCAATTATAATCAGACACCTCACTTTTTTCAAGGTGAGGCAACTGCAAAACAAAACAAAACAAAAAACAACACCGCACATTACTAGCTTATAATTACCCCAAGTTTACTACTATACCACTTATGTTTGTAAATACACTGAATGAAAGCCATGAAACAAAGAATTATTGCCAGTAATCGGTAAGAGGCCTTTACATCCTACTCTCAAAGATCATTACTATAGTCATTCATGGAAATAAACTTCGAAGGCACTTGTCTGTTTCACTCCAGCATCTGAACTGAGAAATCACAGAAGATATTAAAATGATGAATATTTAGGCAGTGCTCCTGGTATAATTTGCCTACTACACACCTTTTCTGTAGGTAATTTGTAGCACTGTAATTTAAAGCGTCTTGAAACATCCCAAACCTGGCAGGCAACTCCCATTTTCCTACATGCATTTAGCAGGAGGTAAGACGTTCCTACATACCCTTAAATCAATCTCTCAAGTCCCACACAAACTGTACAGAGTCTCTCAGGAGTTATTCCTGTGCACTGCTTATGTGAGTTATGTAAATTACTATTCCAGGTATGTTTCCTGGCTGGGAGGGAAACACATATATGCAGCAAGAGGGCTCCACTCTCTGGACTGATAATCCTGTTGACTCTGCCCTAGATAGTATCAATAAGGTATACATCTGTATTGCAGAAAAGGTGGTGGGACTAAGCCTCAATACTGACATAAGGTGTAGATGGATGGAAAGAACAACAGAATGGCAGAAATGTACAGAGATATAACATATAGCTTCTCCTAGGAATGGATGCTATCAACTCTTTTAAGCCCTTACTTTCTTGCAGCATGCTAACAGTTCTTACAGCAGACAGTTTGGGAATAATTGCAATAATGTAGGTGCATCTTCTTTGTTTCTGAAAACCTATTTTACACTAAATTATTTCCCCCTTGGGAAAACGATCTTCCCATAATACATACTCATTAATATTATGAAAATAAAGACCAAGGTATGTGCATGAGTGATTTTCATTAACTGCACCCGTCAGATATTTACAGTCAGGTTCTTATGCTTATTGCCACAAACTGCCATCTAATAAGCTCTACAATTTCACCATAAAGTAAAAAGATGCAAAGTAAGCATGTATAATGCAACAATACTGTGCGGCATTGTGCAATACTAATGGAGACACTGATGCATAAGCATGCATGTCGACAGATGAAGCAGGTGTTACTTAGAGCTAGCATATTTTCTCTCAAAACAAGTATATACATTATCATGCTTTTTTGTTGTCTTAAAGATGCCACAAAACATGTCATAGAAAGACAGACACAGCTACCTCTTTTGAATCTAAAATCAAATTGAATCAACTATTTACTAATATCAAAAATTCTGCTACACCAGGGTTGGGGAGCTGTTAGTTTGTAAAACTCATGCAAAAAATTGGGAAATGTTTTTATGTCTCTTCAGACCCTAAAACTGCTCTGGGTCATGCACAACAGGGCAAAATTACCCCCATGACCCACAAGCATTACTTGAAAAACTGGATTTTAAAGACAGCAACATCTGGGTGAAGTCTAGTATTTCAATCCAATCCATCTGATTAAACTTTCAAATGAAACCACTTCCTGTATATGTAGATGTGATAAACCACGTCAAAACTATGAATCTTACCTGCTCGAAATCCTCGGTACTGAGGTGTAGAAAATGTGTCCCACTGGGAAACTATAATGGCTGCGATGCCCAGAACACAGGTAACAATCAAGTAGATAAAATAGGGCTGAGGGTTGCAGTAGAATGAGTAATACAGCCATGGGACGAAGCTGCCCATAATGAGGAGAGCGATGCCAGAATAGTCTAACCTAAGTCAAAGGGAAACAAAAATGAATCTGGAAGCTCCCACTTTTCATCACTCTTACCTATGAGTCTGTCCTCCTGCCCACTTTTATAGCATGGAATGGTCTTGGGGAATCATGGGGGTAATAGTACCAAAAAACAAGATTACCACAGTAGGAAGGCTGATTATGCTAACACAGTATATCCATGGGAATACATTCCCAAGCTTTTTGTGGAAATAAGAACCATGTATAATAGCAAAACCTATTGAAATGAATTACTTCTGGCAGTAGTGACCACAGAGTCACCTTGGAGGTCTAGAAAATTTGTAGAGAGGTGTTCCAGTGTGACTTTATAGTAAACATCTGGCAGAAGCATACCAAAAATTGCCTGAAAAACATAGATAATTCCTTTAAAAATTTAAAATTGCATTTTCCAAAGTGTTTCACATATATTCAATCAGCAATCTTTAAAAAGAACCCCCTTCAACAACTGGCCATGATGGATACCTTTGGGAGGCTGTTTACCTATTAAGCCTCAATCCTTATTCATAAGTTCCTCACAGAGGTGAGATTTCAATTACTGATCTTCAGATTCAAAACTCACACCGAGAGTCTATGACACTTACTTGGAGAAGACCCTCGAGACACCTTCTGAATGGCAGTAAACTGTGTGAAACAGCCATGAGAAGGAGAGGCAGAGGATAGCTCCCAAGAAGAACACTCCAACCACCACCTTCTCTTGCAAGGGTGCTACAAAAGTCATGTTTGGCCGGAACATGTAGAAGATTCCCAGACAGAAAAAGAAAACACAACCTAGGCAAAGAAAAACAAGGTTATGAGAACGGTCCCAGTGTAAGAGTGCAAAGAGAATTCAAGATAAGCACTATACAAGAATAATCGTATCCTAGAGAAACCTGTTACATTTGTCTCCACAGACGGGATCCTGCACTTCCTTACTTTATGTATGTATTTTATTTAGTGCCTCAACTTTCTCTTCGCACAACATCTAAAATGGCTCACCAGCATCATCAGCAAGGTACAGTTAAAAATGATTAATGTAAACATTAAGAGAAATAAATAATCAATCTAAAACACATAAGTTTAAAGAATAGATTTTAAAAACAGAAACACAACAAACATGCATCCACATAAGCTTCACTGATTACTCAGGGATTACACAACTACTCATACACATAGTTTTCCAGGTGTTACTGACAGCTGACTTCTATCAGCCCCAACTGCTAAGGATAGGTCTGCAGTTGTGGCCCATCAGTCCCATGTGGGCCAACTAGGTTCATCTCTGTGACTTCTATTTTGCCCTAAAATGGCCTTGAATACACTCTAGTGATCATGGGGGGACATTTTCACTATGGCAGGACTGGAACTTTATAGGGTCAGGAGAAGTCTTTTTAAGAAATAGGAAATTGTTTTCTAAAGGTTTAACTTTGGCCGTAAAAACTGAAGAGCTAACAACATCTATAAGATGCCCAACATACAACAATGAAATGTACCACACACACTCTTGCGGTGACAGGGGCATCTGAGGTGAAAAAAGCAAACATTTTAATGGGGATGCAATAGAGAAGGAGAAACGGTCCAAGGCCTCCTGGTGGGGTAATGTGGCTCTTGTTGCTCCCACACTTACCCAGCCCATTATAGACAGTGGGAGGGCAACTAATACCGCCAGATGTTTTTTGTATAGGTCTCTCAAGTTAATTGTGTATGTGGAATGATATGCTTCTACTGCTGATTTTATTTGAGTGTTTTGTTTGTAAATCAAGTTACTCCCCATTGCAGGTATACTTTCAGGTGAAAAATAGGGAGGGGCAACAGTATGAACGCCTAAAGATGGCAGATCCTGTCTGTTCTTGGAAACTAAGGACTGTTGGTCTGGGTTAGTATTTGGATGGGAAACCATCAACAAATACCAGTTGCTGTAGGGTGTGTTTTAGAGGAAGAAACTCTTGAGTATTCCCTGCCTAAGAAACTACAGTGAAATTTATAAGTGGACATGTAACCCGAAAGCACATAAACATGTACATAACCAAAGGCTATACATAAATCCATAGCATAAAATGATAATATGTGTATATGTATGTATATTTGTAGGTGCCTACATGACTTGATAGATCTGGACCAAATTTGGTATGCATACCTTTCATTATCCAAACTGAAATGCTGACAGGGTTTAAAACTATCAAAATCAATCCTTCTTGGGTCCAGGCCCCAATCATGAAAATTCGGTCAGGCAAGAACCTCTTCCAATCTCACAAGAGGAAGATTTCTCACTAGCTCCTGGTGATCCCCTGACACCTCAAATATCACATGTCCCAAAAATCCTCTGCAAATCTTCCTACCTGCCTCTATAAGGTAAGAAGTTTACTTTGTGAGTCTACTGCTCAGCCCAACCAGAACTGAGGAAGAGCGGATTCAATGTCAGCCCCATTCACAACTAAGGGAGTGGCCTTCTTCCTTTTCTTTTCTTTCCTTCTCTTCCCTCCCCTCCCCACATTCTGTACCACCACTGATAAAGCAATGGCCCTGAAAAACAAGTGCTTGTGGTGTCCATGTTCTTCCCACAGACAATTATGTATGTTGCCCATTCCAAACGTTTTTTAAGAATAATGAAATATTATAGACTCTGACTGAACCATCCCTAAAATCAAAAAGCTAACAATGAGTATTTCTAATAAATATCATTAGAAAATTCATCCCCAGGCAACACTGGGTATATATGCTAGTTAGTCATAAAAGATAATAGCACTTTTAACATTTATATGAAGTTTGATACCTAGTAGGTGTGTCCAGATGTTGCCAGTCTCTGTATGTATTCTGAATATGCTTTTGAAGCAAGCCCGGAAAGAGGGCATGGGTGGTCGATGCCCATGCAACAGGTAGTCATTATCTTTTAGCCAGTCAGGCAAGACGTCAAAGGGAATAACACGCCATCGACCCTCCCATACCTAAAAAGGAGCAATGAGGAAATGTGTTAAATCTTCCTTCTCCACCATTCCAAGATTTCCATGACATAATTCTAGAAGATAAAATGAGATGTTCCAAAGAATGGTTTATCTACCACACAAATATACACAATCCACAGCAATTGTGTTATTTAAAATCTATTTGGCCTTGTCTGCAGCTATTTTTGTAGGGATACAATGAGAAACATGGGAGGGGAGGATGAGGGAGAGTAGGGGAAAAAACAAGCAATTCTTTAACATGGCTGATTTTCATCATCTTTTACCATAAAGAATCTCTGGAATGAGTGTGAAGCCGGTTTCTGAATGATGAAGAAACCAATTTAATCCAAGAGCACAAAACCAATTAGTGATGCAATCAGTCATGATCTGGCATCTTTCAGGCATCTCAGTTATAAGGAAAGCCTAATACTAAGTTAATCAAGACTCTGGCTTAACAAGCCCTCTATGATTACTAAATGCTGTGCACAAAGTATCTTTCAACTGCATTGGAAAGTCCAATATAAACAGAGAGGATGCAAGGGAACTTCTCAATTCACGTCTTTCAGGAGTAGCTCAAGAGTACAAAGGAAAGGGCATGTTAAGAAGTCCCTGACTGAAGCAAGAGTCTTAGTGTATGCTGGAGATTCAGATGTGTATCCTGAGTTCTCCTATGTGCTTCCAGAGCAGAGTGACCATGCTTTTGCTTGTTCAGAACATATTTCAGGTTGTTTTTATGTACTCTACAGACACAAGGACAAACACCACAGCAAAAACACAGTTGTCAAAATGCATTATATCACCAGAAATAAGTCAAAAGAGCACAAATACAAGAGCTTATCTGCGTACAAATACACAGGCTTAAAGCTTATAGGATAAACTTAGTGTTTTCCTAGAAACCCAAGATCCACCTATATTTAAAAACCTGTGGCTCAGAAAAGGGTCTTGGAATAAATGTGCATTTAAAATTAAATCACAATGAGTTTACAATGCATCCCAATCTAGGCCTTTATTGTCAGTATCAAAACTGAACTCAAGTTCTTTCCCAATTTTCCTCCAAGTTTTCTTCATTTCAGCAGTCTGACATGGGTTGCAAAGCTACTGGTTTTTTTACCACTAAGTTAGAAATGCTTGGCAATTCCCTGAAAATCTGCCAAAAATCTATCAGTACATTCTGCAATACCTTTTGCATATCCCTATACTATCGACTTAAATTGGATTAGCGGTGACACAAATGTCAGCCCAGGATCAATTTACTTCTGTACAGAGTTACAATCCTGCTAAATTAAACAACACTGCCATGGAAAGGAAACAGACATTCCATTTCATAGGCAAATATCTAAGATTTAAGTCTAAACACAAAATATTAATGCAAAAATATATGTTACTACCGTGTTTCCCCGAAAATAAGACACCCCCGATTGTAAGCCGTATCGGGGGTGTCAGAGGGGTCGGCTTATATAAGCCGTACCCCGAATGTAAGCCGTACCTCCTCGCCGCCGCCGCCGCGCGCAACTGGCCCATCGACGCGGCACACCTCCGCGACGCACCTTTCTGCCAGGCCTCCAAGGAAGGGTGGGGAAGAGAGCCAGAAGCATGGCAAGCGCCGCTGCGTCAGAGTGACGCGTCGTCGCTTTATCACGCCCCTGTCTCTCTTCCCCCACCCTTAGAAAGAGGAGGAAGAGAGCCAAGGGCAAAGGAATGGAAAGGGAAGAGAGCCAGGGGCGTGGTCGGACGACGCGCGTCACTCTGGACGCGTCCCGCTCCACGCCCCTGTCTCTCTTCCCCACCCCTTAGAAGGGAGGAGGAAGAGAGCCAGGGCGTGGTCGGCGGCGACGCGTCACTCTGACGCGTCTTCGCTTCTCCACGCCCCTGTGTCTCTCCTCCTCCCTTAGAAAGGAGGGAGAGAGAGCCAGGGGTGGTGGTCGGCGACGACGCGTCACTCTGGCGCGTCTTCCCCTTCTCCCACGGGGTATACGTCTTAGTTTATATAAGACGTACCCCGAAAGTAAGTCATAGGGGGACTTTTCGGGGGGGAAAGAAAGTAAGACGCTGTCTTACTTTCGGGGAAACACGGTATGTATTCCTGATCATTAGGATTCAGTGTGGTATACACTTAGGATATGAAAACAAGGATTATCAGACTCAGATAGCACTCTTACGCAAGTAGAGGAGTTTGTGAATCATTAGCAAGAGCCACCCGAATGCCTATTACAAATCCTCTTGCTAAACTTCAAAACATTACTAATGTTTCTGTTAAACTTTCACCCATTTCAAGAATGGGCACAAATAAAAAGCAGCTCATAACCATCGCTTTTCTAAACTGGGGCTTATTATTTTATATAAACTGTACTGGAAATTCTGGGTTCCCAGGGTCATTCTTCTAATGATGGATGGGCAACATTTAAGCAAAAACAGAGAGTTTACTCTAGTTCTAATGTTGAAGTTTGCACCAGCAGCTAGACTCGAGTATGAACTATTCCCCTTTAAGTCAGCTAAGGAAAGTCAAGACCAGGAATATTTACACAGATCACAAAGGATTTATCCAGGGTGGAATTTCATTAGAACTTGCTTTTCCCCCACTTGGAAAGTGGATACAATGAGGCTACTACGCAAAGGAGATAAATGGTAATCCGAAAACAAAGATTTGCAAGGCCTGAAAGACAGAGTGTGGAAAAAGATGACCTTGTAAATTAAAATTCTTTGACCCAGAAACACTAGAAGCTGAGAGTATTATTCTGCTTGGACTTCTACAGATGTTTCCAAAAAGAGACCCAACAATTGTACCATCATGTTTAATCCCACATTTCAGCATGTAATCCCTATCGTGCTAAACTTTCTAATTCATCCAATTATGAGAGGCCCACAGTTTTCTCCCAACACACACAGAGTGACAGAATCACTCAAGACAAGAAAATGCCTTGGCGGCCACCCAGTATAACTTGGCTCTTTTGTTGCCAAAAGTGCATGGGCTGCTAGTCACAGGCCCACCAGCTGCTTCATGTTCACCAGTGCACAGTGGATTCTGCTTTGCAGCCTCTTACCTTAAATACAAACTCTTCCATTCTTTCCATGGCATGGTGTGCTTGGAGAAGAGGCAGTCTCGCCATAAAGCCCTCATCTTCCTGAGTTGGACTGTTGCTTCCATCCTTATTAGAATGCTGAAACAAAATAAGTACAGACAGCTAAGGAAAAAAACATGTTTAAGTGACTCAACACACAGTAGAAGTATTGAATGTGAAGCAAAAGAAGCATAAACACACACACAGTGAGAGAGAGAATCCACCAAAGACAGATTCTCTGGCCAGATTAAGAAATCTGTGACTTATGACGCATAATAGGGCATAGCTTCCTCTCAATGATGCAGAAAACATTTCCAATGAAGACACAACCCTGAAAATTATATGGTTAGTTTTAAAATGAAAGCAAAATAAAGGCACACAACATGAACATATTCTATTATCTCTCACGCTTTTCCTTATTTGAGAAGAAATCCTAACAAAATACAATTTGCATTCACCTTTCACTTGGGAAATTCAGCTAAACTTAAATAATGTTCAAGAAAAATCAAAGATATGCTAAACATATTTGCTTTTCAATTAATCTTTGCTTTGCAGATACTGTATAAAGTGCCTTGTTCAAACTATACACATTACACATTAGCCTATCTAGTCTAATACTGTCCAGCATACTTTAAACTAGACAGAGGTCTTTCTTCATCAAGCCATTAGGATACCATAAAATAAAATTTTCACCTGGAACTTTCCGCATGCAAAATATGTGGTCACAAAATGATGTTGAGTAACATCAATATCTCCATCTTAAGGAGACCCAAAATAAACCCTAAGAAAACCCTAAGGAGTTTTCTTTGCAAATTTTGTTCAGATGAAGTTGCCTTTTGCCTTCCTTTGAGACTGAGATAATGTGATTTGTCAAAGGTCACCCAGTGGATTTCCACAGACTAGCGGGGAGTTGCTGTGAGTTTTCCAGGCAGAATGGCCTAGTTACAGAAGTATTCTCTCCTGACATTTTGCCCACATCTATGGCAGGCATCCTCAAAGGTTGTGAGGTCATACAGCCCGGAAAACTCATAGCACCCCAGTGATTCTGGCCATGAAAGCCTTTGACACTTCTAATTCTCATCACCAGTCGTAGTTAAATGTTCAAACCACATTAACATTTGAAGTTCAACTCATACCTAACATTTCAGCCTCCTATTCATAAGGAATAAGTGCATCGATGCCAACACTCATCCTCTCTAGTTACTGCTGGCTCACATCTGGTTTGCAAAAAAGAAAGAGGCTGAATATGTGCGCATCTATACTATCACAAACTTATCTCACAGCCGTTCTGGTCACAATTCTTTATTCAAATAGAACTAATTACTAATAAGAATAGAACTCTCACTTTTCCTTGGTGGTAACAGATTTTAAAATATTTTACTGTCTTCTGTTCATTAATAACAACTTTTCCATAAACCAGCAGAAGAATAGGTTATAGAACAGGGCTGTCCAACTTCTACCGGACCTTGGGCCGGAATTCCGGTCACTGATCACCTGGGGGGCCAAGCCCTGGCTCCGCCCCTCCCCTCCCCCGGCTCCGCCCCCAGCATTGCATAAATATACAATTAAATATTATATTATTTAAATAAGGGGAGAGGGAGAGAGGGATGGAACACATGAGGGGCATAAATATACAGAATATCAAGGCAGAAAATCTCACAATCTCTGCTTTGAGCTGGAATATATGACTGTTCTACTGGCCACATTGATGAGCATTGAATGGCCTTGCAGTTGAAAGGTCTGTGTGCTTTCATTCTGCCAGTTTACCCCTGGCTGATTCCATTCAGTGCAAGTCATCAAAGTAAACTTAGGTAATTGCAAAGAATGTAAATAATTCTGGGGGGGAGGGAAAGGGAGTGGGAGGCCTTTCCTTGAGCTCCCTCTCATTCAATTCCCCCCTCCCTCCTTTTCTCCTCCTCCCTCTCCTATGGCTGGCCGGTTCTCTCCTTCTCATTAAAGAGACAGTTCATGAAACGCAAATGAAGGGGTCAGAAAGGAAGGGGCTTGTGTGTGTGTGTGTGTGTGTGTGTGTCTGAGGGAGCCAGAGAGAACTTCCCTTTGCGCTGGGGAGAGGTGTGCCCAGGGCAGGTCCCCCTCCTCTCTCTCTCTGTCACTCACTCACTCACTCTCTCAGACACACTCCCTCCTCCCAAACCCCTTTTGCTTCCCTGGCGCTGAGGGCCTGAGCACCTCCCAGACGAGCAGCAGCAATCCTGAGGAGGGGAGGAAGCGGCGCTGCCGAGGGTAAAGCCATGCGGCCGGGTCGTTCTTCCTGTTTGCTGCCAAGGGGCGGGGCCGAGAGAGACACTCTCCCTCCCATTGGCCCCTCCCTCAGGAGAAGAGGAGGCGGCCAATAGAAAGCCAAGGGGCGGGACCAAATAATAATAATAAAAATAATATTTTAAATTGAAAAAAATATTTTAAAAATATATTTAAAAATATATTATTTATTGCAGAAAGGTAAGGGGCCGTAGCCAAGGGGCTAGGGGGCCGTGTACGGCCCCAAGGCCGCCTGTTGGACAGGCCTGTTATAGAATATTTAACCAATGGAACAATCAATATTCCAGTTTTTTAAAAGATACAAATAACTATGATAAACTCAATTTTCCTAGTTTCCAACAGACCTCACAACCTGGGTTGCGCCATAGATGCCTGCGAAATGCCTGCCATAGATGCAGGCGAAATGTCAGGAAAAAATGCTTCTGGAAAATGGCCATACAGCCCAAAAAACTTACAGCAACCCAGTGATTCCGGTCATGAAAGTCTTCAACAATATACATCAACCCAACTATGCTATTATTTTCATGATAATTACTAATTAGATAAGCATATAAATGTTTATTCATCAAAATATACATTTATATCAGAGAAACCTAACTTGGCTTTAAACATAGATCTGACATGTTGCTCCTGCCCTTTGTTTACTAAAGACCATACTATTGGGGGTGGGGGGGAGGGGGAGAAACGGGGATAATTTTGTTTCATTAGCCATATGGCTATGATGTCCTAAACAGATATATCATATACGTCCTGGTTTTTTCGCCAAAAAAATTGTTTTTCTTTCTAGAAAGAAAGAAAAACAATAGCAATGAAACACGGCCTACTTTCATAGAGCTAGAAATGTTCCAAAGCTATAACAGAGAATCCATTATCTTGCAGCAGCAATGTGACTCTGGAAGCTGTTCATCTAATTGATCACAAGGATATTTTGAGTGACTGCCAACTGACTATACGAGCTTGTTCTAGCTCTAAAGGACTCTGTAGCCTCATCACAATAGAGGTGAAGTGGGTAACATGTCCCTCTGCAAACATACCATCGGGATGCAGTTAATTACGATTCTCAGCTCAAACACAAAAGAAAGCAGCCCTTCCTACTCTTTACTATCTCCTCTTTTAAGTTTTAAAATTTCTTAAGTATCAAAAGGTTAAAATGAGTTTTCTTGTAGTCTTTGGGAAGAAAATCAACTAATGGCTTTGTGCAGGATATTAATACTTCGCAGAGATGATGTAAAGACTAGGTACTGGGACTCTTACAGTTGGCCTTTTTCAGACCAATCCAGGTGCTTTACCTACCACATGTATTCTATCCTTGCCCTTCCTGGCTGATCTAACAGGCCAGAGGAAGTCTAGCAGAGTGGGTGAACGTGGTGGTGGGTCAATGCTTCCTTGGAACAAGGCAAAGTTCCAATTTGCCTAAAGGAGGCAGTTGTGAGACCTATATTTAAAAAGTCATCCCTGAACCCCTCCAATAATGGACAACTATCAGCCAGGGTCCAACCTTCCATTTTTGAGCAAGGTTTTGGAGTGTGTGGTGGCCTCCCAACTCCAATAATTTCTGGATGAAATGAATTATCTAGATCTAATTTCAGGCTTGCCTATGGAACAGAAACAGGTTTGGTCACCTTGGTGGATGACCTACGCAGAGAACTAGACAGGGGGAGTGTGTCCCTATAGGTTCTCCTGGACCTCTCGGCGGCTTTTGATACCATCAACCATGGTATCCTTCTGGGTCGTCTCGCTGGGACAAAATGGAAGAAACCGTGGCTCCATTCCTTCCTGGAGGGCTGTACCCAAAAGGCAATTATCCTGTGGGGTTCCTCAGAGTTTTGTTTTGTCCTCTTTAACATATACAGTACATGAAACCGCTGGGAGAGCTCATCCAGAGTTTTGGAGTACGGTGCCATCTATATGCAGATGGCACCTAACTCTACTACCCATTCCCACCTAACGCCAAGGAAGCTGTACTGACCCTGAACCCTTGTCTGTCATCAGTAATGAACTGGATGAGGGCTAGCAAATTGAAACTTAATCCAGACAAGACAGAGGTGCTCCTGGGCAGTCAGAAGACATGTCACAGAATAGAGATCCAGCCTGTGCTGAATAAGCTTACAATTCCCCTTAAGACATAGGCCCTCAGTTTAGGGGGTTCTCTTGTGCACAAACTGCTCCCGTTCCTTGAGAGGCCAAATCTGGCCACTGTGGTACATTCCTTAGTTAAATCCTGTCTGAATTACTTAATGCACTTTACATAGGACTGCCTTTGAAGACTGCTTGGAAACTTCAGCTGGTCCAAAGGGTTGCAGCCTGGTTGCTACCTGGGATTGGCAACAGAGAGCGAACAACCTCCTTGTTGCAGCAGCTACAAGGGCTGCCAGTTTGTTTCCGGGCACAATTAAGTGACCGATCTGGAACTCCCTGCCCAGGGAAGCCAGAATGGCCCCCTCCCTGCTGCCCTTCCAGTGGCTGGTTAAAACCTTTTTATTCAGACAGGCTTTTAAAGGAGGTTTTAAAAATCAATTCAGGGGTGCTGTGGCTTTCAGCTTTGAATATGTTTTATGAATATTAACTGTGAATGTTGAAATACCATTTACTGTATATTTAATTCTGTTTTAATGTTTGTATATTTTTAGATTTTAAATTTGTACTGAAATGCTTTTGATGTAAGCCGCTTTGGGTCTCCTTGTGGAGAGGAAAAGCGGGGTATGAATAAACATCATAATCATAATCATCTTTTTAAATGGGGACACTTAAAATAATATTTCCATTTTCACTAGCTATAACTATTAGACATTAATATTTCAGTAGAGAATTCATTTTCCTTACCTACTGAAGACTTGGAATCCAAGAAAATGGGAAATAATAAAACTTAGGAAAGGAGTGAATAGGGATGGAGCCAAGATGGTCATTAAAACTGGAGAAGAACTGGCTTGATGGTGAAGTGCCCATGCCCATTATGGAATAAGAAGCAATTCATTAGAAAGCAAAAATAAAAGCAAGTGATTGTAGAAAGGATAGACAATAAATTATGGGCTTTGAAGAACAACTACGGGGCTTTTTAAGTCAAAAGAAAACAAGCTTGGTCAATCAGATTTGGACACAAGAAACCATATTATAGTCTTAATTTCAAGGATTTTTCCCTCTGTGCATTCATGACATGTCACTAGATAGTTTGCATAAGTTCAACAGCAATGCAATAGGAAGCTGTGTATTCACTTTATTTAGAAAATGAGAGAGGGAGGGGCATTCTGACACTGGGCAGATTGAAGAATTGCACCTGCCCCAGAAAGCGTTCAAAAAGTCTTCCCCCACCTCTTTTGTCCACATGCTAATTCCAAAAGCAGCTGTGCATGAGACTGACAGGCAGCCTAGCATTTGACTTGCTAACTAAAACTATTCTGTGTGCAAATGAAAGACAGTAGCAAGGGGGAGGGGAGGGAAAGGAAATCAGAATTATGAAATACGCTGAAAGGGAAGATACGTAAAGGATACGTATCTTCCCTTTTTGGGGTCAGTTGTTGAAATGTCTTCCCCTTCCTATTTGTGGACAACTAGGGAAAGTGTGATCTGTGAGTAGACATGCTTAGTGTAGTTGACCTTAAAATATTGCAACAGTGGGGAGAAAGAAATCTGATTTTTAATCCCAACTCATATAGACTAATTGAATTAGTGGAACATATATATGTGTGTGTGTGGATTTACTGATTCAGTGGCTTTACTATAGTTGCAGGATAGCAACTAGATTTAGGTTAAAGTGGCTACTGGTGTTTATTCTAGGACCACATATACATCTCAGTGAGGAAGAATTTATCGAACAGTTTTTTCCCAGCCTGATGCCTGCCATATGCAGGATGCGACTCTGATCATTCCCAAGCAGAGTGGTCAAGCTGCCTGAATGATGCAAGTTGTATTCTGATGCCTGAAAAGCACAAAGTTGAGGAAGGCTGATTTATAAATTCTGTAGAAGTACAGACAGATTAGGTTTTGCAACATAGGCTGGGATTTCCAGAGCAGTGCTAAAGCATCTCTTAGATAACCAGTCCCCTTTCCACACTCCATTGTTGCCAGGAGGCAGGATTAGAACACCGCTCTGGGCAATGGCAACCATTCATAAACTGTGAGGTAAAAACCCGCAAAACAGCAAGTCCGCGGAAAGCGAACCATGAAGTAGCGAGGGAACACTGTAAGGAGCAACAAGGTACCAAGAACATACCAATCAATCACTTGTTTTTGTTGCTATTTTCTGCTTATTTTAAAAAATACCTAGACAGTTCTTAAGTCACTATTTAGAACAGTGGTTCTCAACCTGTGGGTTTCCAGGTGCTTTGGACTACAACTCCCAGAAATTCCAGTTTACCAGCTGTTAGGATTTCTAGGAATTGAAGGCCAAAACATCTGGGGACCCACAGGTTGGGAACCACTGATTTAGAACAAAAAGAGATTGGAATTTGGAAGTGAGTTAACTTTTTCTTATCTAGCAGATTTTCTTTTGTAGAAGGGGAAAAGAACTGCATGAACCTGTTATTCGCCTGAATACAAAAAAAATGACAGAGAGAAAGTGCCAACTGTAGTACAGGCCTACTAAATTTCAGGGACTGGAAATATGTGCCTCTTCAGATATGGTTTGCATAAAACTCACACCATCCCTTTCCATTGGATATGCTAACTATGGCCGATAGGAGCAACTCCCACTTAAATTTTAAGAGCAAAACTGGGATGGAAAATTTCTTCTCTGTTAGTACAATAAAACAACTAAAAATCTCCATGTTCTTCCTTAAACAGAATTCAAAATATTAGTGGGGGGAGGCTATCAGCTCTCCCCTCTATTTTCTTCTAACCTATAACTTACACATACTACGGTATCTCTCACTTTGCAAACAGGCTTATTGATAGACTCTTTTTGAAAGGTCAAATAGCTGAATTCAGGAGTCACTGAAGGCTGGGTTGCTTAACAAATGTTCCAGCTGGGCTTTTGCCATGAAGAAGAGTCAAGTGCTGTGCTTCATTATTCTCTGCATAGTACCAAATGCTACAGAGCAACAGATCCAAAATTTCACAGATACGCTCCTAGGCCACACACTGCAAATGCACGAAGAACCACAGATGCAGGCATTTTAGACAAAAGCCACCTTCAATTAGGAGTTGAAGGGTCTGGTAGCTAGAAAAAATGTGACGAAAACAGCCTTTTGTCCCCTATCTGTCACTGGAGGATTATAGTTTTTAAAAAAGGAGACTCAAGTGCAGGTTTTCAAGGCTGTACATAAAAAGCCCATTCATCAGGTGATAAAAGTCACATGCATTTGATTGTGTCAGTTTAACAAAGTCACAGTAAGAGGCATTTCTTTAGGAGGTATCAGTGACTGGAGAACAGCAGGGGGAACAAAGACACTTCAGCCATTCAAACTGCAAAGGCCAGAGCAAGATAAATGCCATGAAGGAGGCCAGACAGTCCGGCACAGGACAGAAAGCAATGACTGACAAGAAAATTAATATTCACTAGAAGTGCCAAAGAAATTAAAATAAAGGAGTAACCCAATCACTGCTGGTGTGCCTGAAATTAGTCCAATTTCAAATCTTTGACTCTATACTCTCTCCATACTTAACACAAAAAACTACACTGTGGACTGCTAAGCATTCAGCTTAGAAGAGAATATAATGAAATGCTACATTTTTCCACCCCATCCCTGAACAGAAATATACATTCTCAACCTTACAATAACTTAAGAAAAATACTCATAGATTTTAGCCTGAAAGTCTTACTGTTTAAAAACATAACTTAATCAGGCTGAATACTACAGATTTGAAAATAAACACTGAAATTTCACCTTACAATGCAAGCAATTGCAAACACATACATAGCACAACATCTTATAACAACCATATGAATAATTGATATTTATTTTTTTCAATATGTTTTGTACAATGCCTGGATGTTAAATGGGAAAATTGTGTCTGGTCTACAAACTAACAGAAAAGTTAAAATAAAAAGAGCTTTTCATTTCCAATGTTTACAACACAACCCTTCAACAGGAAACAAACAATAGTGTCACAAAATTAGAAATGCTCATTAAACATTCATGTTAAGGATGTCTATGAAATGTATCTGAAGTCTTGAAGTATTGCTTTACCTTTGAAAATCTGTTTTCTATAAACATACAAAAATATTTGATATATTTTGAGTCCACCTGATTGCTTTTGAAACTTTATATCCAGCCTGATTGCACTACCAAATGCAGTTTGCAAGCAATCAAACTACATTTTAATACAGAACTGTTTTTGCTGATCAGGTTTTTTTCTTATAGCAACTACACAAGTAGATAAACATTTTGCATTAGTAGTGTTCATATTCTGAACACAAACCAATGTAGCTAAGGACATGTATTTTCAAATAACAAAGGCATACAAGTTGTAAATAATTTTACCGCCAGAGGAACAAACTACTCTTTTTGTTGTAGTTACATTTATTATTACCGAGACTGCTTGACCACACTGATTTTTTTTAAAACTGAAGTGGGACTGGCTAAGTGTGTAAGGGAAATGATTTAAGTCTCTGTATCAAGAAAGATGAACTTAATAAGTCTCTAACTTCCATTTTGGAGGCAAGGTACTAGAACAGTGGTGGCTTTCCAACTCCAGGCAGTGAAGAATGAGTTATTTTTTCACTGTCTGGACAAGGTGGATTATGTAGATCCATTTTAGTAAGATCTCAGGGCTGGTTACTGGACAGATACAATGCTGATCACCTATGCAGATGACCAAAGCAAGGAACTGGACAGGGAATGTGTGTCCCTGTTGGTTCTACTGGACCTTTTCAGCAGCTTTCACTACTATCAATCTGGGTTGCCTTTCTGAAGGAAGTTGCAGACACTGTTCTTCACTGCTTCCATTCTTTCCTGGATCGAGCTCTCAGAAGATTGTGCTAGCTAGAGGATTCTTGGTCAGCGGAGTCCCCCAAGTTCAGTCTTGTTCCCCATGCTACTGAACATCTACATGAAACCTCTGGAAGAGGTCGTCCAGAGTTTGGAGTAAAGTGTCATTATTATAATGATGACTCCCAGCTCTTTTCCATCAAATTGTATGTGAAGTGGCTCCATCTTCAACAGACATCTTTTCAAATATTAAAACACGACGATCATATCCCCTCTCAACCTTTTTTTTCTTCAAGCTAAACATACCCAGCTCCCAAAGTCATTCCTCACAGGACATGGTTTCCAGACCTTTCATCATTTTCCTCAATTTCCTCTGGACATATTCTATTTTGTCAATATCTTTCTTGAATTGCAGTGCCCAGAACTGGACACAGCATTCCAGATGAGGTCTGACCAAAGCCGAATAGAAACATGGCTCTACAAACAAATTCATAATATATGTATGCAAGGTTTTACAAACAGATTCATGATAATGTGGGTGTGGAGTTTTAATGCATTTTAATATTTTAATGTTTCATGGTTTTAAGGACACAAATGGCTAAACTGGTTTTGAATGTTTATATTTACAAGTTAATGCATTTACATTGTTTTAATTTGTTTTATATTTATTGTTAGCTGCATTGAGTCTCTATATTGGAAAGTAAAATAAATACATACAAAATAAATAAATACACAAATAGCCACTGCAGATATCCATACTGCTACTATGTCTTACACAAGCTCAGATGTTTCTGTGGCAATAGACAAAAGCATTCCCATAAAAAGGGGTCTCCAAGTAGTTTTGGGGAACAGTGTGCACTCATCAATTTGGGGAAATACCAGCAGCTTATGGATGAGCTTATATTTATTTTGAACATTTATATCCCGTCCTTCTTAACCCCAGAAGGGGGACTCATGGCGACTTACTGAAGGGGAGACAGACAAAAGGTGGGCCCTTTCCCTTGTTTTTGGAGTGGGGACACTTACAAGCCTCTGTGTTAAAATGGGTTGTCCTGTTCAAAATCACTTCAGAATTGGAGGGCATTTTTAATTTGTCAGATAGATTTGTAAGTGGCTTGTTCAAACTTTGCCAAGCATCTGGTAGATGCTGAAGTTTATCCAAGTGTGGGGCAGCATCATGGAAATGGAATAAGTATCTCACTGATTTAGAAGGCTATGAATGCAATCCTGCACCCACTTAAATGAGATTCAGTATCACTGAATTTAACTGGATTTATTTCCAAGTACACATATAGAGGGTGTGAATTTCTAGAAGACAAATGTGAGCAATCAACTTTGTCTTTTACTGCATCTCCTCTTCCAAAGTTCAGCTCAGAAACAATTCCCCTTGTTGTGTAGAATCTTCTACAGATATACTGTAATTATATTACTGATAATTTTCTGAGATAAAAACAAGATGTCAGATTTCACCCTTCCATCCAAATGAAATGAGAGTTGTGCTGTCATCAGCCACAAACAGCACTGGAGACAAAGGTAAAAGATTATAAGTGTTGCAATTGAACAACATCTGAAAGGTTGCGCATTCTCCTATCCGTATTTCAAATGTTCAGTGACAAGGATCCAGAAGGACATCTTTCTTTCATGGGAACCAATACCCTCATAACTATCAACTCATCTCAATCAAAAGGATGGTGTGGTTCACCATCTATAATTCAGCATAAGGATGGTTTACCTTTTCATTTTGAGAAGATGTAGTTGGCTCCACTAAGAGAGACCCCTGCTCACTTGACTGATCACTGGCATGATTTTCCTGCTCAGCAGGATCTGGTATATGTCCCTTCCTGAGCCGCAGGACTGGCTCCAGAAAGCTAGCATCCCCGAGATCTGTTGATTCGTTCATGAGACCAGGGGTCTTTGTTGAAATGTTCTTTTCTTCTTCAGTAAGAGTTGAGGACAAACAACTAGCTCTGAAAAAAGTAAACAGAACAGATATTAATAAACAGTCCAACACATGTAACATGGCAGTATATTCAAGATATGGAAGCCATATCTTTGTGAACCGCTCCGATCCCTCGGGGAGTGTCGGTATACAAGTTTTAAATATAAATAAATAACCAATCGGAATCAAATTTTTGGTTAGAATGTAGTTGTTTCTGGGGAGTTTTGGCATTACTCCTAGACAGAGTGAGAAATGAACACTGGATAATCAGAGCAACACTGAATTGGACATTCCACTATACACAGCACTCTCCATTTTGTCTCCTGTTATCAGTTTAACATAATGTGGTTTACTGACTACTTGAATTTTCTATGATAGCAAGGGCATGTTTTGTGGGCAGGATGTGCTAGCCAATATGAGTAATTAAAAGTAACGGAGAAAAGTCTCCCACTCCACAAATAGTTCTGCTTTTATCCTGTTACATCTTAAAATACTCTAAAAGGTAAGAAGCTACTGTAAGTAGAAGAAAGTAATACCAGACTCTTTACAGAAATGTGTTCTAAGGCAAGACAGTAAACTACTTTTTTTATTAAAAAAAAAACCACAACCTTACTTCTGCAAATAGGACAGCTCTAGAAATCCTCAAAACCAGAATTTATGGATTATCATGCTCCTGACATATCAAAAAACAAAAACTTCCCAGTCTTTTAGCTTTATGGAGCACCATATCCAATGTGTCCAATCATCCAATCATTACAGATTATAATACTTTCAATCTAGAGTAGTTTTTAAATGAGAGTACATGTGTTCTCTTAGCAGCTGGAAAGGGGGAAAGCAAACACTTTACTAACAAACAGACATCAGCAATACCGATTCTCCTGCCGAGGGAATCAATGTTCCCAACAGCTGCTTTTTGTCATCTGTAAACTGTCAATGCATACTGCACATTGTAGGCAGGTTTTCAACAGCATGTTGCCTAGGTACACAATGAAGCATTCAGACAGAACTAAAAGGAAGACAAGGACTATCATTTTCACTAGCAAAAAGAACTTATGTAAACATGGTTCCCAAGAGCTCTTTCAATGCAGCATGGGCTTATAATGTCTGGGGTTTCTTTTAAGAGATAGGTTATTTAATCAAATGCAGGGATATTTGACTAAAGAGAAACAGAAGAAACAGAAGAAATAGAATCTACTCAACTGACTTGACCTGGGGTGCTTGAAATGGCTTTGAGGAATTACATATAGCCCATGATCCACAATTTCTCCACATCATTTTCAAAGATTCAGAATAGGCAAGGTCACCTGTATGGTTACCAATAGATGGCTTCTATATACAGCTATGTCACAGGATTTTCTAGCAGTACTGACATTTCAAATGCATTTAGTAAGATAACTGCAGTCTTCTGAAGGCTCTCGGCTCTTCTAGAAAATCAAAAGAGCTTATGTCTATCAGAAGAATACAGTCATATCAAACTACCTGTTCAAAGATATGCTTACTCTTCCTTCCCTGTCACACACAAATAGACTTTTGCTCTCTTGATCTCAGCTCTCTATTAATTATATATCTAATTGATTTTTGTAAAATTGGAACTTTTACCCTGACAATGTTACTTGTTCATTACTTAAATCTAGAGAGAACTACATATTCATTTAATGATTTAAAATTGTGAGTGTTAATCTTAGAACATCTTTCTTTCACCAGTAAATAATGGAACAGCACTTGTGCAACTCAACTGACAACTTTATATTTGAATACTTAAAGGTACTCAAGGGAGCCTAAAGGGAGCCCACGGTGGCACGGTGGGTTAAACTCTTTAGTGAAATTAAACCTCATTGTTTGTCCCATCTGAACCTCCCACCAGATACACTACTCTACTCATCCATTTCACCCAGGGTTTTAAATTTCTATCCTTTTTAATTGGCTCTGCCCACTCGGCCCATTTTTTTTTGTTATTTTATGTTATATCCTGTGTTTATTTTGTATTATTTTATTTTGTTATATTTTATTTGATATATTATTGTATGTTTGTATTCTTTTTGCCTTGTTGTAATTGTTGGGCTTGGCCTCATGTTAGCCGCCCCGAGTCCCCTTGGGGAGATGCTGGCGGAGTATAAATAAAGATTATTATTATTATTATTATTATTATTATTATACCACTGAGCTGCTGAACTTGCTGACCAAAAAGTTGGTGGTTCAAATCCAGGAAGCGGGGTGAGCTCCCGCATTTAGCCCCAGCTTCTGCCAACACAGCAGTTCAAAAACATGCAAATGTGAGTAGATCAATAGGTATCGTTCCGACTGGCAGGTAATGGCGTTCTATGTAGACATGCCAGCCACATGATCTTGGAGGTGTCTATGGGCAACGCCAGCTCTTTGGCTTAAAAATAGAGATGAGCACCAATCCCCAGAGTCAGACACAACTAGACTTAATGTCAGGGGAAAGCCTTTACCTTTACCTTACCTAAAGGTACTAGATCTGATCTTGGAAGCAGGGACAACTCTGGGTAATATTTGAATGGGAATCTATCACAAATATTGGTACTGTAGGCTATATTTCAAAGTACAGAACTGCCAAAACCGGTTCCAAAGAACAGGGGCCGCGATGGAAAAGGCTCTCCGTCTCGTGGTGTCGAGGCGGGCCTCACTCACACCTGGGATGCGGAGAAGGTCCCTGTTTCCTGAACGCGGCGACCTTAAATGAGCTGGTTCGGACAAGCGGTCTTTTAAATAAGCTGGGCCGGCGCCATGGAGGGCCTTAAAGGTAAGTGACAAGATCTTGTGGATGGCTCTGAGCTCGACTGGCAGCCAGTGCAGGCACTGTAGAGATGGCGCGATATGGCATCTCAGTGGTGTCCCGGTGAGGAGTCTGGCAGCTGCATTCTGCACTAGCTGGATTTTACGAGTGGTTGACTGCGGCAACCCCACGTACAAGGCATTACAGTAGTCCAGCCGTGATGTCACTGTGGCATGGACCACCGTAGCCAGCGCATCTGATGAAAGGTAAGGTGCCAGTTGACGTGCCTGGCGTAGGTGGAAGAAAGCTCCCTTACTTGTCACAGCAACCTGGGCCTCCAGTGAGAGTCTCGAGTCTAGTATCACACCGAGACTCTTCACCGACGGGGCCGGGATCAGCGGCTCTCCCTCAAAGAGAGGCAGCGGAATGGGTGGCTCTGGGCGTCCCGGCCATAGAATCTCAGTCTTTGATGGGTTGATCTTGAGTTTGTATGAGCGGAGCCATCTGGTCACTGCCTCTAGTCCTTGTCTGGGTTACCGTAAATCAATAGGTAAACTAAAGACTTGCACAGATGTCACCACAAAACACCAGTTTGTGCCAGCTATATAAATCATGTCATAGTATACTCATATAATGCTGACCAATAATTAGTGGGGTGCCCAATCATTTAGCTGTACAAGTACATGAGCACATTGTTTCATGGAAATGCGTTTTCAGATGACACAACTTTTTAAAGTTGTGCAATCATGCACTATAGCCTTCCCTTCTAGAATTTTGCAGAACTATTCCCTTAATCTGTCACAATTCCTAAATATTTCTGTAATCCCAGTGAACAATTGCAACATATAAAACCCAACTAACTCGGTATTCTAAAACTACATTATCAAGCACAGCAAGTTCCAACTAATCAGAGCTTTAACTAACAAACAGAAATATGTAATGATGCACAGCAGCTGGGGACAGGAGGGAGAATAGTTGTCCCCTGTAAACCAGATCTACTTGCTGTAGAACTGCATCCCTTCTTGCGTGCTATTTTAGACGTAGCAAGTTTTCCCTAGGTTGCAAATTTAGGATTGCACAGCATATGACATAAAATGCAATGGCCATAATTTACACATCGAAATCATTTCTATAAATTATTTGTCGAATAGTAGTAAACGACTAAACTAAATACACAAGGACAAGGGTTAGTATAGTTTGTGTCCACCAGGGCAGAATGAGTAATGAAATAATCATTTTATTATAGTGATAGAGTTTAAAAAAACATTTCCATGAACAACTGAGGCATAATTATTACCTGAACTTTAGTCCCCACTGCCTACACATCAAGGTAAGCATCATTGGGTGCATTAAAACACTCACACTTTAATCATGACAAAGAAGTACAAATAGCTGTGAGCAAAACATTCTTCAAGGATTTCTAGTTTTCTCGATTTAAAGAAACAAAAGCCTTATAACTCATATTAGGCAAGCAATTAAAGGGAGAGATCTGAATAAAGAAAAAGTAAATATACTGGTAGATGATCTTGGTTAAAGTACAACCTCTACAGAATCACATTTTCCCTCTAGTGAACATTTAAATAGCAAGAGTGGCCTTAAAATCTATACAATCAAGCAAATGATTACCTACATACACATAAACAATGATTTTTACAAGTCCTGAGACCTAGATTTCAAATAGCAATTTAGCTTAAAGAGTCATTAATAAAAACTCAGGAGAAAGAAAACAAACAGTACTCTCAACAATCAGTTCATTCAAAAGGTATAGTAGCAAGGCCCTATAAAAACCCATTGGGGCATCAAAATACATAAAATATGATTTACAAGCTAGTATATTTCACAATCTCTGTGGTCTTTATTATTTAAGTGAAAGCTGCACTAAGAATTCAAACCTATCCACATTTACTGGAAGTGGATTCTACTGATTTTAAGAAAATGTACTTTATGTAATGTTAAGAAATTGAACCACACCTGAAATAGTAAAACACCAATGAGAGTGAGGAGGGGTAAATAAAGAAGCAAACAACATGCTTGTTTATTTTCTTTTAGGAAGTGTTTGCCTATTATACACTAGTCACTGCCTAGTAAGGAATATTTTTAGAGTAACTTACCACAACGATTGTGTCAAATGAAACACCACTTCTGGAAGAAAAAAAACCTGAGCCTGGCATTCACTATGTGGGAGAGATTACTACTGGTCATCAGATAAAAGGCAAGGCCCCACCTACCTAACCATAGAAAAATTCTATTGGCGTTGGAGCTGTCTTTTCCCCATGACATACTGTGCAACATTCCTATGTATTATTCCTGTTAAGAGTCAGAGTCCTCAACACAGAACTACACATCCAAACCAAGGCTCTGTAACCAACATATGCAATTATATTGGATTTATCATATTAGTTTACTGGGTAGTTCAGCACACTGTCATTACAATTGCAAAGCCAGTCATTCAAATGGATTTAGTCAGTCTGAAGGTACTATTATTCTAAACTACATGCTTGTACAACAAAATGTACAGCAGCCATTTCTGCAATTATGCAGGTGAAAAATTGTGACCATCTCTTCACCCTGTTTGGAAATACAGGTGGCACCTGCCCAACATGGTAAACCAAATGAAATTAGTAGCTCTATGTCTGGTCATGTGATGAGCATAAACATATCTGGTCAACTCATATTCAAGTGATTAAATCCAATTTTAATATATAAGTCCAATTTGAGGGAATATTTCTAAATCAAGTAGAGAGGTGAGATTGTAAGAGTTAAAATATATTCACAGAAATAGTTGAAGTCATCTTTGTTTCTTTGTGAATCTTGGTTTTTGTTCTATCTTTAGGTTGTTTTGTTGATACTGGTTATGTGGCAAGTTTCTTTTTTATTTTGTGTATCTCTTAGCTTGGTTTTGTTACATGTTTAGATTTAAACTAAAAATCATTTGAGAGGTAAAAGAAAACTACAATTTTCTAGATTTGTCAAGACCTTCTACTATGTGAACCCTCCCTAAGGTCAGGCTTCCTACATGAGCCCAAATATTATAAAACTTCATCATCACTACGAATCTATATAGTTGAACAATTCAGAACTTTATTATTTATTTATTTATTTACTGCATTTATGAAATAGTAATCTATTCTCTTCTTTAGAAGCCGCCGGATATGGGAAAAGATAGTGATTTAAAAGTACCCAGTCTTTAAGTCTACTTGGGAGTAAGCTGAAGAGGCAGGCAAAGGATTGCACTGCTAGTCACTGTAACCGGTTTCTCATTTCAGCTGATCTATTGCTTGTTGCCAAGTCACTAGGATCTTAACCTGACTGTGAACAAATCTAAGATATTTTAATTCAAACTTTTTTAAAAGTCAAGCAAAACAAACACGGAAATCTTCACATGATAGAAATCTCAGAGGATACAAAATAAATAAACATTAAATTGACTAGACAGCCCATAAGCCACAACGCACAAAAGATGTTGTGTTGTGATCAACTGGCTGGACGTTTCATGAAAATGAGCTGACATGTACATTTCAAAACATATGCAGTTTTATTCCGCAACTAAGATTACCCTTACATCTTACATAATGCATCAGGAAATTTTTCTTTAACATCAAAGGCAACACAGAAGATTTGGGCAAATTATTTTCTAGTTGTGCAACAAAAAAAGAACCAGTTATCCTTCTAAGCTTTGACTTAATGAGACTTTAATACTAGGAGGCTGTTCAATATACTGCTACAGCACCTTCTTCCCCTGTTTACACATGCTCATATTCCTTTCAAACAAGGCCACTAAGCAAACAGGAGGTTCAGGAATTAACACTTTATTTAGCACCAGTACTGTGAAACTAGACCACATGAACCCCTGGTCACATTACTTAATTGCCTTTTCAACTCAAGTAAGGGCCCAACTACACTGCTATATGGAATCTGGATTATCTGCTTTGAACTGGATTATACTAGTCTACACTAACATATAATACAGTTCAAAGCAGATAATCTGGATTTTATATGGAAGTACTTCATTTGACTCAACATTATATTATTTAAACTGAAATGCAATCAGAAGCCACATAACAGAACCTTTCCCTTCTTTGAACGGCAATACTGTACTAATTAAACAGTATGAGTGGTGATGCAAGCACTATCCTTTGAACCCAAGATTACATACCATGCAGGCTGGAGACAGTTTTTAAACATATTTAGTTCACTGCATTTTTTTTTAATTTCTCAACCCTTTTGAATTTATAGCCCTCTTACAAACTTACTACCCTCTTGCTGTGCAGGTATTACTGTACAGACTTCACATCTATTAATCGTGGTCAACAGCCACTAGTTTTTATTTGGCCATAGAATAGGGAAAATAAATTTAATATGCCACTGTATTAGAAGTCCAATGTAACAACTCTCCTGCTACATACAGGTGGTAAAAAATAGTGAACACTGCATTTTTAAATTGAACATAGCAGTGAGGGTAAAAAGAAAGGTGATATGCATTAAGATGTTAAAATTATTCTTTCTGGACCAAACAAACCAAAAACAAAAGTCAAACTGATATTTCACTGTGGGCAATATGTGAGATAGGTTAGCTCTGCATCGACGCATGTTCACTTCAATTGCGGGTACAAGCCTACCGGGCCAATGCCGGGAAGCCTCTGATGAAGCCGTGGAAACCTTTAACAGCAAGGAATCCCCCCGAAACGGTCCTGAGCTCTGCACTGAGTACCGTCAGGCTACCGCTTGGAGATTCTCATAACACCACTGGATCTACAGAGTCATAGTCTGTTTACCCACCCCTTATCCGCTGTCCTCGTGGATTACAAACGTGGTATTAGACCAAGAAGTTGGGACTTCAAAAGATATGGAGTTTGTATATCCCCAATCTGGAGTAGTGATGATTTATCAAAATCCCAGGATAATCCGAGTTATAATCTAAACTACAAACTTGGTTTGATTTTCACCTCAGGGTGGGACTACAGAGGATTTCTATGGACTCCCTTAATGAATGCTAAGTACCTTGCAACGTTTGATTAATATGTCGATGTGATAATATGTTTAAATGTATTTGCCTGCACTTTGCACTATGCTATTTATATATAAACAAATGATTGATACACCTTGGTAAACTGTTACTGATTATAGTATAAGCATATCTTTTACTCCGTGTTTACAGATACTGCTAGTATTATAGCCTTACTCTGTGTTTATGATCACATGTCAAGAAGAGCAGACAGACTTTACTTTCTAGTTGAAAATAGAATTCATTTGCACTACTGGCACAACAGGGATCAGTCCCTTAATTCTTCTTACTACAAAAGACTCACAGGATGCAAAAATTGTGCAGATAATTTGGAAAACAAGGAATACTAATCTTATTGTTTGCTATCAATATAACTTACTACAGCTTCACAAGTGTAAAAGAAATGACAATTTTCTGTGCAATGTACAACTCAGACTAGTTCACTGCAACTGGTGGGTTCTATGTTGCACAAAAGGGGTAATACACAAGGCTGCATACTGGACTCCACAATAAACCCAGCAGCACCACTTTAAGTTGGCACGATCTCAGTGAGAACTACACTAGAGCCTCCCCTAGCTCATAAGCAAACATTTGGAAGAAACTCCCATTATTAAATACATACACCAACCTGAACTCCTTGAAGAAACAAGTCATATTCAGCACAATTATATACATATACACTACATTAAAACTGGGTGAATATGCAATATACTATGGACTGTGGACATGCTCTCTAGACCAAATCTAACCAAGAAGATCATACTCTAATTGTAACTATTTGGATGGTTTGCCACTCACAACTCCAATTATTGAACAAGAACAACTAAATCCACTACCTTTGGTCACTGAAAAAGAATGCATGGATAAAATCAAGAGTATACTTCTATGTGAAATAACCTGTGAATTTAATTCTTAAACATCTCGCAATTTGGGAGCTGAGCATATATCCAGAGACACCCAGTATCACACAGTAAATCGGCCCGTCTGCGCCAGGAAGTGGTTAGTAGATTTCTAGGTTCTAATAAAAAAGTTTCAAATTCTTCCACTATTATAAAATGCCACAGCAAAATTATTCTTTATTTGTTACAACCAAGAGTGACTAACTTATAACTGATCAAAGTTATTACTGACCAGCTAAATTAATTTAGTTCTTATGACATTTATGGCTACTAACTTTAAGCACCATTGAGGCTTTACTCTGACCATATGTGGATACCAAGCACTCCACATGGTACACGTGATAAGAGTACAGTCCAGCTGACATTCTAAGAAAAAGATCACTACAATATCAATTTTTAAAGAGACATGCTGAGCATCACTTACATGAGATTTCGAAGGAAAGTATTGTATTTCTGTTGAGCAATATAGGATAGCAATTCACATTTATGAATACTATCCGTACATATAGATCATCTATCATCATATGTAGACAAAGGCATTTTTGTCAAAGCCAGTGAGGAAAACTGGAAGTTGAGATCCCAGATCTCAGCCTTCAAAACCAAATTCTACTCAATTCAATGAGCCTTACTCTAAAGTAAGTGCACAAAGGATTACAGTTAGACTACTACTTGATATTTTATTTTTCCCAAAAGTTAACAATGGCAACAACCTTTAAAAATATTGTTGAAAAGCAACAACTATCTATGTATATAATAAAAGTCAGTGTTTGCGGGCGGTGGGTGGTGCAGTGGGGGGAATATGTGCCAGCGTTTCGATTGGCTGCCACTGTGGGATTATTTGCATAAAGGGCTCTGATTGGCCAGCCTCAGAACTCCAACATTCTACGGCCCCAGACAGAGGGGATTGGTTGCCACTAAAATGGTATTTGAATAAAGGACTCCGATTGGCCAACCACATTCCAACATTCTAAAATGACTCAGAGGAAAAAGGAAAGGTCTCCAGCAGTCAGCTACTGCGGCCCACAGCAATGATGGATCAGGACAAAATTTGCCAAACAGGGGCCCAATGGCCCACTTCACAACCTGGTGTGGTTTAGGGCAGGATGGGCCACGAATTATGGGATTTGCAACACCTTCACCTCATTCACTTCCCAAACAACAGTGTAGCCCCTATAACTCACAGACCAGTCCCAAAATTGACAACAAGGCTTCCTTAACTTGATTTTCCTGACTAGGCCTCAGCTCATGGGATATTGTTAGGCTTCCTCAACTTGATTTTCCTTACTAGGCCCCCAACAATGACAGAACAAGACCAAACTTGGCACACAGACTCCCAAGATGCACCCTACATCCTGGTGCAATATTGAGGGAGGATGGACCATGGATGATGGGACTTGCAGTGCTTTAATTCACTTCCTTAGAGCACTGTGGCCCACACCAATGACGAATCAGGACCAAACTTGGCACACAGAGGCCCAATGGCCCACTTTACAAACCTAAGTTCCTGAGACCACTGCAAGCCACATAAACATCTAATAGGAACCAACCTTGGCACACAATGCCTTCCTCAAATAACCCGGGCACCGCCAGGTCCCCAAGCTAGTCAGCTATACATGCATGTTTTAAGTTTGGGCAGGAATGATACCGTCTCCAGACATTGCTTGGACTGGTGCTCCCAGCATTCCCCACCATCAGTTACGCTGACTAGGCTGCTGGGAGTAGTGCTCCAACATCATCTGAAGGGATGGATGACTCCTATTCCTGTTCTAAAGCAAAGGTGAACATTCACAACTAAGGTAAAGAAAGAATACTCATAAGACTTTATGATGCATGTTATATTCCTACGACTATTTACTCAGAAGCTATCCATACTGTTCAATGGCATTAACTCCTTGGTAGGGGCGTATAAAATTACAAGCTTGGTTACTCAGAAGGCAGACAACATGTGAAGACAGTTGTTTTAGAGTTCGCTTACAGAGGAGAGTCCACAAAAGGTTCATACTGTAATACGTAGGTTTTAAACAGGAGGAAAGTACAGGTTGAATATCCCTTATCTGCTTTAAACCAGTAGTGACTTGAATTTCAGAATGTCCGCATAAATCTCAAAGCCCCACATCTAAGCACAATATACATGTAACTTACATGTACACAGTGCCCAAAAGTAATATTAAAAACATTGTTTTTGATAATTTTTGAATGTGAAAAAGTTTGTGGACACTGAATTGTAAGAAAGTAAGATGTCACTACATCAGCTACCCATGTAGACGATTTTGAAGCATTTTGGATTGTAAAAGGAATTTAAGGCAGGGCTGGACCATTATCTGTGAGGTTTTTTAAAATACCTTATAACAAAGTATGCCACTTTGTGTATATGAAAGACACCCGAATTTCATGTTTAGACTTGGCTCCCATCTCCAAGACTTGATGTATATAAAAATATTCTGAAATCCAACACATTTCTAATTCAAAGTGAATAAGAGGTCCTCAACCTTTATTTGTCTCCTGGTAAAACCATGAAGCCTTGTGACATATTTAAAGACTAACAGACTTATTTCACCTATAGAAAGTCACATCATTGGTTCCCACTTATTTTCCGAGCAAAGTAAGAAGTGTTGGTTCTGACCCTTAAAGTCCAACAAAGTTTGGGTCCAGGTTCCCCAGAGGATCGCATTCTCTGGGATTTTCTTCACTGGGGAACACTTACTTCAACCAGCCAGAACCAGACTGACAGCTGTCACTTGGAGATCCTCTGGCTGTAGAATAACCTGCTGGAAGAGTTTTGACAACTAAAGCTGTCAGAATTGGGGAACACTTACTTCAACCAGTCAGAACCAGACTGACAGCTGTCACTTGGAGATCATCTAGCTGTAGAATAACCTGCTGGAAGAGTTTTGACAACTAAAGCTGGCAGAATTTAAAATACAATTAAAGACCAACCTATTCCAGCAGGTCTGCCCTGTCAATTTTAAACTATGAATGTCAAATTTCTACTTCATTAGAATTAGTGCTTTTAACTTTATTATGTGTTTTCAATATACATATTTCTGTCATATTCTTTGTTCTCTCTATGTATTGTAACTATGTTGTATCCCACCTTGAGCCGTGAGTAACAAATTATAATCATCATGGAAGCCGCTCTGAGTCCCCTTCACAGACGGGACAAGAGACAGGGCCTTCTCGGTGGTGGTCGTGAGGGTGTGGAAATCCCTCCCCAGTGACATCAGAACAGCCCCCTCACTCTGAAGGAAAAATCTAAAGACCTGGCTATTTAAACAAGCCTTTGGGGATTAATATGACCCATAGGTATGACAGAATCTGTATAAGAACGAGGAAAGCAATTGGTTTGATACGTTTTAATAGTTTGATACCAGCTGGTGCTAGGCTTTTGATGTTTGATACGTTTTAATAGTTTGAAAGACTATTTAATTGATATGTATGTGTGTGTGTGTGTGTGTGTGTGTGTGTGTGTGTGTGTGTGTGTGTGTATATATATAGGTCCTTCTCAAAAAATTAGCATATAGTGCTAAAGTTCATTATTTTCCATAATGTAATGATAAAAATTAAACTTTCATATATTTTCAATTCATTGCACACCAACTGAAATATTTCAGGGTTTTTTTGTTTTAATACTGATGATTTTGGCATACATATCTCAAAAAATTAGCATATTCCATCCAACCAAATATGCTAATTTTTGAGACAGAATTTTTGGGTTTTCAGCTGTATGCCAAAATCATCAGTACAAAAAAAAGACCTGATATATTTCAGTTGGTGTGCAATATATGAAAGTTTAATTTTTATCATTACATTATGGAAAACAATGAACTTTAGCACTATATGCTAATTTTTTGATATATTATTTACAGTTTTATAATGCTGTGTTGTATTGTTATGTTATTGTCTGAATCTGGCATTGAATTAATGCCATAGCTTGTAAGCCGCCCTGAGTCCCTCTCCGGGGATGAAAACGGTGGGGTGTAACTACAGTAAATATAAATAAATAATAAATACAATAAGTAAATAAACAATCCTATGAACCTTTGACAGACTCTGCTCTGTTACTCTGCAAGTTACATTAGGCCAACTCTAAAGTAAACGACTTGCGTCAGGGGAAACAACCACGAGGAACTTTCCCCATAACTTTTGAGCATCTTAATTCCTCGCGGCCTCAGGCCCCTTCAGGAAGGGCCTGGCCGCAAACTTGTTGAAGTCCAAAAACACCTTTCAGGTCATCTTAAAAGAACATTTGGAAGGGGCCTGACGAGGAATTGTGGGAGTTGAAGTCCAAAACACCTGAAAGGCCCAAGTTTGCCAAGGCGTGATCTTAAAGGAACATCACCCTATGGAAGGGGCCGGAGGCCGCGACGACTAGAGGGAGAGGAAGTCCAAAACACCTGAAAGGCCCAAGTTTGCCCAGGCGTGATCTTAAAAGGAACATCACCCTTTGGAAGGGGCCTCCGAGGAATTGTGGGAGTTGAAGTCCAAAACACCTGAAAGGCCCAAGTTTGCCCAGGCGTGATCTTAAAGGAACATCACCCTTTGGAAGAGGGCCTGAGGCCAGGCGAGGGAAGGGGCCTTGTGGGAGTTGAAGTCCAAAACACCTGAAAGGCCCAAGTTTGCCCAGGCGTGATCTTAAAGGAACATCACCCTTTGGAAGGGGCCTGAGGCCGCGAGGAATTGTGGGAGTTGAAGTCCAAAACACCTGAAAGGCCCAAGTTTGCCCAGGCGTCATCTTAAAGGAACATCACCTTTGGAAGGGGCCTGAGGCCGCGAGGAATTGTGGGAGTTGAAGTCCAAAACACCTGAAAGGCCCAAGTTTGCCCAGGCGTGATCTTAAAGGAACATCACCCGAAAGGAATTGCCCAGGGGAGTTTTGGAAGGCGGGGCCTGAGGGGCCCGCAAGGAATTGTGGGAGTTGAAGTCCAAAACACACGAAAGGCCCAAGTTTGCCCAGGCGTGATCTTAAAGGAACATCACCCTTTGGAAGGGGCCTGAGGCCGCGAGGAATTGTGGGAGTTGAAGTCCAAAACACACGAAAGGCCCAAGTTTGCCCAGGCGTGATCTTAAAGGAACATCACCCTTTGGAAGGGGCCTGAGGCCGCGAGGAATTGTGGGAGTTGAAGTCCAAAACACCTGAAAGGCCCAAGTTTGCCCAGGCGTGATCTTAAAGGAACATCACCCTTTGGAAGGGGCCTGAGGCCGTGAGGAATTGTGGGAGTTGAAGTCCAAAAGACCTGAAAGGCCCAAGTTTGCCCAGGCGTGATCTTAAAGGAACATCACCCTTTGGAAGGGGCCTGAGGCCGCGAGGAATTGTGGGAGTTGAAGTCCAAAAGACCTGAAAGGCCCAAGTTTGCCCAGGCGTGATCTTAAAGGAACATCACCCTTTGGAAGGGGCCTGAGGCTGCGAGGAATTGTGGGAGTTGAAGTCCAAAACACCTGAAAGGCCCAAGTTTGCCCAGGCGTGATCTTAAAGGAACATCACCCTTTGGAAGGGGCCTGAGGCCGCGAGGAATTGTGGGAGTTGAAGTCCAAAACACCCGAAAGGCCCAAGTTTGCCCAGGCGTGATCTTAAAGGAACATCACCCTTTGGAAGGGGCCTGAGGCCGCGAGGAATTGTGGGAGTTGAAGTCCAAAACACACGAAAGGCCCAAGTTTGCCCAGGCGTGATCTTAAAGGAACATCACCCTTTGGAAGGGGCCTGAGGCCGCGAGGAATTGTGGGAGTTGAAGTCCAAAACACCTGAAAGGCCCAAGTTTGCCTAGGCGTGATCTTAAAGGAACATCACCCTTTGGAAGGGGCCTGAGGCCGCGAGGAATTGTGGGAGTTGAAGTCCAAAACACCTGAAAGGCCCAAGTTTGCCCAGGTGTGATCTTAAAGGAACATCACCCTTTGGAAGGGGCCTGAGGCCGCGAGGAATTGTGGGAGTTGAAGTCCAAAACACCTGAAAGGCCCAAGTTTGCCCAGGTGTGATCTTAAAGGAACATCACCCTTTGGAAGGGGCCTGAGGCCGCGAGGAATTGTGGGAGTTGAAGTCCAAAGCACCTGAAAGGCCCAAGTTTGCCCAGGCGTCATCTTAAAGGAACATCACCTTCCAGGTGTTTGGGACTTCAACTCCCAGAATCCCCTGCCAGCTTGGCTAACTATTGAGAATTCTGGGAGCTGAAGTCCAAAACACCTGGAAGGACCAAAACGTAGGAATCACTGACTGGAAAACTTGCCCAAGGTCAGCACCAACGAGGACTGAAGAGGAGGGAGGCCAAGGAAGAAGGAGCCATGGACGCGGAGAGGCTCTTGGCTGCGGCCTAGGCCTCTGTCACCCGCCTGCGCCCACCGCTGGCTCCCCAGACCCACCTTAACCACGGGCTTCAGCTGGGTGACTGCTCTGACGGGGCTCGGCGGGAGGGAGGGCGGGAGGGAGTCCCCACGGTGCCGCCGGCGCCTCCGGGAAGCCCGCCCCCTCCTCCTCCTCCGCCGCCGCCTCCTTCTCTCCTCGGTGCTGGCCGCCGCCCCTCCCCTTCGCCCTTACGGCGTCATCATCGCAAGAGGCGCCGCCAGCCAATGGGAGGCCGCTCCGGGAGAGGGCGGCGCGTGCGCCAGTCACACCGCCGAGACGTGGTCGCAGTAAATAAAGGAAGGGGGGGGGAGGTTTGCCCCGGTGCATTCTGGGAGCTGTGGTTCTTTTGAGCACGTGATCTCGGGAGCTCGCTTAGTGGGGAAAATAGGGCGCCGTTGGTTACGCGAATGGCGTACAAGGTTACGCCACCTGCGGAAGGAGCGACCGTTGGAAATCGAACGCCTCCAATTGAAGGGGGAGGGGGGTGGCTCCAACGGTCGCTTGTTCTGATTGGCTCTTTCAAAGTATAGGGAAAACCTCAAAGGGAGGGACAGTATCCATGACACTGGCTTAAAGTCATGAGCCTGGGCCAGGCATTGGCCAATTTATGAGGCTGGGGGGGAGGAAAAGGCCTGAGGCTGTTAGGAATTGTGGGAGTTGAAGTCCAAAACACCTGGAGAGAGGGCCCAAGTTGGCCCATGTCTGGCCAAGGCAGTTCTTTAAGGCTGAAGTCCAGGCCTGGGCAAACTTGGGCCTTTCAGTGTTTTTTGGACTTAACTCCCACAATTCCTCACAGCCTCAGGCCCCTTCCAAAGAAAGGGGCCTGAGGCTGTGAGGAATTGTGGGAGTTGAAGTCCAAAACACCTGAAAGGCCCAAGTTTGCCCAGGCCTGCTGAAGTCCCATCAATTTCCATTTAAAATTTCCAGTTTAAAATCATTGTGGAGGATCTTGTTTGTTTTCAACTGTGGGGTTGTGGTAGG